>CAUYUJ010008780.1:373818-428818 GCA_963575745.1 Prorocentrum cordatum | reverse complement strand
AGGAAGCGAGCCCACTCGCCTGAGGCCTACCGCGAGCGGTTCTTCTTAATCCTCGCGGCGCAGGAGGCCCACCCGCGCGACGTCTGACGGCGGGAGCTGATCACCGTCTTCATGGTCAAGGAGGACGGGGGCATGCGGCTGATCCGCCTCAGCTGCTTGCGGGTCCGCCCATGGCCCAGGCGGCGCCAGCGGCTCGCGAAGCAGTGGGAGGGCGGCCTAGACAACCCAGATTGGTCTCTAACCTGCTAGTTTTATGGTGACGCAGGCTCGGTCTCCAACCTGCTGGCCAGCTTCACGCAGCTTAGATGGCTACCGGGGTGGGCAGGGCGCGTTGGATCTAGCCAAGTTCTACGGGCATGTCAGCCACGCGAAGATTAGGAAGGCGGCGGACGAAACGGACTTCCCTCAGGGGCTCTTCAAGTTCCTTTGCCTGAGCTACTGCTTCAACCGCAGGGCCACCTGGGATGGTGCGATCTCGGATGGCATCAGGGCGAACGGGACTACGACTGCCGGGTGTTCGCGCGCCGCGGCGGTCGCCAAGCTGCTGCCCCACGTACCCGCGAACCGGGTGAAGGAGCAGCACCCGGTGGCGCGCTGCCAGAACATCGTCGACGACGTCGTCGTGCAGGCGGTGGGCGAGGAGGGGCAGGCCCTGGTGCAGTTACCTGGCGCTACGCTCGCCCTCGTGCGGGGCCCAGTCGCGAACGGCCTGCCCGCCTCCTTGCCAGATTCTGCAGAAGTGGCAGCGGCCATGAACGCGGCGCTCGGGCCAGAGGCGGCTGCAGCTGGGACCCAGGGCGGCAGGCGGCGCTCCGCGGCGCGCAACCTGGGCCGCGACGCCACCGATGCAGGTGGCGGAGGGTCCACGAGCAAGACACGAGGACGCAGCGATCCGCGCTAGTCTGTATCCGAGCTTCGCAAGACAGGAGCGCAGACAGTAGGGCTTCAGAGGGGGAGCCCCACGGCGACCGCGCTGCGGGGCTCTGCGGCTACAGGCCTAGCCGATGGCCAGCTGCACCAACTCAGAATCTTGGCGGCGAAGTTGGCGGGCAGGCCCCCAGCGGGGTGCAGCGCCGGCCCCCGGCTGAAGGCGCACCCGTCCGCGGCTTCGCGGGACCTTCGGGTCCTCCGCGCGGCTGAGCTCGCGCAGGCGTGGACCTCGACGTTGGCGCGGGGGTCTGTCACCAGTGAGGCGACGAAAGCATGCTGGGAGGCCACGGGCGCCCAGCGCGAGAGGCCGCGGAACCAATGCCCGCCGATGCCCGGCGAAAGCTTGCCGCCTCGGGCCGCGCAGGGCAGGGCTGGGCATGCCGCAAATTCGACGCCCTCGTGGCCCCGGGAGGAGATGCCACTCGGATGCGGGAGTTCTCTCCAGGAGGGGTCCAGGAGATCGCCCGCTGGCACGCGCGCCAGGTGGCCGACGCGGCAGCGCTGGCCATGCTGACAGGGGCAGGCACGCGGGCGACCCCTCTCGATCGGGCCTCGTTGGCCAAGCTCCTCGGGCCGACGGCGGCGGCCCACGCCGAGTGGACGATCAGCCACCAGCGGGCTCTTCGAAGCTCCATCGGGGGCCCCCACTGGCCGCAGGCCCGCCGTTGCGACGCGGGCAAGGCAGTCAGCGAACTACGCGCCATGCGCGTCGCGGAGCGGGGCACGCCCTGGCACCGCAGCTTCGCCTGCGACGGCCACGCGGCGCGCAGGAGGGACCGCTGCCCGCTGGAGCGGCTGGCCGCCGCGAACGCGGCGCGCGAGCGCGGAGAGTCGGCGGGCGAGCTGTTCGCACGAGGTCTGGCGCCCTGCACGCAGCAATGCAATTCAAGATCGGAGGCCCTTGCTGCCCATCACCTCGTGCGGCACACGAGGCCTCGGAGAGAGGCATTTTCTTGGGCGACGTCGTCGCCGACGGCGGCGCCTTCGACGCGGGGGTCGGCGCCCCGAGACGAACCAGATGGTCCGTCGTGGCCTTCAACGACGACCGGGTCACAGACGCGGCCCACGAGGCGGCGCCGCTGGCGCAGGCGCCGCTGCAGGAGACACGAGACGGCGAGGGCTACGCGTTTGAGATGCAGGCCCAACTTGGGCAGGGCCCTCTAAAGGTCCATGGGGCACGGCGAGATGCGCTCGCGACCGTGCCTGCGCCGTGCGCGAGGCCAACGTGCGGCGGCACCTCTGGACTACATGGCGGTCCGAGATGGGCGACCAGATCGCGAAGGTCAAGGCACACCCTGGGGTGAATGCCACGACGAGCCAGTTGGATAGCTGACGGCGCTGCCGCAGACCGCATGGCGCGCCGCGGGGCCTGGCTGTACGGGGAGCCTGAGGAGGCTCGCCTCTTCTCCGCAGCGTGCCAGCGCCGCGCGAGGCAGCTGGCGGAATGGAAGACTGAGACTCTGCGGGCCCGGTGCCATCGCGCGGGGCGACGAGGCGGAGCACGACGGCGACCGGCACGGAGCTGAAGGAGGCCCGTCGACCACCAGTTGGCCCTCGCAGCAGCCCGGCAACGCAGCGGAGGAGGCTGGGCATTCTGGGGCGCCCAGGCCTTCCAAGCACTGCAAAACAAGCGTCTTGTTCGACATCTTCAGAGATTCGGAACTCAGGGCGCGCCATCCTCGAGCGGGCACGCAAAAAGCCAACATTCCTTCTGCGAAAAAAGCGCGGGGCTCGAGACGTCCTCGAAATTCCTGCGCGCAGGACGCGCCATCCTCGAGCGGGCACGCAAAGAGTCCATTCTTCCATGTTTTTGAAAATACGAGAGCCTCCGAACCTAGTTATCCAGTAAGGATTCTGCGCAAAACGCTCCGCACCTTTCAAAACGAAGGAAAACGGGGGCCTGCGGACCCCGTTGGGCCGACGACAGCGCGGAGGGCCACGACGTGCCCGCCGTGCCATGGAAGCTGAGAGACCACAGCATACTCGCAGGGCCGTGTGACGACGAGGACGCGGTGCTCTTCTGCACGCAGTGCGGTGCCAGCGCCCAGGTGCCGCGGAAAGGCCGCGGCAGACTACGCATTGGGTCCTGTGCCACGGCCCCGACGCCGCTGGAATGGCAGAGGCACGCCGGCGGCTGCGCGCCACCTGCCACTCGCACCCGACCGCGGCTCGCGCGGACCGGGGCCCCCATAGACGCCAGGCTGCGGGCGTGGCGCCCGGTGCTGTGGCCCTGCGCTGCAGAGGAGGAGAAGGAGCAGCAGACACCAGCAGTGACACCGCGCGCGAAGGGGCAGGAGGAGGAGGAGGAGGAAGAGGAGGAGGAGGAGGAGGAGGAGGAGGAGGAGGAGGAGGAGCAGGAGAAGGGCTCAGTGTGCGGCGACTCCACATCTGGGACGTCGCGCGGCCCCACGGGCTCGCCAGCCCAGCTGAGGCGGTGGCCCGGGAGCGCGCGGCGGCACGTGGCAGCGAGAGTTCCGAGAACGAGGGCTGGGCCTTCCGCTCGGAGGCAGCTGGAGCACCAGCTCACGCGCCGAGCTCGGGGCGCAGTCGCCAACACAACCGATCCTCATCCTCCTTTCCCTCTTCACTATCCATCCTCATCCTGCTCTTCCTTTTCCACAACCCCCCTTCCTTCTCATCCTTCTGCTCCTGATAACCGCGTCCCCGTGATGATGATGAGTCCCCCCTTGGTGTCGTCTGTGTTTCTTATCTGCGGCATGTGGCTCCAGAGGCGGGGAGGCGGGAAGGCCGAATTCGAATCTCCCAGCAAAGGTCCAATCATAGCCCTGATCTTCATATCACGCATAGCGCATTTACAGGGACTGCCCCAAGAGGGACCCAGGTGCTATCACACCATAGTATTGCACTGGTTTCGCTCTTCTTCCACACCTCCAGGGAGGGGGCCTCCCAAGAGGGGCCAGGGTATCAGTATACCATAGTGGTTGACAGGACTCGCGCTCATCCAACTCTTTCAGGCAGGCCCTCTGGGGAGGCTCACCTGGGAGGTCCTTCAACATTGATCCAGACATGCCAACATCGATATCTCCGGGAATCAGCTTATTATCCTCCCAGGACCCCGAATCTTATTATCCACATGGAATTATTATCTTGGTTGAGGGGTTACTCTTCCTCTCCTGGCCTCCACTTCCCTGCTTATCCATCCGCGAGAGGCTGCGATCTGCAGTCCGAATCCTTCCGCGCCGAGGAGCCCAAGATAAGCCCACATAAGCTTACTCCTTCATTGTTTCGTTACACGTATGTTTGTTTTTTACTGGTAGCGACATTATCATCATTATGTTTCGCTACCACTATGATTAATCACATCATGTCATAAGCTTTCTCGCCCCAGCGCCCCAGACGCCTTCTCACACTATTCTCGCATGGCTGGAGTTCACCACCCACACTTCTCACAGTGGTTGGATTTATTTCACCGCGCACCCTTCTCGCAAAGGCTCCCCTTCGCCTCCCCACGGGACTTCGGATGCGTAACCCACCTTTCTTGGTGCATGAGAGACGGAGGAGTGGCACCGCATTGATTATTGGCTTATTGCCGATGCCCACAGCCGGTTTCAGATTCAGCGGGGCGTCAACACCAGTCGTTTGAGCCGCACTGTCTCGAGCCCCTTCCGCATCCCTCCTCCCCTCCTCCTCTTCTCCTTCCTCGTCCTCCCCCTCCCTCTTCGACGGCGGAGATCGCTCACAAGATCCAGCAGATCATCTGACGCCCGAAGCCAGAGCCAACCGGGAGTGCTGCAATCTGCGTTCTTCACGTCCACACGGTGCCGCGCCATGCCGCCGTCGTCGTCCAAGTCAGTATCCATTCTCGTGCGGGGCGTTCCAAGAAGCGGTCAAGTTCGACGATTGAGAGCATTACCTGCGCCCTGCCCACCCACCCCCCTCGGCCACTCTGACAGGACTTGACATTTGACATTTGATCTTTGCGGGACGTCTCATCCTGTTGTTCTTCTCTAGTTTGTCACTAGGACTCAACAGATTGTCAGGGCAGATCAATGCTCCTACCAGGCGAGCGCGCGATGCGAAGACGGTGGGGATAACGGACCGCATGACCAAGGCAACAGCGTGGACTGACTCTCTCACTGCTCCTCCTGGCTCGATGGCAACAGTCCGATAACCTTGCACAGCATGCCCGCTGGAAAGCCGTGGCACCACGCAGTGACGTGGACTTCGCGCTCACATGAACGAGCACGACGCAGGCTGTTTCTTCATTGCGCTCGGCAGGCCCAGCTGGACTGCTTCACCATGCCGGCGCAGGCGGAGCAGCAGGGCTTCACGAAGGACGATGAGCCCACGTAGAAAGGGCAACGCGCAGCCCGACGAGGAGATCAGCGGAAGCCCCCTTCACGACGCTATAGGAGCAGCAGAGCTTCCAGAAGGCGACGCTGGCCACAATCGACACCGCGGCGCACGAGGGGCGGCAGATCTGGGCACCACGGACACTGCGACGCACGAGGAGCAGCACTGCTTCACGAAGCAGGACGCGACGCTGGGCACCGGTGACGCCGTGAGGCACGACAAGGAGGCTACCGGAAGCACCCGCGTGACGCGCGAGGAGCAGCTGAGCTTCGCAGGCCGGGAGGCGACGCTGGACGCCAAGGACGCCGTTGCGCACAAAAGAGCAGCAAAGCTTCCCACACGAGGGCCCGACAATGGGCACTACGAGGAGGCTGCAGGGAGCACCCGCTCGGCGCACGAGAAGCAGGACAGCTTCGCACACCAGGAGGAGCGACACGCAGCTCAGGACGCGACGCTGCGCACAAAGGGCACCGCGGAACACGCGATGCCAGGGACCTTCTCTGATCTCGTTTACGAGCCAATGGAGAAACGCACGTTAGAGGGCCACGTGGTCACGCGTTGAAGGTTGCACGCCAGACTCGACGGGCAGCTAGAGGAAGCAATCGTCGCGTACAAACCGAGATCGGATACATCGTGCAAATGCCTGGTTTAAGTGGTTCTGCGCAACGGAGAGCAACGAAGTGACGGATGCCGACACAAAGACGCAAGAAGCGGGCTTTATTTTTCCCCCAGACCCTTGCGCAAGAAGGGCGGGTGCAGGCGGACAGAGCACCGTGTAGCACGAGCGGCCCTTCACAAAATAACGACAGCAAGGCCCCATCAGTTGTTAGAGGACCTGCCGCTCGAGCCGCTGCGAAACAGCTCTGGACTCGGCCCGACTGCTCGATCGACCCTCCTCCTCATCATCGCCATCATCACCATCGTCATCATTGCCATCACCACCATGATCACCTCATTCCGTTGTAGTTGATTTGGCTGAGTCCACCGCGTCGCACGAGCCATGGCCCGCGACCGTGCTTGCGCGCTGCCGTGCTGACGCGCGGCCGACGTGCACATGGGCGGCCAAGCCGGCGCGCCCCCGGTGCGCGCACGCCCGGGGCCCACGGTGCGCAGAGCCGCGGCAGCCGCCGTCACCGTGGCGGCCGCCGGGCTGGCGACAGCCAGGCATGGGCTGCCCGCGGCAACGCTTGGACGGAGCTCATCCTTCCGCGCCAGCGCCACGGCCCCCAGCCCCAGAGCCACGGCCTTCCGTGCCAGCGCCGGCGGCACGGCCTTCCGCGCGACGGCCGCCACGGGCACAGGCGCCCCCGCACGCGGAGCCGCCGCTGCGGCCTCCATGTGGGCGACAGCCGGGCTGGGGCTGACCGCGGAGGCGCTGGGGTGCAGGGCGGTCATGGCCCCAGGCTCTGCAGAAGGCACCTGAACGCCACCAGCATGCCCCGCCAGGGCCATCCTCGGCCATGGGCATGGTGTACCAGCCTTCCCGGCCTCGGCTGGGAAGGCGCGTGCACCACCCTGGGCCTTGGGGCCAGGCATGGCGGTGTATGGGGTGCTTTCTGCGTGCAGGCGCTTCCGCGCGCGGAGCCTGGCCTTCCGCGCCGGCGGCTGCGCCGCCTCCGCCCGAACGTGCCGCGGCCGGCCGCTTCAGGCGCTCGGCGCGCCGCGCTGGCGCAAGCTCGGTGGCGGAGGGCGGGCTGGTGCGGTTCTCGCCATGAGGGAAGGGGGTCCTGCCCAGATCCTTGGGTACCCGATTTTTTCGCTCGCGATCGGTGGCGACCGATCGACACTGGTCGCGACCGATCCCCAGATCGGTCGCGATGGGTCGCCACCGATCGCGAGCGATTTTGAAGCAAATCGGTCGCGGCCGATTTTGAAGCAAAGCGGTCGCGACCGATATCAAAATTTGAAGCAAAATCGGTAGCGGCCGTTCTCGTCGGTCGCGACTGGAAAATTCCAGTATCCAATGATCAGAGTGATCCTGGGCGGAGGAGGGTCGGGCCGAACGAAAGGGGGGGATAGGGAAAGGGGGGTTACGAAATCTGCTGCATGCAGCTGATTTCGGCCCCGCCGCCGGGCCCATTCCTCGAAACATGGGCGGCTCCCGGCGCCGGGAGGCGCTGGGAAAATCAGCTACGTGAGCTGATTCTCTACCCTACTTCGTACTTATGTTAAGTATGTGATTGCACATCTTGTATAGCTGAAGATGAATGTTCACATATAACATCAGATCCAAGAGGTTCGTGATCCACAGCGCGCGCAGGCACGGTGGCGGCTTGGGCCGAAGGCCACTAGATCCGCCGCCCCCTGCTTGCAGGGGTGCACGGCGTGCTGGATGATTCAGGTTTTGGTTTTGGTTCTTTTTCTAAAAGAACTCCCCAGTGGGCTTCGGCCCGTCCCGCCGGCCACCCGCATTTCCCAAAATGCGTCTGTCAATGCCCAAAAACGGCCGTTTCGCTCGGGACATCCTCAAAAAATCGCGAAGATGGCCCAAGATGGCCTCCAAGTCCGCCCGAGATGGTCCAAGACGGCCTCCAAAACGGCCCAAGAGAGTCCAAGACGGCCCAAGACGGCCCAAGAGGCCCCCCAGAGGCCTCCCAGACGGCCCAAGAGGCCTCCAAGAGGTCCTCCAGGAGAGTCCGAAGAGGCCAAAATCATTGATTTTCCATTGGTTTTTGAAGGATTTTGGCATTTGCGCCTTTTCGGCTCTCCGACGGCTCAAGACGGCCCAAGAAGCCCCCAAGATCGCCCAAGAGGCCCCCAAGAGAGCCCCATGATGGCCCAAGTGGCCTCCAAGATGGCCCCTAGAGGGCCCCAAGAGGGCCCAAGAGGCCTCCAACACGCCCAAGATGGCCTCCCAGACGCCCAAGATGGCCTCCAAGACGGCCCTGGAGCATTCCAAGCGGGCCCCAAGTCGGCCCATAGAGGCCCCCCAAACGGCTTCCGACGGCTTCAGACGTGCCAGGAACCCACCAAGATGGCCGAAGTTGGCTCGAAGCTGGCCCGAGACGGCCCAAAAAGCCCCAAAGATCGCCCAAAGCTTGCCCAAGAGGCCTCCAAGACGGCCAAGATGACCTTCAAGATGCCCACGTGTTCCCCGAAGGCTTTCCAAACCGATTCGGGGAACACGTGGTCCGATAGCTTGGCAGGTCTGGCCTCAACGTTCGGCCACATAGGCGCTTCCAAAAAGGCAGGGGGCGGCGGTGATTCGCCGTAGGCGTCTTCGATCCGCCGCCCCCTGTCGATTCATCGCAGGGGTGCCTGGCGTGCTAGACCTCTGGGTTTTGAACTCTCCCAGTGGCTTTCGGCCCGTCCCGCCGGGGTACCGGGAGGATTGCCCAGGAGCGCAAACTCCAGAAAAAATCCTCCTTGAAACGGCCGTTTCGCTCGGGACATCTTCAATTATCCCGGCAAAGCAACCTAACAGCGATGTGTAGAAGCATATATGGAAGCATTCCCCTTAAGATTCAAATGAGAATCCAGTTGTAGAGTTCTGCCGTTCTCGCAGTCGCAGTCGCATTCGCGATGACAGTCGCAGTGGCAGCGGCAGTCGCAGTCACAGCCTCAGCCTGCCTCAGTATCAGCCTGCCTCAGCCTCAGCCTCAGCCGACCTCAGCCTCAGCCTCAGCCTGCTTCAGCATCAGCCTCAGTCTGCCTTCAGCCTCAGCCTCTGTGCCTCAACCTGCCTCAGCATCAGCCTGCATCCGCCTCAGCCTCAGCCTCAGCCTCAGCCTGCCTCAGCATCAGCCTGCCTCAGCGTCTGCCTCAGCCTGCCTCAGCCTCAGTCTGCCTTCAGCCTCAGCCTCAGCCTCAGCCTGCCTCAGCATCAGCCTGCCTCAGCCTCAGCCTCAGCCTCAGCCTGCCTCAGCCTCAGCCTGCCTCAGCGTCTGCCTCAGCCTGCCTTCAGCCTCGGCCTCAGCCTCAGCCTGCCTCAGCCTCATCAGCCTCAGCCTGCCTGCCTCAGCCTCAGCCTCAGCATCAGCATCACCATTCTCAGCCTCTGCATCAGCATCAAAATGCGGCCCGGGAATGGAGTTCTGGGAACTCGAAGAGCACGAAGTGGCCTACAGTTGGCTCCGGGCATTCAAAATGTGGCCCGGGAATGGAGTTCTGGGCACTCGAAGAGCACGAAGTGGCCTACAGTTGGCTCCGGGCATTCAAAATGTGGCCCGGGAATGGAGTTCTGGGAACTCGAAGAGCACGAAGTGGCCTACAGTTGGCTCCGGGCATCCAAAATGTGGCCCGGGAATGGAGTTCTGGGAACTCGAAGAGCACGAAGTGGTGACTGTTGCTCCGGGTTCAAAATGTGGCCCGGGAATGGCGTTCTGGGACTCGAAGAGCACGAAGTGTGTGACTGTTGCATCCGGTTATTCAGAATGTGGCCCGGGAATGGAGTTCTGGGAACTCGAAGAGCACGAAGTGTGTGACTGTTGCATCCGGTTATTCTAAATGTGGCCCGGGAATGGCGTTCTGGGATCTCGAAGAGCACGAAGTGTGTGATTGTTGCATCCGGTTATTCAGAATGAGCCTGGGAATGGACTCGAAGAGCACGAAGTGTGTGACTGTTGGTGAAAAACGAGCGGGGCACCCTGCCGCCCGGCAACTCCCAACACCTGCCCGGACCCCCCTGTGGAGTGATCTGTGAGCTCTTTTTAGACCACTAGAAACCTATCAGTCTTCGCTGTTAGGTAAAAATCGCCAAGATGGCCCAAGATGGCCTCCAAGTCCGCCCAAGATGGTCCAAGACGGCCTCCAAGACGGCCCAAGAGAGTCGAAGAAGGCCCAAGACGGCCCAAGAGGCCCCCCAGAGGCCTCCCAGACGGCCCAAGAGGCCTCCAAGAGGTCCTCCAGGAGGGCCGAGGCCAAAATCATTGATTTTCCTAAGGTTTTTGAAGGATTTTGGCATTTGCTTCTTCTCGGCATTCCGACGGCTCAAGACGGCCCCAGAGGCCCCCAAGATCGCCCAAGAGGCCCCCAAGAGGGCCCCATGACGGCCCAAGTGGCCTCCAAGACGGCCCTAAGAGGGCCCCAAGACGGCCCAAGAGGCCTCCAAGACGCACAAGATGGCCTCCAAGACGCCCAAGATGGCCTCCAAGACGGCCCCGAAGCGCCCCAAGAGGGCCCCAAGTCGGCCCAGAAAGGCCCCCAAGACGGCTCCCGACGGCGTCAGACGTGCCAGGAACCAACCAAGATGGCCGAAGTTGGCTCAAAGCTGGCCCAAAACGGCCCAAGAGGCCCCCAAGAGGGCCTCCAGGAAGGCCAGAAGAGGCCAAAAACATTGATTTTCTATAGGTTTTTGACGGATTTGACATTTCCTTATTTTCGGCCTTCCGACGGCCCGAGGCGGCCCGAGAGCCCCCAAAGATCGCCGAAAGATCGCCCAAGAGGCCTCCAAGACGGCCAAGATGACCTTCAAGATGCCCACGTGCTCCCCGAAGGCTTTCCAAACCGATTCGGGAAACACATGGTCCGATGGCTTGGCAGGTCTGGCCTCAACGTTCGGCCACATAGGCGCTTCCAAAAAGGCAGGGGGCGGCGGTGGTTCGCCGTAGGCGTCTTCGATCCGCCGCCCCCTGTCGATTCATCGCAGGGGTGCCTGGCCTGCTGGACCCTCTCGGTTTTGGTTTTGGTTTTTTTTCCAAAAGAACTCTCTCAGTGAGTTTCGGTCCGTCCCGCCGGGGTACCGGGAAGATTGCCCACGTGCACAAACTCCACGACAAATCCTCCCTGAAACAGCTGTTTCGCTCGGGACATCCTCAAAACATCGCGAGACCCTCTCGCTTTTGGTGTTGGTTCTTTTTCCAAAAGAACTCCCCCTGGCGCTTCGGCCCGTCCCGCCGGGGTCCCGGTAGGCTCTTCCAGGACCGCAAAGTCCAGAAAAAATCTTCCAAGACGGCTCAAGATGGCGTCGAAGATCGCCAAGATGGCCCAAGATGGCCTCCAAGATGGCCTCCAAGTCCGCCCAAGATGGTCCAAGACGGCCTCCAAGACGGCCCAAAAGAGTCCAAGACGGCCCAAGACGGCCCAAGAGGCCCCCCAGAGGCCTCCAAGACGGCCCAAGAGGCCCCAAAGAGGTCCTCCAGGAAGGCCCGAGAGGCCAAAATCATCGATTGTCCTAAGGTTTTTGAAAGATTTGGGGATTTGCTTCTTCTCGGCATTCCGACGGCTCAAGACGGCCCAAGAGGCCCCCAAGATCGCCCAAGAGGCCCCCTAGAGGGCCCCGTGACGGCCCAAGTGGCCTCCAAGAGGGCCCCAAGAGGGCCCCAAGACGTCCCAAGAGGCTTCCAACACGCCCAAGATGGCCTCCAAGACGCCCAAGATGGCCTCCAAGACGGCCTCGAAGCGCCCCAAGAGGGCCCCAAGTCGGCCCAGAAAGGCCCCCAAGACGGCTCCCGACGGCGTCAGACGTGCCAGGAACCCACCAAGATGGCCGAAGTTGGCTCAAAGCTGGCCCAAGACGGCCCAAGAGGCTCCCAAGAAGGCCCCCAGGAAAGCCAGAAGAGGCCAAAAACATTGATTGTCCTATGGTATTTGACGGATTTGACGTTTCCTTCTTTTCGGCCTTCCGACAGCCCGAGACGGCCCAAGAGGCCCCAAAGATCGCCCAAAGACCGCCCAAGAGGCTTCCAAGATGGCCCCAGAACGGCCCAAGAGGGCCCCAAGACGGCCCCAAGAGGCCCCCAAGATGGCCTCCGAGACGGCTTTGGAGCATTCCAAGAGGGCCCCAAGTCGGCCCATAGAGGCCCCCCAAACGGCTTCCGACGGCGTCAGACGGACCAGGAGCCCACCAAGACGGCCGAACATGGCCCAAGACGGCCCAAGAGGCCTCCAAGAGGGCCTCCAGGAAAGCCCGCAAAGGCCAAAATCATTGATTTCCCATGGAGTTTTGAAGGATTGTGGCATTTGTTTTTTGTTCTGCCTTCCGACGGCCCGAGACGGCCCAAGTGCCCCCAAAGATCGCCCAAGAGGCCCAAGACACTGCCCCAAGAGGCTCCCAAGACGGCCCAAGAGGCCCCCACGACGCTCAAGATGGCCTCCAAGACGGCCCAAGAGCCCTCCAAGCGATCCTCCAAGAAGGCCCGAAAGGTTCAGAATGGCCTCCAGACGGCCAAGATGACCTTCAAGATGCCCACGTGTTCCCCGAAGGCTTTCCAAACCGATTCGAGGAACACATGGTCCGATGGCTTGGCAGGCCTCTGGCCACAACCTTCGGCCACATAGGCGCTTCCAAAAAGGCAGGGGGCGGCGGTGATTCGCCGTAGGCGTCTTCGATCCGCCGCCCCCTGTCGATTCATCGCAGGGGTGCCTGGCGTGCTAGACCCTTTCGGTTTTGGTGTTGGTTCTTTGTCCAAAAGAACTCCCCCTGGCGCTTCGGCCCGTCCCGCCGGGGTCCCGGGAGGCCTTTCCAGGACCGCAAAGTCCAGAAAAAATCCTCCAAGACGGCTCAAGATGGCGTCCAAGATGGCCAAGATGGCCTGCCAGTCCGACAAAGATGATCCAAGATGGCCTCCAAGTCCGCCCAAGATGGTCCAAGACGGCCTCCAAGACGTCCCAAGACGGCCCAAGAGGCACCCCAGAGGCCTCCAAGACGGCCCAAGAGGCCCCCAAGAGGCCTCGAAGACGGCCCAAGAGGCCCCCAAAAGGTCCTCCAGGAAGGCCCGAAGAGGCCAAAATCATGTTCTTCAGGTTTTTGAAGGATTTGGGCATTTGCTTCTTCTCGGCACTCCGACGGCCCCAGACGGCCCAAGAGAAGATCGCCCCAAGATCGCCTAAGAGGCCTCCAAGAGGGCCCCGTGACGGCCCAAGAGGCCTCCAAGACGGCCCCAAGAGGGCCCCAAGACGGCCCAAGAGGCCTCCAACACGCCCAAGATGGCCTCTAAGACGGCCAAGATGGCCTCCAAGACGGCCCCGAAGCGCCCCAAGAGGGCCCCAAGTCGGCCCAAAAATGCCCCCAAGACTGCTCCCGACGGCGTCAGACGTGCCAGGAACCCACCAAGATGGCCGAAGTTGGCTCGAAGCTGGCCCAAGATGGCCCAAGAGGCCCCCAAGAGGGCCTCCAGGAAGGCCCGAAGAAGCCAATAACCTCGATGTTCCTAAAGTTTTTGACGCATTTGCTTCGTTTCGGCCTTCCGACGGCCCGAGGCGGCCCGAGAGCCCCCAAAGATCGCCGAAAGATCGCCCAAGAAGCCTCCAAGATGGCCCCAGAACGGCCCAAGAGGGTCCCAAGACGGCCCCAAGAGGCCCCCAAGACGGCACAGGAGGCCTTTTACGACGCCCAAGATGGCCTCCAAGACGGCCCTGGAGCATTCCAAGAGGGCCCCAAGTCGGCCCATAGAGGCCCCCCAAACGGCTTCCGACGGCGTCAGACGGACCCGGAGCCCACCAAGACGGCCGAACATGGCCCTAAGATGGTCCAAGACGGCCCAAGAGGCTTCCAAGAGGGCCTCCAGGAGGGCCCGAAAAGGCCAACCATGTGTTTTTGAAGGATTGTGGCATTTGCTTGTTTCTGCTTTCCGACGGCCCGAGACGGCCCAAGTGCTCCCAAAGATCGCCCAAGAGGCCCAAGACACGGCCACAAGAGGCCCCCAAGACGGCCCAAGAGGTCTCCAAGACGCTCAAGATGGCCTCCAAAACGGCCCAAGAGCCCTCCAAGCGGTCCTCCAAGAAGGCCCGAAAGGGTCAAAATGGCTTCCAGACGGCCAAGATGACCTTCAAGATGCCCACGTGTTCCCCGAAGGCTTTCCAAACCGATTCGGGGAACACATGGTCCGATAGCTTGGCAGGTCTGGCCTCAACGTTCAGCCACATAGGCGCTTCCAAAAAGGCAGGGGGCGGCGGTGATTCGCCGTAGGCGTCTTCGATCCGCCGCCCCCTTTTGATTTATCAAAGGGGTGCCTGGCGTGCCGGATGATATGGCTTTGGTTTGGGCTTCGTTTCCAAAAGAACTCCCCCTGGGGCTTCGGCCCGTCCCGCCGGGGTCCCGGGAGGCTCTTCCGGAGGTGGTTGCCGTGGGTTGTCCTGCCCCAGACGGCTCCAAGATGGCCCAAGATGGCTTCCAAGATGCTTCCAAGACGGCCAAGATGGCCTCCATGACGGCTAAGATGGCCCCAAGATGCCTCCAAGACGGCCCAAGATGCACCCAAGACGGCCTAAGATGGCCTACGCTGGCCCAAGACGGCCCAAGAGGCCACGAAGAGGCCTCCAAGACGGCCCAAAAGGCCTCCAAGAGCGGCAAAAATAAGTGATTTTCCGTAGGTTTTTGGGAGGATTTGGGAATTTGCTTCTTCTCGGCATTCCGACGGCTCAAGGCGGCCCAAGAGGCCCCCAAGATCGCCCAAGAGGCCCCCAAGAGGGCCCCATGACGGCCCAAGTGGCCTCCAAGACGGCCCCAAGAGGGCCCCAAGACGGCCCAAGAGGCCTCCAACACGCCCCAGATGGCCTCCAAGACGCCCAAGATGGCCTCCAAGACGGCCCCGAAGCGCCCCAAGAGGGCCCCAAGTCGGCCCAGAAAGGCCCCCAAGACGGCTCCCGACGGCGTCAGACGTGCCAGGAACCCACCAAGACGGCCGAAGTTGGCCCAAGATGGCCCAAGAGGCCCCCAGAGGGCCTCCAGGAAGGCCTGAAGAGGCCAAAAACATTGATTTTCCATAGGGTTTTGCCTGATTTGGGAATTTCTTCTTTTCGGCCTTCCGACAGCCCGAGGCGGCCCGAGAGCCCCCAAAGATCGCCGAAAGATCGCCCAAGAAGCCTCCAAGATGGCCCCTGAACGGCCCAAGAGGGCCCCAAGACGGCCCCGAGAGGCCCCCAAGACGGCACAGGAGGCCGTTTACGACGCCCAAGATGGCCTCCAAGACGGCCCTGGAGCATTCCAAGAGGGCCCCAAGTCGGCCCATAGAGGCCCCCCAAACGGCTTCCGACGGCGTCAGACGGACCCGGAGCCCACCAAGACGGCCGAACATGGCCCTAAGATGGTCCAAGACGGCCCAAGAGGCTTCCAAGAGGGCCTCCAGGAGGGCCCGAAAAGGCCAACCATGTGTTTTTGAAGGATTGTGGCATTTGCTTGTTTCTGCTTTCCGACGGCCCGAGACGGCCCAAGTGCTCCCAAAGATCGCCCAAGAGGCCCAAGACACGGCCACAAGAGGCCCCCAAGACGGCCCAAGAGGTCTCCAAGACGCTCAAGATGGCCTCCAAAACGGCCCAAGAGCCCTCCAAGCGGTCCTCCAAGAAGGCCCGAAAGGGTCAAAATGGCTTCCAGACGGCCAAGATGACCTTCAAGATGCCCACGTGTTCCCCGAAGGCTTTCCAAACCGATTCGGGGAACACATGGTCCGATAGCGTCAGACGGACCAGGAGCCCACCAAAACGGCCGAATGGCCCTAAGATGGCCCAAGACGGCCCAAAAGGACTCCAAGAGGGCCTCCAGGAAGGCCCGAAAAGGCCAAAATCATTGATTTCCTATGTATTGTTGAAGGATTGTGGCATTTATTTCCCCACATGCTTCGTCGGGTTATGGTTTTCTTCCGCGCCGCGCCGCACCCGCGACACTCTCTCTCTCTCTCTCTCTCTCTCTCTCTCTCTCACACACCTCACTCTTCGTACAGCACAGCACAGCACAGCACAGCACAGCACAACACATCACAGCACAGCACAGCACAGCTCAGCTCAGCACACAGCTCAGCTCAGCTCAGCACACAGCACAGCTCTGCACAGCTCAGCACAGCCCAGCACGGCTCAGCTCAGCACAGCACAGCACAGCTCGTGGCACTTTCTCGACACCACAGGGGGTGCGCAGGGGTTGGTCTCTCAGTTCGGCCGCTATCCACGACACTGGCGCAAAGCCTAGCAGGCGTGGCACTTTCTCGACACCAAAGGGGGTGGGCAGGGGGTGGTCTCTCAGCTCGGCCGCTATCCACGACACTGGCGCAAAGCCTAGCAGGCGTGGCACTTTCTCGACACCACAGGGGGTGCGCAGGGGGTGGTCTCTCAGCTCGGCCGCTATCCACGACACTGGCGCAAAGCCTAGCAGGCGTGGCACTTCTCGACACCAAAGGGGGTGGGCAGGGGGTGGTCTCTCAGCTCGGCCGCTATCCACGACACTGGCGCAAAGCCTAGCAGGCGTGGCACTTTCTCGACACCACAGGGGGTGCGCAGGGGGTGGTCTCTCAATCCAGCCTAGCAGGCGTGGCACTCTCTCGACACCAAAGGGGGTGGGCAGGGGGTGGTCTCTCAGCTCGGCCGCTATCCACGACACTGGCGCAAAGCCTAGCAGGCGTGGCACTTTCTCGACACCACAGGGGGTGCGCAGGGGGTGGTCTCTCACCGCGGTCCCTATCCACGACACTGGCGCAAAGGCTAGCAGGCGTGGCACTTCTCGACACCACAGGGGGTGCGCAGGGGGTGGTCTCTCAGCTCGGCCGCTATCCACGACACTGTCGCAAAGCCTAGCAGGCGTAGCACTTTCTCGACACCAAAGGGGGTGGGCAGGGGGTGGTCTCTCAGCTCGGCCGCCATCCACGACACTGGCGCAAAGCCTAGCAGGCGTGGCACTTTCTCGACACCACAGGGGTGCGCAGGGGGTGGTCTCTCAGCTCGGCCGCTATCCACGACACTGCGCAAAGCCTAGCAGGCGTGGCACTTTCTCGACACCACAGGGGGTGCGCAGGGGGTGGTCTCTCAGCTCGGCCGCTATCCACGACACTGGCGCAAAGGCTAGCAGGCACTTTCTCGACACCACAGGGGGTGCGCAGGGGGTGGTCTCTCAGCTCGGCCGCTATCCACGACACTGGCGCAAAGCCTAGCAGGCGTGGCACTTTCTCGACACCACAAGGGGGTGCGCAGGGGGTGGTCTCTCAGCTCGGCCGCTATCCACGACACTGGCGCAAAGCCTAGCAGGCGTGGCACTTTCTCGACACCACAGGGGGTGCGCAGGGGGTGGTCTCTCAGCTCGGTCGCTATCCACGACACTGGCGCAAAGCCTAGCAGGCGTGGCACTTTCTCGACACCACAGGGGGTGCGCAGGGGGTGGTCTCTCAGCTCGGCCGCTATCCACGACACTGCGCAAAGCCTAGCAGGCGTGGCACTTTCTCGACACCACAGGGGGTGCGCAGGGGGTGGTCTCTCAGCTCGGCCGCTATCCACGACACTGGCGCAAAGCCTAGCAGGCGTGGCACTTTCTCGACACCACAGGGGGTGGGCAGGGGGTGGTCTCTCAGCTCGGCCGCTATCCACGACACTGGCGCAAAGCCTAGCAGGCGTGGCACTTTCTCGACACCACAGGGGGTGCGCAGGGGGTGGTCTCTCACTCGGCCGCTATCCACGACACTGCGCAAAGCCTAGCAGGCGTGGCACTTTCTCGACACCACACGCAGGGGGTGGTTTCTCGACACCACAGGGGGTGGCAGGGGGTGGTCTCTCAGCTCGGCCGCTATCCACGACACGGCGCAAAGCCTAGCAGGCGCGGCACTTTCTCGACACCACAGGGGGTGCGCAGGGGGTGGTCTCTCAGCGCGGTCCGCTATCCACGACGGCACTCTCTCGACACCAAAGGGGGTGGGCAGGGGGTGGTCTCTCAGCTCGGCCGCTATCCACGACACTGGCGCAAAGCCAGCAGGCGTGGCACTTTCTCGACACCACAGGGGGTGCGCAGGGGGTGGTCTCTCACCGCGGTCCCTGCCCACGACACTGGCGCAAAGGCTACAGGCCACTTTCTCGACACCACAGGGGGTGCGCAGGGGTGGTCTCTCAGCTCGGCCGCTATCCACGACACTGGCGCAAAGCCTAGCAGGCGTGGCACTCAGACACCACTGGCAGGGGGTGGTCTCTCAGCTCGGCCGCTATCCACGACACTGGCGCAAAGCTAGCAGGCGTGGCACTTTCTCGACACCACAGGGGGTGCGCAGGGGGTGGTCTCTCAGCTCGGCCGCTATCCACGACACTGGCGCAAAGCCTAGCAGGCGTGGCACTTTCTCGACACCACAGGGGGTGCGCAGGGGGTGGTCTCTCAGCTCGGCCGCTATCCACGACACTGGCGCAAAGCCTAGCAGGCGTGGCACTTCTCGACACCACAGGGGGTGCGCAGGGGGTGGTCTCTCAGCTCGGCCGCTATCCACGACACTGGCGCAAAGCCTAGCAGGCGTGGCACTTTCTCGACACCACAGGGGGTGCGCAGGGGGTGGTCTCTCTCGGTGCACACGCGGGGGCGTCTTTCTGCGCAGTCTCTCAGCTCGGCCGCTATCCACGACACTGCGCAAAGCCTAGCAGGCGTGGCACTTTCTCGACACCACAGGGGGTGCGCAGGGGGTGGTCTCTCAGCTCGGCCGCTATCCACGACACTGGCGCAAAGCCTAGCAGGCGTGGCACTTTCTCGACACCACAGGGGGTGCGCAGGGGGTGGTCTCTCAGCTCGGCCGCTATCCACGACACTGGCGCAAAGCCTAGCAAGCGTGGCACTTTCTCGACACCACAGGGGGTGCGCAGGGGGTGGTCTCTCAGCTCGGTCGCTATCCACGACGCTGTCGCAAAGCCTAGTAGGCGTGGCACTTTCTCGACACCAAAGGGGGTGGGCAGGGGGTGGTCTCTCAGCTCGGTCGCAATCCACGACACTGTCGCAAAGCCTAGCAGGCGTGGCACTTTCTCGACACCACAGGGGGTGCGCAGGGGGTGGTCTCTCAGTTCGGCCGCTATCCACGACACCGGCGCAAAGGTTAACAGGCGTGGCACTTTCTCGACACCAAAGGGAGTGGGCAGGGGGTGGTCTCTCAGCTCGGCCGCAATCCACGACACTGGCGCAAAGGCTAGCAGGCGTGGCACTTGCTCGACACCACAGGGGGTGCGCAGGGGGTGGTCTGTCAGCTGGGCCGCTATCCACGACACTGGCGCAAAGCCTAGCAGGTGTGGCACTTTCTCGGCACCACAGGGGGTGCGCAGGGGGTGGTCTCTCAGCTCGGCCGCTAGCCACGACACTGGCGCAAAGGTTAGCAGGCGTGGCACTTTCTCGACACCACAGGGGGTGCGCAGGGGGTGGTCTCCCAGCTCGGTCGCTATCCACGACACTGGCGCAAAGCCTAGTAGGCGTGGCACTTGCTCGGCACCACAGGGGGTGCGCAGGGGGTGGTCTCTCAGCTCGGCCGCTATCCACGACACTGGCGCAAAGCCTAGCAGGCGCGGCACTCTCTCGACACCAAAGGGGTGGGCAGGAGGTGGTCTCTCAGCTCGGCCGCTATCCACGACACTGGCGCAAAGCCTAGCAGGCGCGGCAATCTCTCGACACCAAAAGAGTTGGGCAGGGGGTGGTCTCTCAGCCCGGCCGCTATCCACGACACTGGTGCAAAGCCTCGCAGGCGCGGCACTTTCTCGACACCACAGGGGGTGCGCATGGGGGTGGTCTCTCACCGCGGTCCCTATCCACGACACTAGCGCAAAGGCTAGCAGGCGTGGCACTCTCTCGACACCAAAGGGGGTGGGCAGGGGGTGGTCTCCCAGCTCGGCCGATATCCACGACACTGGCGCAAAGCCTAGCAGGCGTGGCACTTTCTCGACACCACAGGGGGTGCGCAGGGGGTGGTCTCTCACCGCGGTCCCTACCCACGACGCTGGCGCAAAGGCTAGCAGGCGTGGCACCTTCTCGACACCACAGGGGGTGCGCAGGGGGTGGTCTCTCAGCTCGGCCGCTATCCACGACACTGGCGCAAAGGCTAGCAGGCGCTGCACTTTCTTGACACCACAGGGGGTGCGCAGGGGGTGGTCTCTCACCGCGGTCCCTGTCCACGGCACTGGCGCAAAGGCTAGCAGGCGTGGCACTTGCTCGACACCACAGGGGGTGCGCAGGGGGTGGTCTCTCAGCTGGGCCGCTATCCACGACACTGGCGCAAAGGCTAGCAGGCGTGGCACGCTCTCGACACCACAGGGGGTGCGGAGGGGGTGGTCTCTCAGCTCGGCCGCTATCCACGACACTGGCGCAAAGCCTAGCAGGCGTGGCACTTTCTCGACACCACAGGGGGTGCGCAGGGGGTGGTCTCTCAGCTCGGCCGCTATCCACGACACTGGCGCAAAGCCTAGCAGGCGTGGCACTTTCTCGACACCACAGGGGGTGCGCAGGGGGTGGTCTCTCAGCTCGGCCGCTATCCACGACACTGGCGCAAAGCCTAGCAGGCGTGGCACTTTCTCGACACCACAGGGGGTGGGCAGGGGGTGGTCTCTCAGCTCGGCCGCTATCCACGACACTGGCGCAAAGCCTAGCAGGCGTGGGCACTTTCTCGACACCACAGGGGGTGCGCAGGGGGTGGTCTCTCAGCTCGGTCGCTATCCACGACACTGGCGCAAAGCCTAGCAGGCGTGGCACTTTCTCGACACCACAGGGGGTACGCAGGGGGTGGTCTCTCAGCTCGGCCGCTATCCACGACACTGGCGCAAAGCCTAGCAGGCGTGGCACTTTCTCGACACCAAAGGGGGTGGGCAGGGGGTGGTCTCTCAGCTCGGCCGCTATCCACGACACTGGCGCAAAGCCTAGCAGGCGTGGCACTTTCTCGACACCACAGGGGGTGCGCAGGGGGTGGTCTCTCAGCTCGGCCGCTATCCACGACACTGGCGCAAAGCCTAGCAGGCGTGGCACTTTCTCGACACCACAGGGGGTGCGCAGGGGGTGGTCTCTCAGCTCGGCCGCTATCCACAACACTGGCGCCAAGCCTAGCAGGCGTGGCACTTTCTCGACACCACACGGGGTGCGCAGGGGGTGGTCTCTCAGCTCGGCCGCTATCCACGACACTGGCGCAAACCTTGCAAGCGTGGCACTTTCTCGACACCACAGGGGGTGCGCAGGGGGTGGTCTCTCAGCTCGGTCGCTATCCACGACACTGTCGCAAAGCCTAGCAGGCATGGCACTTTCGCGACACCACAGGGGGTGCGCAGGGGGTGGTCTCTCAGCTCGGCCGCCATCCACGACACTGGCGCAAAGCTTAGCACGCGTGGCACTTTCTCGACACCAAAGGGGGTGGGCAGGGGGTGGTCTCTCAGCTCGGCCGCTATCCACGACACTGGCGCAAAGCTTTGCAGCCGTGGCACTTTCTCGACACCACAGGGGGTCTCTGAGCGCGGCCGCCACCCACGACACTGTCGCGAAGCTTAGCAGGCGTGGCACTCTCCCGGGAGTATAGGGCCAGCGCAGGGGGTGATCTCTTGGTGCAGTGATTATCCACCGCATTGCGCGTGAGAGCTTGCGTCTTACCCTGATCCGTAAACATCGCGGCTCAAGCCGGCGCGGCACGACTGCGCATTTACGCAAGTTTGTCTGTGCTCCAACTTGCGGGCAACAACCGCCCGGCCTACGCGCGGCAGCAATGCCGCCCAAAATTGACATTGGACAGCTGCCGCCTCCGCGCGTGAAGCTGAAGAACGCACTGACTGAAATGGGCGACGATGTAAGCCTGGAAGGCTTGCGTGGCGGCGAGGGGCCTCTGATAAGAAACGCATTCGATACCCATCACCGTCAACTGAAGAATTGGTGGCCCGAGACGCTTTACATGAGGTATCACGAGTTGCCGCATCCAGGTACGAACGACGATAGC
Organism: Prorocentrum cordatum; assembly: GCA_963575745.1. Lineage (NCBI taxonomy): Eukaryota > Dinophyceae > Prorocentrales > Prorocentraceae > Prorocentrum > Prorocentrum cordatum. Next base: position 407,015 of record CAUYUJ010008780.1, on the reverse strand, counting down.
AGGAGGAGGCAGTGCCTGGTGGCATACTTGCTGAACCCTTCGTCCGGCGGGTTCCCGGCTGATCAGCCGGGGGGCAGTGCGGAGGATGGCGATGGCTCGCCGTTGGCGAAAGTTCGGCGGGTCGGCGACGCCGGCAACGGGCGCGTTGCCACGCCCGTGCAGGACACGCCTATCAAGTGCACGCCCATGCAGGCCTTCACTCCTCAGCGGTCCCCAGCACTTCTGCTTGCTACCTCTGTTCGTTCCACGGGTACCCCACGCATTCAGCTGCCCCCTGAGCTGGCTCAGACGGACCGCCGCTGGGCAGAGGTACCTTGGTCGCAAGGCCTGCGAGAATCAGTTCAGCTCGAGAACCTGTCGACGAAAGCGGATGCGAAAGCAGTCAAATGGCACAAGGCATTCGCGGTCAAGCGAGCTTCTGATCCAGAGCACTTGCCGTCGAGGAGTTCCAGTAAACACATAAGATTTAAATTAAGTATGTGGGGTTCCTCGGTAGCGCAATTGTTTTCTGCCTTCCGACGGCCCGAGACGGCCCAAGCGCCCCCAAAGATCGCCCGAGAGGCCCAAGACGGCCCCAAGAGGCTCCCAAGACGGCCCAAGAGGCCCCCACGACGCTCAAGATGGCCTCCAAGACGGCCCAAGAGCCCTCCAAGCGGTCTTCCAAGAAGGCCCGAAAGGGTCAAAATGGCCTCTTGACGGCCAAGGTGACCTTCAAGATGCCCACGTGTTCCCCGAAGGCTTTCCAAACCGACTCGGGGAACACATGGCCCGATAGCTTGGCAGGTCTGGCCACAACCTTCGGCCACATAGGCGCTTCCAAAAAGGCAGGGGGCGGCGGTGATTCGTCGTGGGCGGCTTCGATCCGCCGCCCCCTTTCGATTCATCGCAAGGGTGCCTGGCGCGCTAGACCCTCTCCTTTTTTGGCATTGGTTCTTTTCCAAAAGACTCGCTGGAGTTGCTGGGGCTTCGGGCACGTGGCGCACCAGCGGCTCTGGCGGCCCACGCCCAAGAAGTTCTGGTGAGTGGCGAAGGCCCTCGAGTGCGTCTTGCGAGCAGTGGCTACCCCGTCTGGCCTGGAGCTGGAGCGCCTCATCGGGCACTTGGTCTCCATGGCGATGCTGCGCCGCGACCTGCTTTCCGCCCTCTCCGCTGTCTAGCAGTTCAGCCGGAAGTTGGGACGCCGCAGGGCGCCCCTCGCCCAGCGTGCGCCACGAGCTCCGCTGGGCGAAGGGCCTACGATGCCTCCGAGTGGAGGTTTGGCGCCGCCGAGAGCCTGCGGGGCAGCGCTGACGCGGGCCGCGCGGGGCGGCTGCGCGAACGCGCTCGGCCCAGCGGCCTGCTCGCAACCGCCGGGGGCAGCCACCGTGGGCACGCGCTGCACGACGAGGAGGAGCTTCTGAGGCTGCCCGACGCTGCGGCCTTTCTCCTCGGGAGGCACGCCCGCTTCCAGGAAGTGCCTCGCGACCTGCTGCTAGGCGAAGGGCGGGCCACAGTGGCCTCCCGCGCCTTCCGTCGGCTGGACTCAACTCACAACCTGGAGGCGGCGGCCCTCACCCGGTGCGTCCGCCGCACGGCCCGCTCACTCAACCGCCATCACAGTCGCGCTCTCTACATTGGGGACAACATGTCTGTCACGTGTGCCGCTTGCAAGGGAAGGGCTGCCGCATTCTCGCTCATCACTGCCTGCCGGGGGTGGGCCGCCAATCACATTGCTGCCAGCATCCGCCCCTCATTCCGCCGGTGCTTTTCGGAGCTGAACCCAAGCGTTTCGGCTTCGAGGCGAGGGCTTCGGATGCCGGGCGCGCGGCCCGCGCCCGCCGGCGGCCATGGAGGCTCGCCGCCCCACCACCGCGCTGGCCGGCTGGGCCCCAGCAGAGGAGAAAAATGTCTTCACCGGCCGGATGGGACCTTTCACCGGCCAGATGGATCCCTTCACCGGCTGACCAGCTGGTCGGCTGCCCGGCTTCACCGTCTGACCTCGCCTTGCCGGTACGCACATGCTTGTTGGACGCAGAACTCTGTGCGCGCCGGCAAGGAGTCCTACCGGAACCTGTGGATATACCAGCGAATTCTACCGAAACCTTCGTATTACTAGCGAATCCTACCGAAACCTTTGGATTACTAGCGAATCCTAGCGATGCATGGGAAGACGTTGGAGCCCCATGGACATTCGAGAAACGCCCCAACCTCGGGGAAAGCGTGGAAGCCCCAAGGGGACTCGACATCATCATCCTCATCATCATCATCATCAGCAGCAGCAGCTGCATCATCATCATCATCATAATCATCATCATCATCATCGTCATCGTCATCGTCATCATATTCATCATCATCACCACCATCACCATCACCATCCTCATCGTCATCATCGTCGTCATGATCTTCATCATCATCAACAGCATCGTCGACATTATCAGCATCAACATCCGAATCAACCACCATCATTGTCATCATCGTCCTCATCATAATCATCATCGTCGTCATCCTCATGATCCGCATCATCATCATCGTCATCACCGTCATCATATTCATCATCGGCACCGTCATCGTCATCATCATCATCAGCATCACCATCCTCATCGTCATCGTCATCGTCATCATCGTATTCGCCATCGTCGCCATACCCATCATTATCACCGTCGTCGTCGTCATCATCACCATCGTAATCATCGTCATCACCACCAGAACAATCATCATCATCGTCGTCGTCATCGGCATCATCATTGTCATCGTCACCAGCATCGTCATCACCATCATCGTCGTCATGGTCATCGTCATCATACGCTATCATCATCAGCGTCATCACCATGCCGATCACACTTCGCCCGCCTCGAAGTTTCTCCTGCTCCTGTTCATCTTGTTATGCGAATGATCAGGTGTTGAAATGGCGCGACAGCGGGAATTGCCGCAGGCAGCTGCGCGGCATGGAGCAACATCCCATGCCATCACAGAGAACGCCAAAAAAAACACGTGCCAAAGTTTACCCATCCAGTGTGCCTTTTGAAATATGGTTAGGTCATGTATCGCATGTTTACATGAGGTACCCTTTGGCATGATACCTTACCTTGGGGAGAATTCCGCCGACCTCCCCTCCTTATTATTCCTACTCTTTCCTGCTCCTACGCATCCTCTTCCTCCTCCTCCCCCCACCATGCATGCCACGTTGGTGCACGACCAGAATTGGTCTCTTCACCGGCCTCCAAAAAACAGCAAAAAACTATTAATTGCAGAAGCGGTCGCGGCAACCCCTAGCACTCCACACTCGTTCTTGGTGGCGCACGCGCGAACACTACAATTAACTTTCAATTGAAAGACGTAGCCAGTGAAACGCCCAATCAGCCGGTGAATGGATCAGCCGGCGAAGGGCCCCATCTGGCCGGTGAAGGGCCCCACTTGGCCGGCGAAGAGACCAATAGCCCCTGCAGAGGCCCCGCCGCGCGCGGCCCACAGGCAGCGGAGTCGCTCGCCAGTGGCGCGGCTTCAGGGGACCCTCAACTCCGAGGGAGCTGCCGGGCTGGACCGCACCGAGGGCGATGGGCTGGGCGCCCGCTCACGCCTGCCGCCGCGGCCCGGGCGGCCGACGCGCGGCCTTGGGGCGCAGCGCCCTCCGCGCTCGCCGCCCGCGCCCTCGCCCGGATTCACCACCGAGATGGACACCAAGCGGCTGGCGCCGCGGCTGTCCAGGCTGGCGCAGAACAGCGCGCGGCCCCCCACGCGGCCCACGCAGGCGCAGTACACGCGGGCGCTGATGGAGCTCGCCGGCGGGCTTGCAGTCACGCCGCTGCCCGAGTGGACGGCCAGCACGTGGGACGAGCACCTGAGCGACTTCCCGTCGGTGCTCTTCGACCGCGGCGGCGGCCCCCACGCCGGGAAGCTCATCATGTCCGCGCTGCTCTGGGCACTGCCGCCCCTCGGGCTGACCATGCGGCCCACGTTCCCGCTGACCCACCAGGCAGCCGCCGGGCGGGCCCGCTTGCGGCAACCCCAGTCGCGGCCACCGATCCCCTGGCTGGTGGCTGCAGGGATCGCCGAGTGGCTCTTCGCCTCCAGCAAGCCGCAGATGGGCCTCCTCATCGTCCTGCTGTTCGTCACCTAATTACTGCCGGCCGGGCGAGGGGCTCGCGCTGCTCGGGAGGCAGGTCATCAGGTCGATCGCCGGGATGCCCGGCGTCCTGGGCCAGGTCACCATCGCCCTCCACCCAGAGTGACCTCGGGACGCCTTCCAAGACAGGCCTCGTGGACTCCTCCGTGGCCCTGGACCTCCCCGAGCACCAGTGGGTCGGCCACGCTCTCCTCAAGCTGAAAGAGCGTCGAGCCCCGCTGCAGCGCCTGTTCCCGATCTCGCACGGCGAACTCATGGCGGAGATGAAGAGGGCCGCGGTGGCCGCGGGCTGCGAGGCACTGCGTCCAACGCCCAACGGGCTTCGCCACGGTGGAGCCAGTCACGACAAGGCGCTCGGACGGAGGTCTCTGGGCGACATCCAGCTGCGGGGCAAGTGGAGGTCGCCTCTCAGCGTCCAGCGCTGCGAGAAGCATGCCAGGATCAGCGAGCAGCTCGAGAGGCTCGACCTGCGCGCGCTGCTCGACCTCCAGTCCCGCGAGGCGCGCTTGCCAAGCGCCTGCGGAGCGAGCTTCGGGCGGCCTCGAGAAAGTCCCGCCATCGAGAGGGCAAGGTCATCCTGGAGGTGTTCGCCGGCTCGGGGCACCTCAGCCAGGCCCTCCGCAGGCGCGGCGCCGCTGTCATGAGCATCGATGCGCGGCGCGGGCCGCATCGCGACCTCAGGGCGCAGGAGGTCTTCATCGTCGTCAAGGGCTGGATCCTCTCCGGCCTCTTGTGGGGGCTCTGGCTGGGGACTCCCTGCAGCAGTCTCTCCCGCGCCAGGCGGGCGCCAGCGGGCTCGCGGATGCCCGCGGCCCTGCGGTCGCCGCAGCAGCCCCGCGGCCTCGCGGGGCACCCGCCGCGGGGCGCCGCCAAGCTCGCCGAGGGCAACGCTCTGGCCGACCGCGCTGGGCAGCTGGCCCGCCTGGCGCTGGAGCGCAAGATCCACGGCGGCGAAGAGAACCCCGCCCAGTCCTTCCTCTGGGCGCTGCGCTCGAGGGAGCGCTTCCTCCTCCAGCCCAACGTGTTCGACGTGGTGGTCGACTACTGCGCCTTCGGTAGGGACTTCCGAGCTCGCACCCGGCTGCGACTCTGGCACCTCCTGACCCTTCGCACGCTTCTCGAGGCCAAGCGCACGGGTCGTGGCACTTGCAGTTTTTCCGGCCAGCCTCGCATCCAGGTCACGGGCAAAGCCCGGGGCGACCCCTCCTTCAGAACAGCTCAGATAAATGAGTGCCCACCGCAGTTGTGTCGCATCCTGGCCGGTATGTTTTGCAACGCTAGGAAGCAGGGTTGGGCCATCAATCCCTGGTCAAGAATGAAGTGACGGCGCCATAGGGCGCCAGCTCAGTGCTGAATGCGGGAAGTATCGTCTTCACCTCGTTTAGTTCCACCGTGTACGGGTAGAGCTTGGCTGCACGCCTGCTCGGCGAGAGAAGTGTCGCGTCGCGCATCGGTTCCAGCAAAGTCCCGGCGAAAAAGACTGACGATACTTCGTTTCCTACGTTATTCGTCTCTCGTTCGCCGCGCACTTCCCATCTCTGTAACCCTTTTTCTGACCCCACCCGCACCGCCCTACAAAGGTCCGAGGTGAAGTGCAGGGGTCGAGCTTGGCTGCACGCCTGCTCGGCGAGAGAAGCGTCGCGTCGCGCATCGGCTTCAGGCGAAAAATGTTGACGAAATCTTTGTTGTTCCTTCGGTTTTTGAAGGGTTCTGGCATTTGCGCCTGTTCGGCTTTCCGACGGTCCCAGACGGCCCAAGAGACCCCCGCGATCGCCCCAAGATCGCCCTAGAGGCCTCCAAGATGGCCCCGTGACGGCCCAAGAGGCCCCCAAGAGGACCCCGAGACGGCCCAAGAGGCTTCCAAGACGCCCGAGATGGCCTCCAAGACGGCCAAGATGGCCTCCAAGATGCCTCCAAGACGGCCAAGATGGTTTCCAAGACGGCTAAGATGGCCCCAAGATGCCTCCAAGACGGCCCAAGATGCACCCGAGACGGATTTAGATGGCCTCAAGCTGGCCCAAAAGGCCCCGAAGAGGCCCCGAAGAGGCCTGCAAGACGGCCCAAGAGGCCTCCAAGAGGTCTTCCAGGAAGGCCCGAAGAGGCGAAAATCATTGATTTGCTGTCGGTGTTTGAAGGATTTGGGGATTTGTTTCTTCTCGGCATTCCGACAGCCGAAGACGGCCCAAGAGGCCCCCAAGATCGCCCCAAGATCGCCCAAGAGGCCTCCAAGATGACCCCTTGACGGCCCAAGGGGCCCCCAAGACGGCCCCAAGACGGCCCCAAGACGGCCCAAGAGGCTTCCAAGACGCCCAAGATGGCCTCGAAGACGGCCCTGGAGCACCCCAAGAGGGCCCCAAGTCGGCCCAGAAAGGCCCCCCAAACGGCTTCCGACGGCGTCAGACGGACCAGGAGCCCACCAAGATGGCCGAAGGTGGTTCGCAGCTGGCCCAAGACGGCCCAAGAGGCTTCCAAGAGGGCCTCCAGGAAGGCCAGAGAAGGCCAAAAAGAGTGATTTGCCGTAGGGTTTTGAAGGATTTGACATTTGCTTCGTTTCGGCCTTGCGACGGCCCGATACGGCCCAAGAGCCCCCAAAGATCGCCCAAGGATCGCCCAAGAGGCTTCCAAGATAACCCCAGAACGGCCCAAGACGGCCCCAAGAGGCCCCCAAGACGGCCGAAGAGGCCTCCAAGACGCCCAAGATGGCCTCCAAGACGGCCCAAGAGCCCTCCAAGACGTCCTCCAAGAAGGCCCGAAATGGTCAAAATAGCCTCCAGGCGGCCAAGATGACCTTCAAGATGCCCACGTGTTCCCCGAAGGCTTTCCAAACCGATTCGGGGAACACATGGTCCGATACCTTGGCAGGTCTGGCCTCAACGTTCGGCCACCTAGGCGCTTCCAGAAGGGCAGGGTGCGGCGGTGATTCGCCGTAGGCGTCTTAGGTCCGCCGACCCCTGTCGATTCATCGCAGGGGTGCCTGGCGTGCCAAACGATATGGCTTTTGGTTGTGGTTCTTTTCCAACAGAACTCCCCCTGAGGCTTCGGTCCGTCCCGCCGGGGTCCCGGAAGAGGTGGTTGTAAACAGTTTTCCTACCCCAGACTGCCCCAAGATGGCCTCCAAGACGGCCAAGATGGCCTCCAAGACGGCCCAAGAGCCCTCCAAGACGTCCTCCAAGAAGGCCCGAAATGGTCAAAATAGCCTCCAGGCGGCCAAGATGACCTTCAAGATGCCCACGTGTTCCCCGAAGGCTTTCCAAACCGATTCGGGGAACACATGGTCCGATACCTTGGCAGGTCTGGCCTCAACGTTCGACCACATAGGCGCTTCCACAAAGGCAGGGGGCGGCGGTGATTCGCCGCAGGCGTCTTCGATCAGCCGCCCCCTTTTCATTTATCAAAGGGGCGCCTGGCTCGCCGGATGATATGGCTTGGTTCTTTTTCCAACAAAACTCCCCTTGGGGCTTCGGCCCGTCCCGCCGGGGTCCCGGAAGAGGTGGTTGTAAACAGTTTTCCTACCCCAGACTGCCCCAAGATGGCCTCCAAGACGGCCAAGATGCCTCCAAGACGGCCAAGATGGCCTCCAAGACGGCTGAGATGGCCCCAAGATGCCTCCAAGACGGCCCAAGATGTACCCAAGACGGCCTAAGATGGCCTCAAGATGGCCCAAGACGGCCCAAGAGGCCCCCAAAAGATCTCCAGGACGGCCCAAGGAAGCCTCCAAGAGGTCCTCCAGGAAGGGCCGAAGAGGCCAAATTCATTGATGTTCCTTCGGTGTTTGAAGGATTTTGGCATTTGCTTCTTCTCGGCATTCCGACGGCTCCAGACGGCCCAAGAGGCCCCCAAGATCGCCCACGAGGTCTCCAAGATGGCCCCATGACGGCCCAAGAGGCCCCAAAGAGGGCCCCAAGAGGCCTCCAAGACGGCCAAGATGGCCTCCAAGATGGTCCAAGATGGCCTCCAAGTCCGCCCAAGAGAGGAGGAGTTGCCTCCAAGTCCGCCCAAAAAACCTCCAAGACGGCCCAAGAGGTGCCCAAGAGGCCTCCAAGACGGCCCAGGAGGCCTCCGAGAGGTCTTCCAGAAGGGCCCGAAGAGGTCAAAATCATTGATCTTCCTTAGAATTTTGAAGGATTTTCGTATTTGCTCCTTTTCGGCTTTCCGACGACCCAAGACGGCCCAAGAGGCCCCCAAGATCGCCCCCACAGCGCCCAAGAGGCCTCCAAGATGGCCCCAGGACTGTCCAAGAGGCCCCCAAGAGGGCACCAAGACGACCCAAGAGGCCTCCAAGACGCCCAAGATGGCCTCGAAGACGGCCCTGGAGCACTCCAAGAGGGCCCCAAGTCGGCCCAGAAAGGCCCCCCAAACGGCTTCCGACTGCGTCAGACGGGCTAGGAGCCCACCAAGATGGCCGAAGTTGGCTCGAAGCTGGCCCAAGACGGCCCAAGAGGCCTCCAAGAGGGCCTCCAGGAAGGCCAAAAACATTGTTGTTCTTAGGTTTCTGAAGGTGTTTGGCATGTGTTTCTTTTCGACCAATGCGGCCCAAGAGCCCCCAAAGATCGCCCAAAGATCGCCCAAGAGGCCTCCAAGATGGCCCCAGAACGGCCCAAAAGGCCCTCAAGACAGCCCAGGAGGCTATTAAGACGCCCAAGATAGCCTCCAAGACTGCCCTGTAGCATTCCAAGAGGACCCAAAGTCGGCCCAGAGGGGCCCCCCCAAACGGTTTCCGACGGCGTCGGACGGGCCAGGAGCCCACCAAAACGACCGAAGATGGCCCTAAGATGGCCCAAGACGGCCCAAGAGGCTTCCAAGAGGGTTTCCAGGAGGGCCGAAAAGGTCAAAATCATCGTTTCCCATGAGTTTTTGAAGGATTGTGGCATTTGCTTTTTGTTCTGCCTTCCGACGGCCCGAGACGGCCCAAGTGCACCCAAAGATCGCCCCAAGAGGCCCACGACGGCCCCCAGAGGCCCCCAAGACGGCCCAAGACCAAGACGCTCAAGATGGCCTCCAAGACGGCCCAAGAGCCCTCCAAGACGTCCTCCAAGAAGGCCCGAAAGGGTCAAAATGGCCTCCAGTCGGCCAAGATGACCTTCCAGATGCCCACGTGTTCCCCGAAGGCTCTCCAAACCGATTCGGGGAACACATTGTCCGATACCTTGGCAGGTCTGGCCTCAACGTTCGGCCACCTAGGCGCTTCCAGAAAGGCAGGGTGCGGCGGTGATTCGCCGTAGGCGTCTTAGGTCCGCCGACCCCTGTCGATTCATCGCAGGGGTGCCTGGCGTGCCAAACGATATGGCTTTTGGTTGTGGTTCTTTTCCAACAGAACTCCCCCTGAGGCTTCGGTCCGTCCCGCCGGCCGCCCGGAAGAGGTGGTTGTAAACGGTGTTCTTTCCCCAGACGGCCCCAAGAGGCCCCCAAGACGGCCAAGATGCTTCCAAGACGGCCAAGATGGCCTCCAAGACGGCTGAGATGGCCCCGAGATGCCTCCAAGACGGCCCAAGATGTACCCAAGACGGCCTGAGATGGCCTCAAGATGGCCCAAGACGGCCCAAGAGGACCCAAAAAGATCTCCAGGACGGCCCAAGAAGCCTCCAAGAGGTCCTCCAGGAAGGGCCGAAGAGGCCAAATTCATTGATGTTCCTTCGGTGTTTGAAGGATTTGGGCATTTGCTTCTTCTCGGCATTCCGACGGCTCCAGACGGCCCAAGAGGCCCCCAAGATCGCCCACGAGGTCTCCAAGATGGCCCCATGACGGCCCAAGAGGCCCCAAAGAGGGCCCCAAGAGGCCTCCAAGACGGCCAAGATGGCCTCCAAGACGGCCAAGATGGCCCAAGATGGCCTCCAAGATGGTCCAAGATGGCCTCCAAGTCCGCCCAAGAGAGGAGGAGATCCAAGACGGCCCAAGAGGTGCCCAAGAGGCCTCCAAGACGGCCCAGGAGGCCTCTGAGAGGTCCTCCAGGAGGGCCCGAAGAGGCCGAAATCCTTGATGTTCCTTAGGTGTTTGAAGGAGTTTCGTAGTTGCTCCTTTTCGGCTTTCCGACTACCCAAGACGGCCCAAGAGGCCCCCAAGATCTCCCCCACAGCGCCCAAGAGGCCTCCAAGATGGCCTCAGGACTGCCCAGGAGGCCCCCAAGACGCCCCCAAGAGGGCACAAAGACGACCCAAGAGGCCTCCAAGACGCCCAAGCCCTAGAGCACCCCAAGAGGGCCCCAAGTCGGCCCAGAGAGGCCCCCCAAACGGCTTCCGACGGCGTCAGACGGGCCACGAGCCCACCAAGATGGCCCAATGGCTCGAAGCTGGCCCAAGACGGCCCAAGAGGCCTCCAAGAGGGCCTCCAGGAAGGCAAAAAACATTGTTGTGCCTAGGTTTCTGAAGGTGTTTGGCATGTGTTTCTTTTCGGCCATCCAAAGGCCCAATACGGCCCAAGAGCCTCCAAAGATCGCCCAAATATCGCCCAAGAGGCCTCCAAGATGGCCCCAGAACGGCCCAAGAGGCCCTCAAGACAGCCCAGGAGGCTATTAAGACGCCCAAGATAGCCTCCAAGACGGCCTTGGAGCATTCCGAGAGGACCCAAAGTCTGCCCAGAGGGCCCCCCCAAACGGTTTCCGACGGCGTCGGACGGGCCAGGAGCCCACCAAGACGACAGAAGATGGTCTTAAGATGGCCCAAGACGGCCCAAAAGGCTTCCAAGAGGGTCTCCAGGAAGGGCCGAAAAGATCAAAATCATTGATTTCCCATGAGTTTTTGAAGGATTGTGGCATGTGCTGTTTGTTCTGCCTTCCGACGGCCCGAGACGGCCCAAGTGCACCCAAAGATCGCCCAAGAGGCCCACGACGGCCCCCAGAGGCCCCCAAGACGGCCCAAGACCAAGACGCTCAAGATGGCCTCCAAGACGGCCCAAGAGCCCTCCAAGACGTCCTCCAAGAAGGCCCGAAAGGGTCAAAATGGCCTCCAGTCGGCCAAGATGACCTTCCAGATGCCCACGTGTTCCCCGAAGGCTCTCCAAACCGATTCGGGGAACACATTGTCCGATACCTTGGCAGGTCTGGCCTCAACGTTCGGCCACCTAGGCGCTTCCAAAAAGGCAGGGTGCGGCGGTGATTCGCCGTAGGCGTCCTAGATAATTTCCACGATCGTCGCAAGCTCTCACTCAAGCGCCACCACCTGTCCAGAGCAAGAACACACATTATTTTTCTCTATTGGGATATGCGTTCAGGTGGCGTTTTTCGGCACCCCCGTGCGTTTCCTGGCGTCGCCGAATACGACGTCAGGAAACGCAGGTATCAAGTGTGTTGATTGGTAGTGTATCTGCAGTTGCGCTGCAGGTACGCTGCAGGTACGCGTGTACTACATCAGTGCAGGTACGCTGCAGGTACGCTGCTTTGTGATTGCTTTAATTGGTAGCGTATCTGCAGGTACGCTGCAGGTACGCGTGTACTACATCAGTGCAGGTACGCTGCAGGTACGCTGCTTTGTGATTGGCTTGAGTGATGGCAGTACGCTGCAGGTACCCTGCAGGTACGCGTGTACTACATCAGTGCAGGTACGCTGCAGGTACGTTGCAGGTGCCGGCTTCCACGGCGGGCCCCCAAAAATTCAGAATTCCTTCCTGGACAATTGAAACTGATGTTGCCTTATGTTAACGTGTGTTGACATATGAAATATGAGTTGAACTTGTTTCTGGATAGCAATTAGTACGCAAGTTGTTCTAAGAAACTTGTAAACGGTTGCGCTCAGTTTCGGTAAGTCCAATATAACTGAAGATATAACGGAAGAGAGACCAACGACACGAAGTCCCTTTTGTTATTCCCCCCCTTTTGTTCCCCCCGAGAGTGGGAAAGGAGAGGTGGCCAAATGTGTTGCACGCAGCTGGTTTTTCGGGCCCGCCGCCAGACGCAGCCTTCGGTGCATGCCACCACGGGCGGCAGGAGGGTACGCTGGCAAAGATGCGACGTGTCGCTGCTTCGACAGCGCCCCTCCTTGGGCTGCCCACTCCTTCTCGTCTACCCCCGAATGAGGGACATGGGTCCTGGGTTTGTTGTTGTTGTTGTTGTTGTTTTGACCGCCGCTGAGTTCCCCGCCCTCCCCGAGCCTGGCGAGTGCCAGCACAGCGGCCCAGGATTAAGAGTGGGACTCGGGGAAGGCCCCGCGGCCTCCAGAGCCCGCTGCTCTTTTGGGGCCCTCCTCCCCCATGCCAAGGTTCGTGTGGGAGGAGTCGGAGGAGAGGGTCGGAGTGGTCATCGCCGAGCAATGACACTTTCGTTTGGTGCAGCCGCTGCGTCGCGATGATCAGCCCAGCGCCGCGGGCGGCCACGGCGTCGGCCGCTGGGTGGAGGACGACGACGCGGAGGTCTTGCAGCTGGAGGCTTCCGCGATGGAGCCAGCTGACGGCGAAGCCCACCCCGACCACGACGGAGTCTGGCTCTTGCCGGGTTGACCGGGCGTTTTCTGATAGCATCTGATGGCAGTATCGTCTAAGCGATCCCCATCCCCACCGGGCCATGGTATCTCAGCCCCACACCCCAGTGGGGCACAGGACCCTCGAGATTCAAAGGGAACAGCCTATCTCCCCGTCCAGGGTCTGGGGGGGTAAATTGGCCAGTGGGGCCCAGGCCACGCCAGGGAGGATAGAGATCGGTTCAACGATGCTCATGATGTGCAGTGGTCCGGCAAGTTGCGCGGCGGATGGGCGCCCAAAGCACGGGGACCGAGCACACATGCGTGCGTGCTCCTTGCGCATGCGCACACTCGTGCGTGCGTGGACGTGAATGCGTGTACTGTTGCACCGTTGAGTGGCCGTATGCATGCGTGCATGCTCTCATGCGTGCGTGAGGGGCGCGCGCGTATCAGAGCATATTGCAAGCCCATTGTGCGTGGACGGTCGCCAGCCTCACGGCGCCACGATGCCCTGGCCCTACGCCGCCCTGCGTGGCATTCCCCTGACCTGCCGTACCCTTGAGCGTCACTGCGTTACCCTCCCCACTTGCCACTTGCACCGAGAGCTCGTTCCCCCGCACCCGCACGCCTGGCGTGGCATTGGCTGCAGCCCGCTGCTGCCTAAGGTCTGGCACACACACACCGCATCCGCCGTGACCGAACAGTGGTTGAGGAAGCCGTTTGGTGAAAAAGCGTGCGTGCGAACGCGTGCTGTCGTCCACGCGGAATGCTTAGGGCAGCAGTTGATCGCGGGTCGCATGGAAGCGAGCGCGCTTCGGATGACGGGTGAGGCATGATTATTTCGCCCGCGTCGGAAAGGGATGGAAGCCGCATCTTTGTCGTCTGAGCGCCTCTCTTTATGTCCGTGGTGGTGACCCCTGATGGTCTACCGCCACATGAGCACATAACAAAACGACACCACCCACATGAGCACATGAGCTCATGACTAAACGACACGAGGGTGGTCATTCAGCCGCATCTTGTGGGACAGCCCCCTATAGTGATTGGTTCATTCGCTCTCTGGTCAGCCGACATGGAAAGGTGAGGAGGTAAAATCCATTTGGATTACTGGGCCGTCGAGTGCTGTGCGGTGATGCCCAGCCCAGGCCAGCAGGAGTGTCGGGCGCAACATTCACAGATGCGCCCTCTGCCCCCTCCCGACCGGCTCCCCCATGAGAAGACCAAAAAAAGCATAAGTCGACTACGCGTAAGAGTGATTTCTCGCCGGAATGATGCGGGTTCACCAGGGCCCCCCGGTCGCTGAGCGCAGTGCGATGCGATAGTGGTTGCTTGCGCGCTCGGATTTGGCCACCTCGCGCCCCCTTGATCCGCGCGCCGAAGGTCACTCTTGCCCAGGGTCACTCTTGCGTGCAGCCGGTAAGCATCTCATGTTGCTGAGGTCCGCGCGGCTTCCTTGGGCCGTCAGGCCGTCGCTGCAGTCCCCACCCCACGCCCCCTCCCAGCGCGCGGAGCGCGCCAGGGGAGACGTCGCCCGAGGGTGCGGGAAGGGGGGGGGCCCAAGAAACCCGCACGGACCTCCGGCAGCTTCTGCTTGTGCGGCTGTTGGGCGCCGCTTAATAGGGGGGCTTTGCTGCCTCGATACGCCCGCTTTGGGACGCAGCACGCACCGTGCTCGAAACATCCGTGCCAGTACGCCGCACGTTGGCTCAACGTATTGGCCCACGTTTTGGCGAGCGCTTCGCGTCAGACCTACGTTTTCAGTCTACGTGCTGAGCTCCGTATCAATGCGCTACGTTTTGCCTGATGCGTCTCGGGGCAGCTAAGTGGAGGGGCGGCACGGTGGGGGGATACAAGGTGGCCTTTCCGGGCCCTGGAGGCCGGCCCGCTTATGGGCCCCAAAGGGCCCCTTTTCTCCAGCCCTCGCTGCGCCCCCATCGAGTGCCCCCCCCATACGCGAGGCCCAAGGCTGTTTTTCGTCTTCTCGAAGAGGCACAATCGGCATGAGCACAAGCTGTCGCAGCTCCGCGCGGGTTTCTCGGATCGGCGGTGGGCTCTCCCCGGGCGGGGCCTCCTGCGCCAGGAAATCCGCGCGGACCTCCGAAGGTTTACGTTCGTGCAGTCGTTTTGCTCCTGCATCTTCTCGGCGGCGGGCCCAGGGGGAGGAGGAGGAGGAGGAGGAGGAGGAGGAGGAGGAGGAGGAGGAAGAGGAGGAGGAGGAGGAGGAGGAGGGAAGTGAGAGGGGGCGGGCCTTCTCATAAGGCGGAGGGGCTTCTCAGAAGCCCTCTCGCCCTTTGAGAGAAGTCTTCCGAGGCCACCCCCGCAGACACAGGCGGCCTCTCAGAGGGCCAGGGGGCCTCTGAGAAGCCCCGCCGCCCTCTGAGAAGGCCCACCCCCCACGCCGTTGGGCAGGCGCCCTTTCTGTCTCAGATGGAGAACGTACGCGGCGACACCGACAGCAAGACCTGTCCAAAAGGAACAGGACATGATGTCAGTCTGCGTGCCCTTCCGAGAAGCGGCCACGCGCAGAAGGCGGGTAGGGGCAGCGGGGAAGGCTTCTTAGAAGCACCCCTGCTTCTTAGGAAGGCGCGGGCCTTGTCTGCAGATGTGAGGCCAGGGCCTTCTAAGAAACAGCCTCCTTCTAAGAAGCCTTCCCCCCTCCCCCTTACTACCTTGTGCGCGCCGCCAACAAGAACAGCCCACCCACACCTAGTCGTGGGCAGCAGTGGGCGCTCGTGAGCTGGGCCTGGACAGGGACTGCCGACGTCGCAGTAGTTCCGTGTCGTGGGCCTTTGGACTGGAGGTGGGAGGAGGGAGAGAAGGGGGAGGAGGAGGAGGAGGAGGAGGAGGAGGAGGAGGAGGAGGAGGAGGAGGAGGAGGAGGAGGAGGAGGGAGGAGGGAGGAGGAGGGAGGAGGAGGAGGGAGGAGGAGGAAAGAAGGCGAGAAGGCCTGCCCCCTCTGCGCGCCGCCAAGAAGGCCTGCCCCTGGGCTCGCCGCCGACCCTAGATTTTGGGCGTCGCGTAATGGGGGGGCGAAAAGCTCCTCCCTCCTCCCTCCTCCCTCCTCCTCCCTCCTCCTCCTCCTCCTCTTCCTCGGTGGGGGGGGGGCAGCGAGGGCTGCGATAAAGGGGCCCCTTAGGGCCCCTGAAGGCGCCCTCGTGGGCCCAAGAGGGGGCCCTTAGGGCCCGACAAGTGCACCTGCCTCCCCCCTTCCTTGATCGCCCCCCCATTCAAGCGACGCCCAACTCTTCTGCCCGAGCCCCGACGGCAGCGCGCGCCTCCGCATCTCCTCGCTGCCCCGCGCGCGCTCGCGGCGGCCGCGCGGGGGCCGCCCCGCATCTCCGGGGGGAGGGCCGCGCAGGTGGAGCACCCGCGGCTCCCTTGCGGAGGAAGGGACGCCCCGCGCATGCTTGCGCGAAGGCCCGGCGGCGCGCACGAGTCGGTGACCTTGGGCGTCGCTTCATGGAGGGGGGGTGATAAACGGGCGGGGGAGAAAGGTGCACTTCTCGGGCCCCGGAGGCTTCTTTCGGGGCCCTAGAGGCCCCCCTTGGGGCCTTCGAGGGCCCCTTTTCTGCAGCCCCCGCTGCCCCACCCCCATCTTATCGCACCCCCATTGCGCGACGCCCGACGAGCACACAGGGTACGGTTACGCCAGGGTGTGGTTTGCGATCGGCGCCGTTGGGGCCTGGGAAGCACGACACCGTCCTCGTCGGGCTTCCTCGAGGCGCGTCGGAGAGCGTTGTCGAGGTCCTCGCCCGCCTCCCAGGGTGCCCTCCAGGGTGCCAGTTGCAAGCTACACCCTTTGCAGACCACACCCTTCGGAGTCGCCGAATGAGAGGGGTGGCTCGACCCAGACGCCCTCGCGTCGTGAAAAGATCGCGACCAGAGGTCGTTTGCTATGTTCGGCCTCTGGGGGCCCTCGCTGGGCCCGAAACCGAATCGGGATAGAAAGGCGGTCCCGGGGAATGGGTCGAGGAGGGTGGCCCTGAAAACGGAAAAGACAGAGTTGCGCAAGCGTACATTGTCGGAGCTCCGCGCGGGTGTCTCGGATCGGCGGCGGGCCCCCCTCGGCGGCGCCTCCGGCGCCGCCCCACGGCGCGCTCCTCCGCGCACCAAGGCCCTCCCGCTTTCGAGAAACGGCTCCGATCAGCCTCTCGCGGGCGCCCACCCCGCTGCGCGCGCCGCCAGGATGCGGCGGCGCAAGCGCAGCATCAGCTCGTGCCTGTCCTCCTACAGAGGGGCTTTGGGCGAAAAATGCAAGAATATGCAAAACAAATACCCCAAAATGGCCCCAAAAAATATTCAAAAAATCGTCCCCAGACTATTTCCCTACATAGGCTCTGCCTAGACGGGTTCTTACAGTGTTAGCTTAGAGGGGCCATGCAGTGTAAAACGCCCCGGGCGGTTCCCCCAGGATCCGCCCCGCGGTTCCCCTGGCATCCGTCCCGCGGTTCCCCAGTTGCGCCCTTGCTTAGCTTAGCTTAGCTTTGCTTAGCTTATCTCATATTAGCTTAGCCTAGCCTAGCTTGGCTTAGCTTAGCTTCGCTTATCTCATCTTAGCTTAGCTTAGTATAGCCTAGCTTACCTTACCTTACCTTACCTTAGCTTACCTTAGCTTAGCTTAGCGCAGCTTATATCAGCTTAGCTTTGCTTATCGCATCTTAGTTTAGCTTAGCTTAGTCTAGCTTAGCTTAGCTTAGCTTTGATTATCGCATTGTAGCTTAGCTTAGCTTATCTGACCTTAGCTTAGTTTAGCTTAACGTATCTCATCTTAGCTCAGCTTAGCCTAGCTTAGCTTAGCCTAGCTGAGCTTAGCTTATCTGATCTCATCTTAGTTTAGCTTAGCTTAGCTAAGCTTAGCTTAGCTTAGCTAGATTAGCTTTGCTTAGCTTAACTTAGCTTAGCTTAGCTTATGCTGCTTTCCTAGGGGCTCCAACTCCTAGGTAGGGTCGCACTGGGAAAATGTTTGACTATTTTAGAAGCTTCCCCCTGTAGAGGGACAGGCCCGACTTAAACGTAGCAAGAGGGCCTCGGAGCGCGCGTTTCGACCCCCGCGCCGGGCAGCTTCGGGATCTCGTGTCAGAGCCCCGTGGCACCACCTGGAGACGATGCCAGCAGCAGGCAGAAGATCGGCCGAGGGAGCAGGAGAGAGGGAGAGGGACAAGCTGGGCGCGCTCGCGCCATGTCTGACGTCCCGCCCCTGCCTCCCGTCCTTCACCATTGCGTAGGGCCCCGCTCTATGCGCACAGTCGGAGACTGAGAAGAACAATGACCCCAAAGGGTACGCGCTGCATCGCATTGCATAGCGTTGCGCAGGAGAGCACGGCAGAGCGGAAGATGGCACAGCATAGTGTGGCATTTCATCGGCAAGTACTGCATAACCTAGCACTGCAGCGCCAGGCGTGGGAAAGGGGGAGAGGGGAAGAGGCGCTCTGCGCAAGTGGGCACATCTGGGATCACGTTCGGGCTGACGTGTTCATGGATAGAGGCGCCGCAGAGGAGCCAGGGGAAAGGGCAGGTTCCTTAGTGGCGAGTCGACAGAAGTATCCCCACATCTCGCAGCCACACTGTCCTACCACACCCCTGAAGCAAAATATCAGACAGCGCAGACTCCAAATATATCAGAAGGCTGAAATAAAGTGGACTGAAGTAGACTGGAGTGGAGGAGACTGGACTGGACTGGGGTGGGCTCTATTCCGCTCTACTCTGATTTACCCATCTACCCGACCCTGCTCTGCTGTACTCTTCCCTAGTCTTTCCTACCCGAAACTGCTCTACTCTGCCCTACCCTACTCTACTCTTTTCCTACGCTACTCTACTCTGAGATATATCCGTACATATATATATATATATACAAGACTGCAGTGGCGCATCGCGCCATGCACCTTGGTCCTCGAAGTTTGGCATGCAGGCAGGATGGCAGGAAGGTCCAGCCGACAATTGAGCGATAATTCCTTGTTGCCTTTTCACGCATCGCCGTTATAGTAATGTGATTTGTTGTCCTTCCTCCATGCTTATTTTTCCTCATGCTCGTCATACCCTGCGCATTCTCCCCATCATCCTCAGCTCTTTGTGCCTCCGCGGAGAGCCTCTGGGGGCCTCACAACAGTTGTTCAAGCTGGCTTAAAGCCTTCTGGAGGCCTGCTGGGCGTGTTCTGGGGGCCTCTGGGTGCTTCCTCGGGCCACCCTGCCTCCAACCGCGGTCTCCCTGAACGACCGGGTCACGATTTGGAATGTTTCGGAGGGTGTTTTGGGGCCATCTTGGGCCGCCACGGGGTTCTTGGAGGGCCATCTTGGACCCCTGTTGTGCCGTTTTGGGGCTTTCTTGGACTACCTGGAAGCCCTTTCGGATGGTTGTGGGGCGATTTAGAGCCTCCCAGGCGGTTTCTGACGCCCAGAAGACCGCCGTCTTGGAGCGTCGGGAAGCCGAAAAGAGGAGAGCCCCAAAATTCACCAAAAACCTATAGAAAATCAATGATGTTTGCATCTTGGGGCCTTCTTGGCAGTGGTCTGGAGGCCTCTTGGGATGTTTTGGGCCGATCTTTGGGGGTACGACGGCTTCTTGGGGGGTGTCGTGGACAGTATTGGGGCTCTCTGGGGTCGTTTCTGGAGCGCGCCGGAACGCCTGGAACCTGTCTGGGGCCCTCGTCGGGCTCTCGTGAGGTTCTCCGAGGTCGTCTGAAAGGTTGCCCGGAGGCCCGGGGAGGGCCAAATTCGTTGGGGGGGGGGGGCGTTTTTTCTGGCGTCCCCGGCCCTATAGAAATATATGTATAAGAATATCTGTATGTAGAGATATACATATACATACACATACACATACATATATACATATACCTATACATATACATATACAAATACAAATGCAATTACAAATACAAATACAAATACAAATACATATCGAAGACGCCTACGGCGAATCACCGCCGCCCCCTGCCTTTTTGGAAGCGCCTATGTGGCCGAAGGTTGTGGCCAGAGGCCTGCCAAGCTATCGGACCACGTGTTCCCCGAATCGGTTTGGAAAGCCTTCGGGGAACACGTGGGCATCTTGAAGGTCATCTTGGCCGTCTGGAGGCCATTCTGACCCTTTCGGGCATTCTTGGAGGACCGCTTGGAGGGCTCTTGGGCCGTCTTGGAGGCTATCTTGAGCGTCTTGGAGACCTCTTGGGCCGTCTTGGGGGCCTCTTGGGGCCGTGTCTTGAGCTTCTTGGGCGATCTTTGTGCGCTTTTGGGCCATCTCGGGTCGTCGGAAGGCAGAAAAAAAGCAAATGCCACAATCCTTCAAGAACCCATCGCAAATCAATGAGTTTGGCCTTTTCGGGCCTTCCTGGAGGCCCTCTTGGAGGCCGTCTTGGGCCATCTTAGGGCCATGTTCGGCCGTCTTGGTGGGCTCCTGGTCCGTCTGACGCCGTCGGAAGTCGTTTGGGGGGCCTCTATGGGCCGACTTGGGTCCCTCTTGGAATGCTCCAGGGCCGTCTTGGAGGCCATCTTGGGCCTCCTAAGGCCTCCTGTGCCGTCTTGGGGGCCGTCTTGGGGCCCTCTTAGGCCGTTCTGGGGCCATCTTGGAGGCCTCTTGGGTGATCTTTCGGCGATCTTTGGGGGCAATTGGGCCGTCTCGGGCCGTCGGAAGGCCGAAGAAGCAAATGTCAAAATCCGTCAAAAACCTGCGGTAAATCCATGTTTTTGGCCTCTGGCTTTCCTGGAGGCCCTCTTGGGGGCCTCTTGGGCCGTCTTGGACCAGCTTCGAGCCAACTTCGGCCATCCTGGTGGGTTCCTGGCACGCCTGACGCCGTCGGGAGCCGTTTTGGGGGCCTTTCTGGGCCAACGGGGGGCCCTCTTGGGGCGCTTCGGGGCCGTCTTGGAGGCCATCTTGGGCGTCTTGGATGCTATCTTGGGCGTGTTGGAGGCCTCTTGGGCCCTCTTGGGGCCCTCTTGGGGCCGTTTTGGAGGCCACTTGGGCCGTCATGGTGCCCTCTTGGGGGGCTCTTGGGCGATCTTGGGGGCCTCTTGGGCCGTCTTGAGCCGTCGGAATGCCGAGACGAAGCAAATTCTTTACGCTTCGCGTATCCCCACCAGCCCATCTCACAACAGCAACTCTTGCGAAGCATGCCGACAGTCGTGTTTTTCAGGCGTGTGTCCGCTTGGCCCCGCATATCTCCCCTGTTACTCCTTCCTCCCGCCTCCTTGTACATCCTCCTTGTGGGGGGAGCGGGAGAAGGACGAGGCGGAGGAGGAGGGAGAGAAAGCGCTCCTCGTGGTTTGAGTCGTTTGGGGTTTCTCGTCCTGGTGTGAGTCGTTCGGGCCCTTCTTCCTGGTGTGAGTCGTTCGGGCTCTTCGTGGTGTGAGTCGTTCGGGCTCTTCGTCCTGGTGTGAGTCGTTCGGGCTTCTCGTGGTGTGAGTTGTTCGGGCCCCTCGTCCTGGTGTGAGTCGTTCGGGCCCCTCCTCCTGGTGTGACTCGTTCGGGCTCCTCGTGGTGTGAGTCGTTCGGGGCCCTCGTCGTGGTGTGAGTCGTTCGGGCTCCTCGTGGTGTGAGTCGTTCGGGCGCCTCGTCCTGGTGTGAGTCGTTCGGGCCCCTCCTTCTGGTGTGAGTCGTTCGGGCTCTTCGTGGTGTGAGTCGTTCGGGCCCCTCGTCCTGGTGTGAGTCGTTCGGGCTCCTCGTGGCGTGAGGCGTTCGGGCACCTCGTCCCCTTTTGGGGCGTCTTGGGGGCCTCTTGGCGGCCCCAGGGGCTTCTAGGAGCGTCTTGGGTGCCTTGGGGGAGCCTCTTCGGGCCTCTTGGGAGCCTCTTGGAGGCCGTTTGGGGCGTCTTGGGGGCCTCTTGGCGGCCCCAGGGGCTTCCAGGAGCGTCTTGGGTGCCTCGGGGGAGCCTCTTGGGGCCTCTTGGGGGCCTCTTGGGGGCATCTTGGGGGCCTCTTGGAGGCCTCTTGGGGGCCTCCTGGGGACCTCTTGGGGCCATCTTGGGGCCTCTTGGTGCCTCCTGGGCGCTTCTTGGGGCCATCTTGGAGGGAATGGATCAAAGAAGAGGGGAGCTTTAATGAGCACTGCCCCCTCAGAAGGGCAAAATGAGCCAAAATGGGGCCAAAACCGTAGTAAAATCTACGAGTTTGGCTTCACAGAAGAGGAGAGGGTTTTTTCTCCCTCCCCCCGTCGGGGCCAGAATCCTCGTGAGGGGTGTCGTTTTTTAGCCCTCCCAGGAGTCGAAAATGACCCCCCTGACGACCCGCGGAGGGACCTCTCCGGGCCCAGGGGAGGGGGTAGGGGGAGGGGTAAACCCCTCCCCGAAGGGGAAGAAGGGGGGTTGAGAACAGAGCGGGCTCTCTAAACCACTCACGCCCAAAGGGCTGGTGGGATTCCCAAATCCTTCAAAACCGAAGGAACATCAATGATTTTGGCCTCTTCGGGCCCTCCTGGAGGACCTCTTGGAGGCCTCTTGGGCCGTCTGGGAGGCCTCTGGGGGGCCTCTTGGGCCGTCTTGGATTCTCTTGGGCCATCTTGGAGGCCGTCTTGGACCATCTTGGGCGGACTTGGAGGCCGTCTTGGATCATCGTGGAGGCCATCTTGGGCCAACGTGGCCATCTTGGAGGCCATCTTGAGCCGTCTGGGAGGATTTTTTTCCGGGAATTGGGCGATCTACGGGTGGCTGGCGGGTCGGGCCGAAACCCATTGGGAGAGTTCTGTTTGGAAAAAGAACCAAAACCAAAACCCATATAGTCTGGCACGCCAGACACCCCTTTGTTAAAGCAAAAGGGGGCAGCGGATACATATACATATGCATACGCATGTACATATATGAATGACATTCGGCCCATGCCGCCAGCGTGCCTGGGTTGTGTGTCAGAGTCATCAGGGATGCTTCGTGGGGTCTCTTCGGAGCGCTCTCGGCGGCCTCTTGGGGGCAGGTTGGGGGCTTCTTGGAAGCGTCTCGGGGGCCTCTTAGGGCTTCCTTGGGGCCTCTTGGGGACCTCCTGGCGACCTCTTGGGGGCCTCTTGGGGCCTCCTGGGGGCCTCCCAGGGCCCAGGGCTGAAGATGTCCATTCGGGTTCCCCGTCGGGGCTCCCTCTTGGAGCACTCTTGAGGGCCGTCTTGGGCGCGTCTCGCGTCATTTTGGGGGGCCCTCTCGGGCCTCTTTGGGGCCCTCTTTGGGGCCTCCTGGGCCGTCTTGGGGCGATCTGGGCGGCCCCTTGGGCCGTCCTGGAGCGTCAGGAAGCCGAGAAGGCGAGAACGCCAAAATCCTTCAAGAACCTATGGACAACCATTGGTTTTGCTTCTGAGGGTCCTCTCGGGAAGCCTCTTCGGGCGGCGTCGGGGCATCTTCACTGTCTTGGGGCCATCTCTGGCGTTATGGACCGAATTTGGCAATTTGGAGTCCAGGCCCTTGTAAAGAACACTCAGGATTGAGGACTGAGGCTCCAGAGGGTCCAACCAGGGACCTGAGGACACTCCAACTCGTGCCTCAAGGGCACGGTGGCAGATACTCTGGTCTACTTACTCTACACTTGACTCTACTCTACCATCTACCTCACTCGACTCTGCTCGAATATACTCTCCTCTACTCTACCCTTCTCTACTCTCTACTCCTGCTCGACTCTGCTCTATTCTGCTCTACTCCTACTCCATCCATATTCCTTACTAGCGTGTACTCCCACTCTCGACCCCAGCCGGCCGATGGGGGTCCAATCCGGGACCCCCATCCCACGCGGGAAAAAACATACAACATATACGAATGCCGTCCCAATATTGATCTTAATGTGTCGTCCATGTTGCAAAATGCGTGGCAGCAGTGGGGCGTGGCGCACATCCTGCGCGAAAGGCCGAAATGTCGCTCTCGCATCGGCTCCGCGTTCATTTTTCCAGAGACTTGGGCTCCCGCCTGGGCGTGGCGCACATGTTTCGCCCGCAACTTCGTCGACGCGCGAGCGGACCAAGACGTAGCTCTCGCCTCGGCGCCCTGCTGATTTCGCCTGGAGGTGGCGCTCCCCTCGGCGCGGCGCATACCTTTGCCTCGCCAATCTTGTGGGGGGCCGCGCGACGGGGCGGCCCGTCGCCCTCGCCGAGCTCCGCGTGCCTCTCGCTTGGGAGCGCTGTCCAGCGCGGGCGCGGCGCGGGGTCCGTTCGCCAAGACGAGGCGAGAGCGACAGCGGCAGCGGGGCCGCGCGAGAGCGGGCGAAGTGCCAAGACGAGAGCGAGCGAGAGCAGGGTTCGTTCGCCAAGGCGAGCGAGAGCGACAGCGGGCGAAGTGCCGACTTCGCCCAGGCTCCGCGCAGCTTGTGAGTGGTGGTGGCGCTGCTGGGGCAGCGCGGCGCCTGCCTCGTCTTCGCCGCGCCCATCGGAAGTGTTGCCGCTCCCGCCCCTGCGCGGCCCGCGCAGCAGTCCCTTCGCCAAGTCGTCGGAAGCGGGGCTGCGCGCGAGCGCTTTCCACTTCATAGGCGGGAACGCATTCAAATTGAAGATCCAGTTGTGCCACAAGTGGTTCGTATGTTGCGGGAGGGAGGGTTGGAACAGGCGGAGTTCTCTGACTCGCTCGACTTGGTTCGTTTACCTTTGTTATAACTCCGAATATAGTACGTTTTCCAGATGTTCTGCTCTACCCTATTCTGGCCTGCGCTATTCGATCTCAAATGTTATTACAGTCTGCTCTACTCTGCCCTATTTCTCTACTTTACTCTATTATGTTCATAAAAAACTGAACCACTCTTCTCTGCCATACTTTACTGTGGTCCACCTTGCTCTACTCTACCCATCGATTCTTCTCTACTCAACCCGACTCTGCTCTTCTCCACTTATGAGTGTGACGATCGTTGGACCGCCACTGGAACAGCCATTCGAAACCATTGCAATAGCAGAAGAAGCTATTGCAAGATGCGAGGAAGTCATCACAGTAGCAGAGGAAGTCATTGCAACCATTTGAAGTCGATTTCGCCGTACCTGGAGTGCGCCAAGAGCAGGCGCCAGACGTTAGATGCCGTTGATCCGCTGGCGCTCGTCATCGAGAATGGCATGGACGACGAATCCAAGGGCTGCGCCTGCCAGCAGGATGTGCGGAAGTACTACGACGCCCTGCGAGCGGTTCGCGTCGCCAGGTGGCTTAGAGACGAAACCAGTTCGTCAGACGAGGCCGCCACCCTGGTGAAGTTGCATGCTTGCCCACTCGTCGTGCTCAGCGTGGGGTCTGCTTTCGCAACGCTGAGGGCCCGCACCGTCGGTATGCACACTGGCTCCCGGAGCGCCGGCGCAGCCGGGCGCATCCCTCTGCTGGACGTGGCGTCTCAGCGCACGCATTACTGGCAGTCCTTCGGCTCCGAAGGCACAGGGCTAGCATCTTTCGTTAACAACCTCCTCGCAGCGTCCCGGGGTCCGTCCGCCGCCATCCGCATTCAGGACGATTGCGCGGAGCAGCTCAGTCGGCGCTGGAACTTGCAGATCGGGGAGGACTCCCGGGAATACCTCATTTGCAGGGGCGGGCGCGACGACGTAGTCTCGCCGCACAGCTGGGAGAAGAAGGGGTCCATGAAGACGCTGGGCCACATAATTGACAACAATGGTGGCATCACCTCGTGCTACGCGGCGGCCACGGCGGCGATGTTCCGAGCGTTCTTCGGCAATCTGGATAAAGGTCTGCGCCGGGCAAACGAGGGTGCGAAGCTCCGGTTCCTGACTAGTGGCGTATTGAGCATAGCTAAGTATCGATTCTCGCGGTGGCCTTACCAGAGAACGTACGCCAGCAGCCTCGACCGCCTGCAGCGCAAGCTCCTTGCCATCACCTTCGACATCCGGCCAGCGCCGAACGAGGATTGGGGCGCCTTCGTGTTACGGCGCCGCATGATCGCCCAGTCCCTGACCGCGCGGACCGGGCGTTGGAGCCAGGCGCGGGCGAAGGCGCAGGTGTCGTGGGACGCCCACGTCCGCCGCGGACACGACGTGCAGGCTTGGACGCCGCGCGTGCTCGGCTATCGCTGCGCGGAGTGGCTGAGCTGGCAGCGCCTGATCGCATCTTACGGGCAGGAGTCGCGGTTGGGAACCCAGCGCGTCCGGGGCAGACCCCAGCCCCGTTGGGAAGAGACGTTGTCAGAGGCAAAACGGGCGGTAGCTAGTGCACCGTAGGTGAGCGGAAGCCAAAGTAGATCAGAGTCACCAGGGGCTGTGAAATCGCCCGAAAGAAATAAGATTTATCCCAGTGCGACCCGACCTAGGAGTTGGAACCCCTAGGAAAGCAGCATTAGTAGTAACAGTAACGCTAAGCTAAAGCTAAGCTGAAGCTAGGCTAAAAATAGGCTAAAGCTAAGCTAAAGCTAAGCCACAGCTAAGCTAAAGCTAAGCTAAAGCTAAGCTAAAGCTACGCTCAAACTACGCTCAAGCTAAGCTAAAGCTAAGCTAAACGCTAAGCGAAAAGCTAAGCGAAACGCTAAGCTAAAACTAAGCTACAGCTAAGCTAAAGCTAAGCTAAAGCTAAGCTAAAGCTAAAGCTAAAGCTCCCAGGGGACTGGGGGGAACCGCTCCCAGGGGACTGGGGGAACCGCCTGGGGCGTGTTCCACTGCCCGGCCCCTTTAAGCTAAGAGAGTAAGAACCTTTCTAGGCAGAGCCTAGGTAGGGAAAAAAGAAAGAAGAAGAAGAAGAAGAAGAAGAAGGAAGAAAAGCCACCGCAGCCACTCGGGGCAAAATAGGGGGGGCGGCGGTGGACCCGTTCTCTACGCCTTCAGATAGGATTCCTGCAGGCAAGCTGACTTGGAGAACTGTTGCCGAAAGTGGCCACGGGTCTCGGGAAAAGCTTCGGTGCCGCATCGGAGTCTTCGTGGGACCGCCTGGGCATGGGGTCATCTTCTCGCAACGGCGCGCCCCCCCCCTTCCCCGCCCAATGTTGCATCGAATCCCCTGGTGCGGCAGCAGCCCCGGCAAGAGCCGTTTTTGCATGGGAGAGGGAGGTTGCCTGAATCGATCGGCCGAGTCTTTCTCCAGGGGGGCTTTGTAGGAACAGCCGCGAGCACCTTGTGGCAATGCCTGCTGCGACTGCCAGGAATGGCTTCACGGCCCGAGCTGGTAAACAGACAGGTTGTCCAGCTTTTCGGCGCATGTTGCAAGAGCGCGGTCTGGAGTGCATGGCACTACGTGGTAAGAGGAGGTAAAGTCACGGGCCTTTGCTCCTGCTTCCTGGACGTCGGCCGAACCCCGCCCGCAACCCAGGAGCATTGGCAAGTTGGGTGGGTGAAGCCCCGCATGGGGCAAGCAGTCGCTTTGGGGAGTTGTGGTCAGGCTCGGTTTAGGGCGCCTCATTTGTGAGCACGCGCAGTAGCACAGAGAGGTAGAGCAGGAGAGACAGAGGGAGAGCTTGAGAGTGGGAGAGGGACGTGAGTCATACGCATTGTTGCCCCAAGACGCGGGGCCTTCTTCATAGGGCGGCCCGAGGTAGGGTAGTTCTGCCATCGAGGCTTGCCCAGATTTGTTGCTAGATGCCAATAACTAACTGGCGGCAGTCATGTAGCGGCTAACCCATAGCCATCCGATGTCCCTGACATCGGTACCGACATAGTTACGTTGCAATTGCCCCATGACCGCAACATAACTTCCGTAACGCAGAGCTACAGCAAAGTTGTGTAATCGTTGCCAAGTGCATGCACGATAAGTGCCTCGAGAAGATGTCGTAGCGATTCCTGTGTTATCTCACAAATCCCCCACATTTGGCCCACGGTCGTCCATCGAGAATTTCAGCACAGAACACATCTAGCGTCTGCTTGCGAATGCACATCGTAACCAGCGATCTGCTGGGATAGTATTACTGCCCGTGCCCCCCTCCCAACTGCCCTGGCCCATTTTCTAGACCACCCCTGGACTCCAGCCGCGTCGGCTCGAGACTTCTTGGTTCACGGCAGTGTCGGGGCCCCGCCATGCATCTGCAGCGGAACCCGTGCCGCGCTTCGCCGCCTGATGAAGCCCACAGTTGCAGCAGCCCTCGCGCAAGACCTCTATGACCTGCTGGGGGTGCCGGCGGACGCCAGCGACGCGGCCATCCGCTCGGCGTACCGGCGAGCCGCTCTGGCCACGCACCCAGACAAAGGCGGCAGCTCCGAGGCGTTTCGAGCGGCCGCGGACGCGTTCGAGACCCTGTCCGACCCCGAGCGGCGCGCCCACTACGACCGCCGGGGCACACGCCAGGCAGCGCACGCCCCGCAGCGCCCCACCGCCGGGCCAGCGCGGGGCGCGCGGGCGCCAGAAGCGCCCGGCCGTGGCCGCAGCCGCAGCCGCAGCGGTGCGCCAGAGGCGCCCGGCCGCGGCCGCCGCCGCAGCGGTGCCGACGGGCCACCCCCGGGCGGCCCTCCTGACAGCCAGGCGCGGCGCAGAGGAGCCCGGCGGGCGCGGCGCCCCGACAGCGCCGCCGGTGCCACGGCCGCAGAGGCTGCCGAGGCTGACGGCTCGTGCGGAGGCCGCCCAGGCCGAGGGGCGCCAGCGGCGCAGGGGCCCAGCCGCACGGCGGGCGCCGCGGCCGCAGGCGCCAGCGCCTCGGGCGGGGTCCGCGGCGGCGGGGCACGTCGTGGGGAGAGGCCGGGGCGAGCGGCGCCGGGCGTCGGCGCAGGCGCGGGCGCGGGAGCAGGCGGCGCACGGCGGGCCGCGGCGGCCTCGAGGTGGGAGCAGCTCCTGGCCGAGGGCGGCCCCGAGCTCTGGGCGCAGCAGCTGGCCAGCCTTTCCTTCCGCGCGCTGGAGGCGCTCATCGAGCACGGCGGGTCGCTGCGGACCGCGCCGCGCCAGCCGGCACAGGAGCCCAGCGGCGAGGGCGGGCCGTCCGAGCCGCTCGATGGGCCCAGCTGCCCGCAGCCCGCGCCCGTCGATCTCGGCGGGTGCAGGGTGGCAAGGGAGTGCGGCGCCGAGGAGGGCTGCAGCGACGGGACGCTGGAAGCCGAAGAATAAAAAACAACATGCACGTAAATGTTCGGAGCTCCGCGCGGAATTCTTGGATCCGCGCTGGACCCCCCCTGGCGGCACCTCTGGCGCCACTGCTGGCGCGCTCCGCGCGCCAGGGAGGGGGGCCCAGTGCCGATACAAGAAATTCGCACAGGCATCCGAAAGTGTATGTTGATGCAGTTGTTTCTTATTCTATGGAAGACGATGAACAGGGCATCGACGACCTTTCTCCAGGGGACGTGCTCGCCATCTGCGACCTGGAAACAGAATTCGACGACCCGCAACCGTTGGGCTGCGGCGAGGCAGGGGAAGTGCTCCACCCGGAGCCCAAGCGCCGTCGTGTCGGATCGCACTACAGGAAGATGACAGGCATGCACCGCGTGCACTGCAAGGGCAAGAACTCTTACATTGCCTGCATTGGCTTTCACAACTTCAACATCACCACGCACGCCTGCAACAGCATTCCAGAGGCCATCGATTGGCACATCCTGTTGGTCACCATCAAGCAGCAGGTGTGCTCGGCCTGCCGTGCAGGGGCCAACTTCACCGAGGCCGCGCGGTCCGCGGTCGAGGAGGCGCTGGCGTCTCGCCGAGAGGAGGGCCGCAGGGTCCCAGTGCTCGCCTTCTCGTCCTACTCCGACTTCGCCTGCCACGAGAGAACGCTGCATACGCCCTTCATCGGCTCGCTGGACCAGGCGCTAGCGCAGCGCGAGGAGATGTTGGCGATGAGGGCCGCGGGCACCGCCAAAGAGGAGATCACGGCCTGGAGGGACGGCCTTTCGTCGGCCGCCAGGGAGGCGCGGCTGCGGGCGACCGCCGAGCGGCAGGCCAGGCGGAGGTCCGAGAGGAACGCCGCCGGCAAGGCCCGCCCGCTGCCGGCCAGGCTCGCCCTGCTGAGGCTCGCGCGCCAGCAGTCCGCCGCTATGCTCCGCGCGTTGCGCGCACGCGCCCTGCCCGACGGCCTCGACGCCATACGGGGCGACGAGATCTACACAAAGCCACTTCGATTGCCGACCCGACTTGTCGAGTAGGTTATGGGCTCTTCCTGCCCGGCCAGGCCAGCCCACCCTGGGCCCAGGAGCCGTGTGTGTGAACGTGCGTGAATGTATGAATGGGTGTTGTGTGTTGTGGGTATGTGTGAGAATGTGTATGTGTTCGTGTCTGCATGTCTGCGTGTAAGTGTCTAAGTGTGTGTGTGTGTGTGTTTGCGTCTGCGTGTGAGTGTGCATGCGTGTGTGTGTGTGTGTGTGTGTCCAAGGGGCGGCCGAGCAGACAGGTAGGCAGGGCAGGGTATCGAATGCCAGCGGGAAGGGAGTGGCCTATCTGACAGTAAGGTGCGGTAGGGTTTTCAATTGCAGTCGGAGGGGGCCAGTGGTCAACATACGGGGCACTGGCCAACGAAGACCCCCATATGTTGACGTGTAAACGTACCTCCATGTACATACGTGTTCACTCTTAAGGCCTGTAGGAGGGAGGGAATAAGTGGGGGAGGGAGATGGCAGGATCCGGCAGTTCGACGACATCCCGTTCCATCATTGACAAGTGTGTGTGCCTTTTCGTTCGCGAAAGGGCGGGCATTCTATTCGCAAAACCCGCGAATGCCCGAGAACCGCCATAGGCGGCCGCTCTACCCTCTACCCTATACCAAATATTTCACCAAGTCCTTTAGCTGAGCAGCCTTTCTTCCGGCAACCTATACTACCGCCGTTTCCAACTTCGGCTTCGACGCTCAACGCAGCGACCACAGTGGCCGTTGTGAGTAGAACTCACACGTATAACTCCATTCTGCAAGCGTGGGCGCATCGCAACCCCAGCGAGCGCAAGAATTGGGAGGTGGTGATGTTCAACGAAGGTTTGAAGGGTTTTTTCGTTCGGTCCCGCATGAGCGCCTCCTGGGTGATGTTGAAGTCCTGCTAGGTGAGTTTATGAGTCGCCGGCCGCACTTGCAAGGAAGCCCCGTCGTGTTCACCGCATTTCACGCGATCCCCGAAGGAAGACGGTTTGCGGGCGGGTTCGGGAGGCGGGGGGGGCGGCACGTTCCCCTGGCGATGATCTTCCCTGTTCTTCGCCACGCGGTGGAGGCATCTGTTTTCGAATGCATGGGAGTCGACAGGTCAGGAGGGCTTTTATAGGATCCCCGCTGTCGCTGGCTTGGTGCACCATGTCGGTGATGATGCGCGAGCGTTCGTGGATCAATTCGAACTCGTCTTCCGCATCGCTTTCGGCATGGACCTGGGCTAGTTCCAGATACGTAGACAACCGCGTAGTCTTGGGAATTCGACGGGCCGGCGTGGGCCCTGCATTGTATCCTTCGTCGTTGATCAATCCGAATTTTTACCTCGACCCGGTCGCGCTCGAGCCCGAGCCCGCCAACGATTTCGTAGGGGTGCAGCTGGTCACCGACGTACTTCACGGATTAGGGGAGAGGCGCAGTGCACAGTAGAAGGCTTCTCCGGCATCTCGGTCGAAGATGGGGCCCTATGGCTCCCACCTCGCCATCGTTGGAGGTACAGGAGCGGGGCGTCGGGGGGCAGCAGGGCGGTTAAGCTAGCAGGGCTCTCAGGTAGGATGCACCAGGCCGCTCGACTTAGCTTCCCGGCCCCCAGGGCCAGGAGGGCTTTAGTACAATTAGCTATTGTGTACGTGGCCCTGGGGCACGATAGGCGAGACGTGGTCGGCGCCTTTCGCGCGGTCGGGGGAAAAATGCCCCTGATTTTTGCGGAGCCTTGCCATCGAGCTGGCCGGGGCGATCAGCGACATTGTCGAGTTGCTCAGGATAGAAGCTGCGCAATGACCGGGAACACACACACACACACACACACACACACGCACGCACGCACGCACGCACGCACGCACGCACGCACGCACACACTCAAAACATCTTCGCTTTCACCGGTCACGCAGTTACCCGTGGGACGCACGCGCTTCCGAAGGCCCCTGGGCCGCAGCTAGACGGCCGAAGTTGTCCGCCGCGTGTCTGCGCGCCCCTCCGTGCGAGCATCGCGGAGGCACCTCCGCATTTGCACGTGTTCAGTGCCCGCCCGTGCCGCAGAAGGTTTGGACTGAGCGGCAGCCGTTTAGTTTGCCGCGTTGGTTTTTTCTTCTCCTCTTCTTCTCCTCGCGTCCTCCTCCTCTCCTCTCCTCCTCCTCCTCCTCCGGCTCCCCCTCCTGTAGCCAGATGGGTGTCGGAGCGACGGGGCCGCAGCTAGGTGGCTGGAGTTGTCCGCCACAGCGTTGCAGCCGCATCGGCCTGCACATAGCCATTAGGAGACTTCACCGTACCTTTACAACGTCGACGGCTTCACGGACAACGACGACCTTACCACAATTTTACCATGCCTCTACTCTTTACTCTTCACCCTTTACCATTTACCCTTTACCTGGACGGTGCACGACGTCTACTTGCCCTTCAAGGCGGCGTAGGAAATCCTTCATTCCAGAGTCCTTTTCGAGCCTATTGCAGATCGACTTCGCGCAAACGGCGGCGGCAAAAACGCCGAGGGACCGGGGGACGGGCAAGGGAAAGGGAGGCGGGGGACAGACCGGAAGAAGGGGTCCGGAACGAGATACACGCGCAGAAATGCGACTTAAGACCAGCTTTTCTCGCCAGTGCTTGGGAGTACAGAAGGCGGACAGAAATCGTTGTTTACAACAAAGAAAGTCGTCCGATAACCAGCCCATATGGGTGATGCAGGCGGTTGGCCTTGAACGAACTTGCCCGTTCCTCGATGTATGGCCTGATGCCCAGAAGTGAGACGCAACGAAAATGTCACGAAATTCGGTTCCCAAATTCTCTCTGAGATGCGGGGGCGGGCATTGCTCGAGGTACTGGCCCCGCTCGCTGCTGTCCAGTGGTCGCCCGGCTCAGGACGCGCGGGTTCCGATCACGGCTTAGGTGCGCGGCTTGATTAGGCAATCCATCAGCGTTTCCGCACCTTGGGCACCCCCGTAACCAGCAGAACAAGGACGTCCGCCGTGGGGGCAGCATGCCGTGTGTCGTGGAACCTTTGTGCCCAAGGGGCGGCCGAGCAGACAGTTAGGCAGGGCCGAGTATCGAATGCCAGCGGCAAGGGAGTTGCCGATCTGACAGTGAGGTGCGGTAGGGTTTTTCATTGCAGTCGGAGGGGGCCAGTGGTCAACATATGGGGCACTGGCCAACGAAGACCCCCATATGTTGACGTGTAAATGTACCTCCATGTACATACGTTTTCACCATTAGGGCCTGTAGGAGGGAGGGAAAAAAGTGGGGGAGGGAGATGGCAGGATCCGGCAGTTCGACGACATCCCCGTCCATCATTGACAAGTGTGTGCCTTGTGGTTCTGTTTGTCGCTTCTCTGCGGCTCGAATTAGCACCAAACTGCTTGTTGCGCTTAAAATTGCTGCGTTGAGCTTTCGCTCCGCGGGTTCGTTGGCCGCTGCATCCTGGCTTTTCAGCGCCTCACTCTTTCCAACCACCAAACTGCATGGCCGTGGTTGGATTATTTAATCATGGCGCGTTCCATTGAGTTCGTTCGCAATTGGCACCTCCACCTGCCGACCGCGCCTCAGGCCCCTCTGCGCCGCCGACTTGAAAGTGTGTGTGTGTGTGTGTCTGTGTGCCTGTGTGAGTGTCTGTGTGTCTTTTCGTCTTTGTGTCTGTGTTTCTGTGTGTCTGTCTGTCTATGTGTCTGTCTGTCCGCCTGTGTGTTTGCCTGTCTGTCTGTGTGTATGTGTGCATGCGTGTGTGTGTGTGTGTTGCTGTGTGTCTGTGTGTCTGTGTATATGCCTGTCTGTCTGTCTGTCTGTCTGTGTGTCTGTGTGTCTGTCTGTCCGCCTGTTTAGATA
>CAUYUJ010008780.1:218818-368818 GCA_963575745.1 Prorocentrum cordatum | reverse complement strand
GGATGATTTGTGGAGCAATTTGATTTTCGTCGAAAATCCGCCTGTAGGAGGACATGCCCGACCTAATCCCAGGCCCTCGAGGACAACAAAAAATTGGAGGCGGTTGGGGGCTCCGAGGCGGCCCAGCACCTGGTTCCGGCCAGCGGGACGGGCGGGCAGGGTCGAGGCGCTGGGCTCGGGAAGCCTTGCTGGCCTTGCGCGGCCGCCGGGCACCGTTTTCGGGCAAGGTGGCACTCCTCTACGAACTTCCGTCCTCCTCCTCCTCCTCCTCCTCCTCCTCCTCCTCCTCCTCCTCCTCCTCCTCCTCCTCCTCCTCCTCCTCCTCCTGCTTCTTACGAACTTCCGTCCTCTACCCTTTCCCTTCTCCCGTGCGATCTCGAGAACTCGCTCCAGCGGTGCATGCTGGCACAGGCACTGTACGCAGATTTGACAGTGCGCGTGGAGCGCGCCCGTCGACTCCTGCGCTTCCATGGAGACGTAGCACGCGCCCACCCTGCCGAACACTCCAACTTCCGGCGCGGCGTTGACCAGATGGCTCCCGGGAGGGGTCCGCGGACCGCTTTTGAGCGGATCTGGCCTCATCCCCCGATCCTGACCGATTCTTTAGAGTCCCAGCCAAGTCAGACCCCCCAGCCACCTCCAAATCGAGGAGGAAAAGTCTGCATCGACACGATCAGCGGTTCAAGCATGGGGCCTTGAGGGAGACAAGGGAAAGACTCGGTCAGGCGAGACTCGGCCAGGCTGAGCTCGGCCAGCTGAACTCGGCCAGGCTGAAGTCAGCCCAGACCGACTTCGATTTGGCCGATCTCAGATTGGCCGAGGTCAGCCGGCCGAGTTCAGCCTGACCGAGTTCAGTTAGCCGAGTTCAGCTTGGCCGAGTGTTTCCTGGCCGAGTTAGCTGTTGACAAGTGGGGCCCTAGGGATAGGGAGTGGATACCAGAGGTTGAACCTTCACTGTTTGATGCTCTCGTCCTCAGGGCCCCATCTTTGAACGGCCGACCTTGTTGTTCGGCGCCGCCTCCGACGCTTCCCCTGGCACGCCCGCGCCGACGCAAAAAATCCGCGCGGACCTCAGAATGTTTATGCATAGGCTGACTTTCTCCAGATAGGCTTGCCCTATTGGAGTTCTAACTCAAACCCTACTAATTGGTCCGTTCCCCCCCCAAAAAAAAATCCTATGCCCCCCAAAAAAATCATATGGCACCCCCCTCCCCCCCTTTTGCCAATGGCACCCCCCCTTATTTCCAATGGCACCCCCCAGCTATTTCCAATGGCGAGTCCGATGGATTCCTATGGATTCCTATGAGTCGCTTGCCATTGCTTGCTCTTGCGTGCACTTGCTTGCTTGCTCGTGCGTGCTTGCTATCGCTTGCTTGCTCTTGCTTGCCCTTGCTTGCTTGCACTTGATCGCTGGCTCTTGCTTGCTTGCTGTTGCTCGCGTGCGCTTCCATCCTCCTCTCGTCCTCCTCCTGTCCTCCTATCTACTTGGAGTCAACGCTGGCTGATATTCTTCCAGGAGGAGAGAAAACACACAGACACAATTAATCGTCGACCCTCCGGAAAACATGAGAAATTATGGGAAGTGGGGGGGAAGACGTAAAAAAAAACAAAATATTAGGAAATATGGGGAATATTGGTATGTGTGTTTATGTATGTGTGTTTGTGCTTGTGATTGTGCTTGTGCTTGTGCTTATGCTTGTGCCTGTGCTTGTGGTTGTGGTTTTGTTTGAGTTTGTGTTTGTGTCTGTGTTTGTGTTTGTGTTTGTGTTTGCGCCTGTGTCTGTGATTGTGTTTGTGTTTGTTTGTGTTTGTGGTTGTGTTTGTGCTAGTGCTTGTGTTTGTGGTTGTGGTTGTGGTTGTTGTTGTGATTGTGGTTATGGTCGTGGTTGTGGTCGTGGTTGTGGTCGTTGTTGTAGTTGTGTTTGTAGTCATAGTTGTGGTTGTGTTTGTGTTTGTGTTTTTGATGTGTTTGTGGTTGTGGTTGTGTTTGTGGTTGTGGTTGTGTTTGTGCTTGTGTTTGTGGTTGTGGTTGGGTTTGTGATTGTGGTTGTGGTCGTGGTTGTGGTTGTATGTGTGTCTGTGTCTGTGTCTGTGTTTGTGTTTGTGTCTGTGATTGTGTTTGCCTTTGCCTGTGTTTGTGCTTGTGTTTATGCTCGTGCTTGTGTTTGTGTTTGTGGTTGTGGTTGTGGTTGTGGTTATGGTTGTGGTTGTGGTTGTGGTTGTGGTTGTTGTTGTGGTTGTGGTTGTGGTTGTGGTTGTGGTTGTTCTTGTGGTTGTGGTTGTGGTTGTGGTTGTGGTTGTGTTTGTGTTTGTGTTTGTGGTTGTGGTTGTGGTTGTGTTTGTGCTTGTGCTTGTGTTTGTGTGTGTTGGTGTGGGTGTTGTGTGTGGTGTGTGCGTGTGTGTCCCTGGGTCCCTTTGTATCCTTTTTCTAGACCACCCCTCCTGCGCCCTGCGCGGCTGCGGGGCGCGCTGCTGTCGAGCAGGGCGTCCCGAAAGCTCGCAGCACCTCCCCCCCTGCTCCTGGCACCTTTCGCCGACTGCTTCTTGAGAACCGCGCCCGCCTGGATGGGCCTCCTGGAGGAGATCCATGCCGCCCCGTCTTCAGCGCACCCAGCGCCCTCTGCACTCCCGAGCCAGTCGCTCCCCTGGACGTTGCCCCTCACCCTAGGGGCCTCTGTCGGGGAAAGGTAGGCCTCGAGTACGTCGGGTCCTGCCTGTCCCCGAACAGCACCTTCGGGTCTTAGGTTTATCGCACCGGAAGGTTGGGTGCTCGCGGCAGCGCCGCGCATCGTTTCCGAATATATCCCACGGTGTCCTGTCGCATGGGGTGTCACGAGAGCACCGGGATTATTCAGCATGGCTCGAGGGATCGTGAACGGCTCAGGTCCGACAACAAACGCCATCGGAGGATGTATCGTGGTTGAGCGGCGGCCACCATGCAGCTTTAGCCTGGGACGTCGTCAGAACTATACGCCGAGGACGACGTCATGGACAAGTCAAGGGCATGTCCAAGAAAATATAAGCACGAACAAACATGTACCTAGTCCCCCGCAGGGCGGTTAAGAATGGGGAACGGGTGGGTCGCGGCGCGGATTGGTCGCGACCCACACGCGCCGTAATCCACCCGCGCCGCGACCCATCCGCGCCGCGACCCACCCCCGCCGCGACCCGCCTACAACCCACCCACCCCCGCCGCGACCCACCCGCGCCGACGACGACAAGAACAAGAGCAACAACAATAAACAACACCATCAACAACAGCAGCAACAATCAGTTTAAGATTGTTCGCTCTTATCTGCTCGCGTGCCATTGATCACGTATATCCCAAGCGCTCGATACCCGATCTCTTCGTCTCCGATAGTACCCCTTACGGATATGTATATATAAGCATGATCTGCAATGTGAATGTCATGCAGCCCCTTAAAGGCAGGGGAAGAATGGACGAGGGAAGGAAGGGAAACGGGGGAGTGAGGAGGATGGAGCACGAGAGAGAGGGAGAGAATAACAGAAGGGGCGCTAGGAGCAGAAAACACCTGGCAGAACCAGACGGGCAGATCGGGCCACGTAGGACAGCAAGGGGGCCACAAAGGGCGACAGCGGGGCCACAAAGGGCATGCATATGGGGCCACGAAGGGCGCGAACGAGCGGGGCACGAAGGGCATACGTATATGGGGCCGCAGAGGGCAAGGACGGGGCCATTGAGGGCAGCAATGGGGCCACGAAGGGCAGCGAGGGGGCCACGAAGGGCGACAGCGGGGCCACGGAGGGCATGCATATGGGGCCACGAAGGGCGCGAACGAGCGGGTGCCACGAAGGGCATACATAAATGAAGCCACGAAGGGCAGCGAGGGAGCCACGAAGGGCTGCAACCGGGCCACGAAGGGCAGCGAGGGGGCCACGAAGGGCGACAGCGGGGCCACGGAGGGCATGCATATGGGGCCACGAAGAGTTGCAACGGGGCCACGAAGGGCAGCGAGGGGGCCACGAAGGGTTGCAACGGGTCCACGAAGGGCAGCGAGGGGTCCACGAAGGGCTGCAACGGGGCCACGAAGGGCAGCGAGGGGACCACGAAGAGTTGCAACGGGTCCACGAAGGGCAGCGAGGGGTCCACGAAGGGCTGCAACGGGGCCACGAAGGGCAGCGAGGGGGCCACGAATGGCTGCAACGGGGCCACGAAGAGCAGCGAGGGGGCCACGAAGGGCTGCAACTGGCCCACGAAGGGCAGTGAGAGGACCTCGAAGGGCTGCAACGGGTCCACTAAGGGCAGCGAGATTCCGATTCTTAAGTACGTTGTGAGGGAGTCCTAAGCGTGAGCGCGATTCCTGGGTGCCTGAGTGTCCGGAGCGCGGCGCTTGAGTTAATTATTGTGTATCCAAACGCAAGAGCACGATTTTTGAGTAAATTGCAAGCAAGTCTCCAGCGAGAGCACGACTCCAGAGCACCGAAAGAGCGATTCCTGAATAAATTGTAAGGAAGTCCCAAGCGAGAGCGCGACTCCTGAGTAAAATGCTAAGGAAGTCTCAGGCGGGAGCAGGGGTCCTGGCTCAATTGTGAGGAAGTCTCAGGCTGGAGCCGTTGTTGTTGTAACCTGGGGGCCGACAACGCAGTTTGAGGAGGAAGATATTCCCTGATAAAAAACCGGGTGCGAGCACCGGGAGGGGCATTTTGATTGAAAAATAGAATGTGCACCGGAGAGACAGGCGGGAGCCGTTGCTGTTGTAATGCGGGGGCCAACAACCCAGTTTGAGCTTTAATGACTTCCCCTGATAAAAGCCGGGTGCGAGCCCCGGGCGAGCACTTCAATTGAAAAACATACAACGATCACGGGAGGGGGGATCAGTAATAGTTATTCTTCAATAGTGAAAGCTCAACAACAATAGTAACAACAACAACAACAACAACAACAACAACAACAACAACAACAACAACAATTACTAGCACGTGGGGACACACCGTTCTCACCAGTGCCAGGGTTTTCATAGGAGGCGGGCAATACCCCCACTTTGTGGGGGGGCCGGTTCAAGCTCTACCAAATTTCCAAACGACTCTTCGCCACCACCCACACCCAGCTTCCCGCCCTATGACGTTCGGACACTTCACTTCGTGGCATGCGGACGACCGTGGCTACTATTCAGGGCCCCGCGGCCGACGACGACGGCGTGCGCGCGCGAAGAAAAAACGAATGTGTCCCGCATGGTATTATTTGACAGGGATGATGGCCCTGGCAGGTGCGCAACCGTTGTTGCAGAAGTTCGAAAAAGTTGCTCGCAAAAGCCCGTTTGACAGAAATGATTAAAAAGTGTTGGGTTTCCTACGAATCCGCAAGAGCGCGCAGGATGAAATTTGACAATTTGTTTTGAAAAACCATTGGTTTTTTATGTTTTTATGTTAAAATCGCTACGAAAACTAAGGTTTTGGAAGGATTTCGTCTTGCGCGCGCGAATGTCCACTTTACCTTTTTTTGCAAGGGATTCTTGAAGTTTGGTTATGTTAGAACAAGAAATGTCCATTTTAGCTTATTGTTTGCAAGGGAAAACCGATCGTAACAACACAACCGGATCCGGACCAACCCGTTTTGGTTGAGACTTCCTCACGAAAATGATGAAAATGAGGCTGCGGCCTAGGCGCGGCGGGGGGGTCGTGCACCAGGGGCCCCAACAATAATTATTTTTTAGAAGTAATAATGTTCAACAACAGCAACAGCAACAGCAACAGCAACAACAACGACGACGACAACAGCAACAAAAACGACAACACCAACAAAAACAACAACAACAACAACAACAACAACAATCATTTTAAGACTGCTCGTTCTTACTGGCACGCGTGTCTTGCATTCCGTATACCTCAACCCTCGATACCCGCCCACTTCGTCTTCGATTGCTCCCTGAATCAAGTGCGAAGAACTCTCGGGCGAGAGCGCCGTTCCTGAGTTCGGGGGCCTCTTTGGCCAGGGGCTTTCGGAATATTTTATTATGAAGAAATATCGCACGGGAGCCCTTGTCGCCGTGTCCGGGCCTCCACCAACTTGCTTGAATTACGGGAAAGTCTCCAGCGAGCGCGCCGTTCTTGAGTTCGGGGGCTTTCTTGGCCAGGGACTCTCGGAGTAAATCGTGAGGAAGTATCGAGCACGGGCCCTTGTCGTCGTGGCTGGGCCTCCGCCACCTTCATTGAATTGCGAGGAAGTCTCGAGTGAGAGCGCCGTTCCTGAGGTCGGGGGCCTCTCTGGCCAGGGTGTCTCGGGGTAAATTGTGAGGAAGTACCGAGCGGGAGCCGTTGTTGTCATAGCTGGGCCTCGAAGGGCCCACTTTTCAGCTCAAGCCAACGCTCGAGCGGGAGCCTCGCTTTCAGAGAAAATGTAGCGGCGTCGAGGCGAAAGCGCGCGGAACCGTTTCCAGAGATCAACAATAATTATTATTTAGAAATGAGTATTCAACAACAACAACAACAACAACAACAACAACAACAACAACAACAACAACAACAACAACAACAACAACGACAACGACAACGACAACGACAACAACAACAACAACAACAACAACATCAGCAACAACAATCAGTTGCCCGCGTGTCACTAACATGAATATCACAAACCTTCGATACCCGATCTCTTCGTCTTCGATCGTACCCCCCTTGGGGGTATATCTTCCTTACCTGCCGCGTGTAGTTGGCGCAACCCCTAAAACAGGGGAATTGAGGACGGATGGAAGGAAGGGACAATTGGGAGGGAGAAGGATGGAGCATGAGAGAGATTAGCAAGAGGGGGGCTAGGAGCAGAAAACACATGGCAGAACCAGACGGGCAGCAGATCGGCGGGTAGACCCTTAACTACAGGATGGAAGGCGGGCCGGGTCGATCAGGCGGGCTGGTGAATCGCAAGTCTTGAATGAATCGCAGGGAAGTCTCGAGCGATAGGGCGAGTCCCAAGTAAATCATGAGAAAGGCCAAAGCGAGAGCGTGATTCCTGAGTGTTGGGGGCACGGCGTTTGAATAAATTGCGAGGAAGAACCACGCTAGAGCACGATTCCTTTGATATTCTGAAGAAGTCCCGCGCGAGAGCGCGATGTTCCAATAAATCGTGAGGAAGTATCAGGCGGGCGCCAGTGTTGTGGTAGTTCGGGGTCCATCATGACAATCTGAGGCGCAAGACTCCCCCTTGTAAAAAACAAGGTGCGAGCTGCGGGAGGAGCACTTAAATTGAAAAACTGTATGGGCACTGGGGAGGGGGATTCACAATAATTGTCGAGTGGCCGTCGGCCCATCCCGGCACGTTTGGATATCGTGCGAGGCCTCTCGGGGGCCTTCTGGAGGCAGGTTTGAAGCCTCTTGGGGGCCGTTTGAGGGCCTCTTGGGGCCTCTTTTTGGACCTCTTGGGGGCCTCATGGGATCTCTACGGGGCCTCTTGGGCTCTCTTGGGGGCCTCTTGGGGCTCCTGGAGGCCTCTTGGGGCGGAAGGCTTGAATTGTCGGTTCGTGTTTCCCCTCTTGGGCCCCAATTGGGGCCGTCTCAGGGCCCTCTTGGGCGATCTCGGGCGCCTCTTGGGCCGTTTTGGGGCCTTCTTGGAAAAATCACGCGGGACAGCCCGGGAACGTGCGGGAACGTCCGGGAAATTTTTGAATTTAGCGCTCCAGCCTCTAGAATGCGATGATCCCAACGTCTGGGGTACAGAGAACAGAGGACACATGAGAGCCTGGGTGTGACTCCACTTCGTTCCTCGAGGCACGGTGCCGGATAATTTAGGCATGAGAAGTCGGCGACAATCCGCACCGCGGAATCAAATTGCAGCCACGCACGCCGGGACTCTGCAAGACCGTGGCCTTCACGAAGTGGCCCTCGCGTAAGCTGGGGCGTCTCTGCTCGATGGCCGAAGCGCCCATCGGCCCCGAAGACTGCAGCCCGGTCCGTGCCATGAGTCGGCTGCGACTTGTGGAGTGATTAGTGGTTCGTAGGTTCTCGAGACAAACGGTCACGACATATTCTCACATGGTGCGTTCCAAAAAGGGCCTTGCCTTCGAGGATCGGAGGAGTTGTCATCTCTTCCTAGGCGGAAGGTCTGCGGACTGGCGGAAGCCAGGAAGTTCGGCGGAGACCGGCGGAAGCAAAAGTTTACCCCCCAAGAGATGACAACATGTTTGGGTTCAGGTTTTCTAGAATCAGCCACATATTGAGCACGCGGGTCTCAAAACATTGCGCGTTGTGCGTCCGTCAGGCAATTTGTTGCGAGGTCTCGTTACGAGCGGTTCGCTTTGTTGGCAGAAAAACGTTCGACGAGGCCGTGCCCAGATGTTGCCCGCATTACGCTATGCCATCCGAGTCGACATGGTTCTAGAGAGGATCCTTGAAAAGATATGCAGACGAGCAGGAGGCAGGGGGTATATGGGGTGTTGGAGTAGCGAGATGGGGAGGCTCATGATGCGTTTATCGTTGGCCCTTGCAATGTCATGGCGGTGACAGCGAGGGGTTCAATCATTATTGGCTGTTGGCTGACATCGACGATTGTCTTCGATGGCGATCACAGTTGGGACGCAATGTCATCCTTGTCCGCTGGCGGTGCATCTCCCACGTGAGTCTTACACGCCATGAAACAACACAGGGCACCGCGGCACGTTGCAGGAGATCATGGCATCAGCTTAAGGCATGTGTCATTAGAGGTCTATATTTCGTTTATGCGGCCTTGGGCAACAGGACATTCCGATACACACACACACACACATTGTGTGATGCGTCTGCGGCTAGGCAGAGGGACTGCGCTGGCGAGTAACACATATATATATATATATATAAGCATATATACAAACACACACACACACGCACGCACGCACGCACGCACACACACACACACACACACACACACACACACACACAACACACACACACACACGGGCGCAGCATCGCACACATAAACATCATGCACAGAACGAAAAGCAGTTGCTGCGGGATCTACGGGTAGACTCGCACTAGTTCTTTCTAAGCAACGGTTCCACGTCGAGCCGCTGTGCGTTTTGAGATAATTGGGGGTCTGCGAGATAATTCGTGTGAATACGCGATCGTGCTCATGATCGAGTCGAACGTTGGAGATCAGTTGTGTGGCGGACCTGGCCACGTCACCACGGTCGGGAGTTTCAAATGTTTCAAGATCATGCAAAGAGGACCACTGTGAACCCGATGAAAGTACGAGCATGTTGAAAACAAAGTTGCAGGGGAGCCAGACGACCGTAAGCAATCGATCTGAAGATTCAAACACCGTCGCCAGCTTGTGCCAACAGAGACATACAAGTGTAGCCCCAGCCTTCCCCATCTCATTTTCAAAGATCGGCTCTGGACCGCTTGGTGGAAACTGAACATGCGCCCGCTCATGAGGAATGCGATTGGGACATGGGGCGTCTGAGGACGATTCCTGAACAACTTGTTCGGGCTTGATAACGACATCATGTGAAATGCCCCACCGAGTCGTAGCCGTAGTTCTTGCGTTGCGTTGGTAATTCCATTCGTCTTGCGCACAAGTGTAAGTCGCCCGCACCATGCTTCTGAACAATCCCAGCAGCCCCTCTCTCATTCACCATCTCGCCGCGGCTCAAGCAACCCGAAGATATTATCCACGCCATTCTCCAAACATATCATACCACTATTATTAGTTGCACCTGCTTCGCAGCTCCGCGCGTGCAGCCCCAGTTGCGCCACGGGTACACGGCAGGGCAGGCCACTGTTTTCTGAGAGCACCGAGGGTTGATGGAGATGTAGGGGTCACAGTGGAACGTGTTCGAGTGCGACGTCGGGGCTTGGAGATGGGACGGAGGAAACGTTGGTGGTTTGCGCCGTTCCCGGCTTTCGATTGGGATCCCCGCAGCAAGGTTTAAGCACGATGCGTCCCGACATTGTGAGGAGTTTGGGCCATCAGTTGCCGCCAACCCCGCAAGCAATAAGCAATTTTCCTGGCAGTCGGCC
This sequence comes from Prorocentrum cordatum, assembly GCA_963575745.1. Taxonomy (NCBI): domain Eukaryota; class Dinophyceae; order Prorocentrales; family Prorocentraceae; genus Prorocentrum; species Prorocentrum cordatum. The sequence continues at coordinate 358,870 of CAUYUJ010008780.1, read as the reverse complement.
CCCATTGATTGTTTGGCGTGTGGAGCCAAGGGCGTATCAATATTCGTGTTTCGGCTTGATGCATCCGTTGACGCCCTTCGCGCATAGGCAAAGGGTACCTGGGGTTGGGGTGGGCATCTTTCCAAGAGGTCACCCCGTCTTGGGAGGAGGTAGTGCGACGCTTGAGATGGCCGCTGCCCTCTACGATGCCACCCTGCCTTCCCAGAAAGATTGGCCCCTTTCGCAGTGGAACCCAGCTGCTGACCGCCGCGAGCCTCGGGTGTGGCTCCTTGGCTCGCGCGTGTCCTCCCGAGGCTCCCCCGGGGAATGTGCGCCCCCCAGTGGCTTGAAAGCACATCCGATGGTTTGGCCCCCCTCCTCCTTCTCCTCCTCCTCCTCCTCCTCCTCCTCCTCCTAGTCCTTCTCCTCCTCCTGCTCCTCCTCCTTTCTCTTCCTCCTCCTCCTCCTCCTGGTCCTCCTCCTCCTCCTCCTCCTCCTCCTCCTCTCCTGCCTCCTCCTCCTCCTTCTCCTCCTCCTAGTCCTCCTCATCTTCCTCCTCCTCCTCCTCCTCCCGCCTCCCTTCCTCCTCCTCTCTCCTCCTCCTCCTCCTCCTCCTGCTCCTCCTCCTCCCTCCTCCTCCTGTCCTCCTCCTCCTCCTCCTCCTCCTCCTCCACTCCTCCTCCTCCCCTCCTTCCTCCTCCTCCTCCTCCTCCCCCCTCCTCCTCCTCCTCCACCTCCTCCTCCTCCTCCTCCTCCTCCTCCTCCACCTCATGCGTGGGGCCGTCTCATGAATGACATCCTCTTGCGGCAGAGGACCCCCCTAGCGATTCTGCACGGTTCACGCATGGGGGTCCACGAGGCAGGGCCACGTTGGGGGGGAGGGGGGGGCACGACGAGGGGCCACGACGGGCCATCGATTTCGGGGGCCTGGGCTCCGATTTCGGTGGGGGATGAGGAGGAGGAGGAGGAGGAGGAGGAGGAGGAGGAGGAGGAGGAGGAGGAGGAGGAGAGGCTTCGGGCAGCCCGCGGGACATAGGGCAGCCCATCGGCCAGGGACCCCAGCGTGGCCGCGCGGCCGCCATAGCGAGACCACGCCTCGCTCGGCTGCCGCTGGAGCCCGCGCTCGATCGAGCCGCTCGCGGAGCCGCGAGCGGGAGCCAGCCTGGCACAGGCACCTGCGCCGTCGGCGCGGAGAAGCCAGATCACTTCTACGGGTGGCAGCAGCCGCTAGGCTGCTGCAAGAACATCATTCATCACGGCGCCCCTCAGGCAGCGCACAGATGGAAGCAGGCGGCTGGACTTGCAAGTGTGGCATCAAGTGTGCACCCTGGTCCTGGTCATGCTCGGCATGTGGCGAATCATGGGATCAGCGAAAGCGTGGCAGATCACAGCCCAGGACAGTGCAAGGCAGGCCGCAGTCAAGGCCGCGCTCAAAGGCACGTCCGCCTGTAAAAGAGCACTATGGCCAGGAGCGACAAGTCAATCAGCTCATCGGCAGGATACCGCCAGCATTGCACAGTCAAGCAGTGGCGCATCCCCTCTGGCAGGAATGGCAGCCACCGCCAGACCACACGGGCATCAAGGCCTACAAGGACAAGCTGAGGACAAAGCTCGAGGCGCTGGGCAGCATCTGCCTGGCCACGCAGAAAGCCGGCAAGAGCGACCAGGAGACAAAAGAAGAAATGGCGGTCCTCAAGCATTGCGCCAACCTGCTCAAGCCGCTCAGCCAGCAGCGGAACGAGGCAGTCCAGCGCATAAACAACGTGGAGATAGCGCTCAAAGGTACCAGGGATCGCCTGGCACTCCTGGAGACCCAGGAGATGGAGCAGATCGAGCAGCTGGACGAGCTAAAGGAAGCCCTATCGGAGATCGACGACCGCGTCCACCAGGAGATGATCGACCTGCAGCCCGCGGTGCAGACGGGCGACAACGGTGCCACAATGCAAGTCGACAACACGGGCCAGGTTCAGCAGATGTACGTGCAGCAGCAGCAGATGCAAGACACCATCTTTCAGCTCCAGAGGGTCATCCAGGCCAACGGCATCTCGCTTGGGCCGCAGTTTCAGCCCAGCGCAGCGGGACCGCACCCAACCCCGTGGCCCACAGACGCCACGGGAGCAGCGGCCCTGGCGCAGGCAGCAGCGGCAGCGGCAGCAACAATGCCGCAGCAGGCAAATGTGCAGCAGCAGGCGCAGCAAGCTTTCATCATGCAGAGGCAGATGGCCTACGAGCACGAGCAGCGCATGCAAAGGGAGCACTACGCCGCCAATTTGAGAGCCGCCATGAATCTTGCGGCGGATGGACAGCCCGCTGCGGGACATCATGCAGTGGTGCAGCCTGCAGCGCCGATTCAGCCACAGCCAGCCAGCCCAATACTGGTGCAAGCCTCAGCAAGTGTGCCATTGAGAGGGGCGCCACCATTCATTACACCAGAGGCGGAGGCAGCGGCAGCAGCATCGGCAGCCGCGCTGGTGGCGAGAGAAGCGGCAGAGGCGCCAACGCTGCTGGCATCACAGACTCAGCAGCCACCGCCGCCGCCGAAGGGGGAGCCCCTTTTTTCTCCCAAGGGCACCCCCTCACCCACGCAGATGTGGGCGATGCCAGAGACGCCAGTCCTCAGCAGCCAGCAGGCACAAGCGCTGATGCCAACCCAACCTTGCTCCCCAGGGCAAGAGGCTTTCCCTTACACAGGGCCTCCAATCAGCCTGCTACCAGGAGCACACCTCCAGGGGCACGGAGCAGCTACAGCGGCGGCTTTCTCAGCCAAGGGGGCAAGCAAGGGCGATGCAACAGCTGCAGCGGCAGAGAAGAGGTTGGCAGAGGGCGGCCCAAACCCAGCTGCACACAAAACACTGGCAGTGGAAGAACCTCAGGCCGCTGCCATGGAGGACGCGTGCTCGGCGACAGTCATTGCCCCGACACAGAAGGCGTGAACTCGAACCTCAGAGGCTTGGTTGAGAACGCATCCTACCAGCAGTTGGCAGGGAAGCTCAGGGCAAGTGTCTTTTCATGGACAGCTGAGGCGGCTTGGAGCAGCAAGGATATTGCGAGGGCAGATTGGCTACTATGGGGCACACCCTACGTGTGCACAGCCATTATCAGTCAACCAGGGCTCAGGGACTCGGTCTTGGATGACGAAGGCTGCGTCGACACGCACAGGACGCTACTGTTGGCGAAGGCCATCTGCAATGAAGCTTGGGATGAAAGCGACAGCAGAAGGACAGCCGAAGTGCGAGCATTAAAAGCTATGAAAGATTTCGACCAGCAGCAGTGGCAGCAGTGCATCCCCCAGGGCTTCGATACACTCAGGTGGCAGAGACATCAACTGGATTTATTTGCGGGAGGGCAGGGTCATCTCCGCAGCTGCTACCACATCTGGACAGACCCCCGATACACTTACTACCACATCAAGTCGATGCTCAAGTATCTCAGGAGCTCAAGGATCAGGGCATGGTATACCGCCAGGGCATGACGGTCATCGTATGGCAAAAGGCTTTCATAAGCCCTATCAAGCGCGCTCACCTGCAGCAGCTCGCTCAGGATGAGTACGAGACGAATGATGATACAACAGGCCAAGTCAATCTCATGTACAAAGAGCACCACATCTACGAGGACGTTGACGGATACCACCCGCCGGACACGCGCTACATCAACAACAGCGACTACTGCACCATGGCATACCTCAGCTCACAGCAACTGCAACGAGAGCCTCAGCAACGTGATGGGCACGTCGAGGTACGGTACGCAGTATGCAGGGGTACAGTGGAGGAAGCACAGGCCATGATGGCCAGATGGATGCTTACGAATCAGCTTGAGGATGAAATAGACCATTGGGCGACAGAAGCTGCAGTTTGGTCACCGCCAGAGGCCCAGGCTGACTGGAACATGTGGTGTTTACCCCTGGTCGATATGATGCTGAGACAGGATCCAAGCCTACAAAGGCTATGGGCCACAGATCATGAAAGACGCATTATGACCAAAGATATCGGCGATAGGGTTTGGTACTCAGGGCACCAAGCCAGGCAAGAGTTTCTTCGGCAGTATCGCCAGCTCTTCGACAACGATCGAATACAATGGCTACATATGGTACATCGGAGACAACAAGAGCTACGACAAGCACGGCAGCGCCTAGCGGGGATGCAAAGCATTCAGATCAGCAGTGACCAAAACGTTGATACTTGCATTACCAGGCTTGACGTCCTTACGTACAGAAGAATATTCACTACGTCATTGCTGCAAATCGGAGACAGGCCCACGCCGATGCTGGAAATGGACCATCCACCCGAAAGCGAGGTGGGCAATTCACTACTACCAGAAATAACGGCAATTGGCGCAAACCCTGACGTGGAGATACCACTATTTGGGGAAGAGGTCAGGGACGAAGTCGGCGACATCGTAAGCTCGGATGACACTGACAATGTGGTGCCCATGCAGACGGAGGCTACCATAAACATATGCAAAGAGCATATACAGTCTGTCTCGAGCTACTACGTCAACAGGCTAAAGAAGTACCTCCGCCTCAGAGTAAGAACATGGATCAACACGGACAAGTTGCAGCAAGACTGGATGAAGTGGAGCGTCCCAAACCTCATGGCCGACATGTACGTCTTCCCTATTTACAGCCAGATAGCTAGCACGCATGGTGACAAGAGGGAAATGGCCATGGAGATGTGCTGGGAAGCCTGGCAAAAAGGGCAAGTTGGCAAGGGGAAGAACACCCAGAACTACGATAAATGTTACTCCAAGGGCGCCGACGAGGAGCAGTACTACACAGACGAGGTCAACAAAGGAATGGGACGTATTGAAGGTAGCTTCGCAACTAATAACCAAGGATGCGAAATGAAGGAGTGCCAGGCCCAGGCCAGCTGGACAGCCCGTTTTGCACCTGAGCCAGAACAGCCACGGCACGACCAAGTCGCGGCCAAGCGAGCAGAACTTCGCCACAAGTTATCCACCGCGGCACGGGCATGGAGCTTCGAGCAAGCGATGTGGGACGCGAATGTGGCATACAACGACTGGCTCTATTGGTGCATCTTTGCTGTCACAAGCGATCTACTACAAAGGCCAGAGTACAGCCACAACCTTCAGGAGGATCTGGCTGAAATGGCTCAGCAGATATGCAATGAAGCATGGCACGCAGCGCAACCACACCTCAAAGAAGTGGTGCAGCGACTACGGCGTGAGGCGGAAGTAGACGAACGAAGGTATCGAGCTCAGACGCTGCACGGGCTACTTCGCCTGCGCAGAGCACGAGCACAGCTGGCACTACGTGCACAAGTTCCAGGTCACGTGGATCTAGAGCGAGATCAACTTCGGCAAGTACTAGATGACTTGGAGTGTCAGGCAGTTGGTCGCATGCAGCCAGGACAACCAACTGGCAGGACGGCATGGCAAATGCTCGCACAGGATGTACATGATCCTCCACAGGTCTGGCAACACCTGCCTGCAGCACATCGTGCTCACCGAGCTGGCGATGGAACTGCAGTGGAGCTACCAGCCCCACAGCAACAACAGGATGGGCACGAGGAAGAGGAAGAACTATACGACGACATCAGTGACGCCACCAGCATGATGCAAATGGATTCTTCTACGCGGAATGTATACGACTACATCGATGGCACGGCTCCCCCTCCAACGAAGGTGGAAGAGACGCCTCGCTCGAAGCATCCCACAGGGGAGGCTCGCGGTGTCTCACCACTGGAGGAGGGGGTCGCATCTTCAGACCATTGGATATATGGAGATGGTTACTACAAATACCACAATGATACCAGTGATGGCATTGAGTTGGTAGATGAGGCAACAAGGCATGTTGCTCAAGGACCAGGTCAACAACAGGATGTGCCTCATGAACATCAGCTTCGAGATGGGCAACGCGCTGGTCGCAGCGTGACGGGATCTAACGGGAAAAAGAAGATCAGATGGGGGGGAGTAACCATCAGAACGTATGACCCCGATGTGCCTCCTGCCATCCAAATTCAGGTGACTCCGCTCAGGGCCCGAGCCAAACGGGATCAAAAGCAAGCGTACCAGGAGTTGTTTCGGCAAACTCGTTCCAGTGATGAAGTGCCGCAAGCCAGCGTCCCAGGAGAAGATGTGACCCAAGCAACCTCGCAGCAGGCGCCCAAGCGCCGTCTCGACCAGGACCAGGCACATGAGGACGCTGGCAGGCCAAGTATGAGCTGCAGCCATAGCTTAGTAGGAAATAAGAGTCCTGGTGCTAGGCAGTCTGAAGCTGTTCATTCTCCCGCCAGGCTAAGCACTGACGCAGATGCATGGTCTGAACTGAGCCGCACCGATTTTCCAACTCAATGCAATGCTGCAAAGGCGTGCACAACAAGCATGCCAAGCAGCCAGCATGATAATAGGGAAGGGCGAGGGGGGGGCGCTGGCAGCGAAGTGACCACTCAAGACTCCTCGGACCTCAGCAGGGCAAACCCGAGGCCAGCAAATTTGAGTCAGGTGTTGGACTCCCCAAACCCCTTTGGCACGCTTCCGTTGGTTACCATCCCATCACGAGCGCAAGGTCAACTCTACTGTCCGTTGCACGCTTTGCCCACGCTCAGGGATGTACTGGGAAGGGAGAGCCCCCCGAGACTGGCGCATCTCACCGTTGAAGCGATGATCGCCACCGGTGTCCTGGAGGGACCTGCCCAAATGGCGATGACCTACTGCCCATACCGCTCCTCGTCCTGCGACCACATCTATGTCTACACCGACGGCTCCCTATATCGGGAGGGGGGGGCAGCAGCATGGGCAGTGGTGGTCACAGGGCATGATCAACAGGGGTTTATCGACATGGGGCAGCTGTACGGTGACATTGATGGGTCGCATGACATGGAGCTGTCAGTAGAAGCAGCCAGCAGCACGACTTTAGAGTTGCTTGCTAGCATATGGGCCCTGATATGGATAGGCACCACCCGCCCAGGCTGCATGGTCAGCCTCATCAGCGACTCCCTCTGTGCGCTCTCCACCTTGGGAGGGCCCGTGCTGCCAGCATCGGACAAGGAATTAGGCGCAGTTGCTCACGCGATGTTCAAGACGGTTCGGTCCCAGGTCCAATTGGACCTTCAACACCAAAAGGCTCACGTCGGGCACCCATGGAACACCCTGGCCGACAACGTTGCTAAAGCCGTGGCCCTCAAAAAATATCTTCCTTTACTGGGGCTGCCGATTGGCCTCATAGGGGCCATCAAATATGCTCCGTCCAGAGAATGGGAATGGCTGCAGTATAGCACTCAAGACAGCCATGCTTACCCCCCCCTGTTTTTTCCATCAGGCTGGGGGAAAGCTTCAAGGAGTGTTGCCAGACACCACGGCCACAGCTGGCCACATCTATCAAGGGCCCGAGAGTCCAGGCCCAGTCGCTGTCAAGCAAGCACAAGTGGTCGTGAACATTTGCTCGTACAACCCACAGTCCATGAGGGAAGAGGCCCGTAAGGGCTCCAAAGGCGAGGAGCGCATGCGTAGGCTCGATCTGCTTCGTGAGCAATTCCACCGTGAGAAATTTCACATCATTGGCATACAAGAAGGAAGGAACGAGCGTTCACTCAAAGGCCATCGCAGCTTCTCGCACGTGAGGATTGCAGCTGGGCACGAGGACCACAGCCTAGGAGTGGAGCTCTGGGCTGACCTCGACACCCCCTACGGCACGCTAGGAGGCAAGGAGCTCAGGTTTCAACCGCAGCATTTTCAAGCTCTGGATGCCACGCCCAGGATCCTCATCGTAAAAGTCAATGCGCCAGCCTTCCAGCAAACGATATGTGTGGCCCACGCCCCACATAGGGGGGCGCGTGTGGCGGACCGAAAGGGGTTCTGGGATGAGCTTAACAGGAAGTTGGACATCTGGCCATGTGACATTGTGTGTGTTGACGGCAACGCAGCAATAGGTTCGGTGCAATCACAATGGGTAGGCAACGCGAGCCCAATAGAGCAAGAGGACACGAGTGGGAGCTTCATGCATAACTGCCTCAGGACCAACAAGCTCGCGGCCATCAACATTCTTTTACCCCCCACAGATGGAGGACACACTTACGTATCCCAGAAAAGAGAATGGGGGAGGCTTGACTACATCCTGCTGGCCGAACCTCTTGTGGCCACGGCTCAGTCACGTAAGGTGCTTTATGATTTGGGGGCGTGCCGTAAGCACGACGACCATTTTCCCGTGATGGTCCAACTTGCGTGGGATACCAAAATGGCAGGCCCCCCCAAAGGTGATAGGCCCATTGACCCCATCAAACTTAGGGACCCCAAGCTCCAATCTTTGTTCGCTCAAGAGTTGGATGGATTTCAACTTGATGATTGGAGTGTCAATCTCAATGGTCAGTACACCAGAACTGCGGATTTTGTGAGGACGTTAGGGCAGACCACCTTCGGTAGAGAAGCCAAGAGGGTCCGTAAACCGCATGTTCGACCTAGAACGGTTCAGCTTGTTTGGGTCCGACGGGCGTGTCGCAAGGTACTAACGCATGTCAGGGACACATCAGTTTCTGAGGCGGTGGGTCATCTCTTTTCGCTTGCCTCTAAAGTGGCAGAGGGAGAGCTCAGGGGGGATATGGCTGACGCTTCCCCCGCCGACCCACACCCAGTTTGGGGTGCCACGGACGACCCCAACGGAGCTTGCAATGGAGATGGCGCCAGGCTGTCTCAAACGATAACCGCGGCGAAAGAATATTGGAATGTCGTGCTCACGGAGGCACAGGCCTTCGTGGATAAGCGGACCCAGCCCGAAGAATTTACGTTGGCTGTTGTGGGGGTCGTGCACAGCACGCAGCCTTTACTGCGAGAACTCATAGATCATGATTTTTGCGCCCTACTTGAGCAGCAGAGTGAAGGGATCAATCTAAGCATAGATGCCAAACTCTCACGATCGGAGTGGACAAAAGTTAAGCGCCTGCTCATGCTAGGAGGCAAAAGATCCAAGAAGCAGGCTTTTTCCCCGCTCAGAAAGGCACCATATGGCACCATTCTCACCACGCTGGAAGCGCAAGCTGACGATCTCCAACGCCATTTTGGCGAGATTGAGTTCGGCTTGGATGCTCAGCCAAGTGACATTGCTGCAGCCTACAACTCGGCTACGCCAGCTCCGCCGACTACCATCACCAGAGAGGTCACGAGACTCATCACCAAGGGCGCTCTGCAAAGGGCCCTGGCCAAGGTCATTGCAGGCAAAGCCACGCCTGACAATATCACGGGGGATCTTCAGCGGGTTGTGCCAAAAGCTCTGGCGAGGGTCTGGCACCCAGTGCTGTTTAAAGCCAACATGATTGGCACCGAGCCATTGGGGTTCAAGCAGGGAGTTGTCGCTGGTATCCCCAAGGGCCCAGACGGGCCCTATGCTTCGAGCAGAAGAAACAGGCTGCTCACCTCGACTCCCAGTAAAGTGTATCACAAACACATCCGCGCGCAGGCCCAGGCGGTCATGGCCATCTCACTGGAAGCATCCCAGTGTGGAGGCAGAATAGGCATGGGGACGGATTTTGCTACTCACTTCATAACGGCTAAGCTGCACATGCACATGAGAGCAGGCAAGAGCAGCATAGCGCTTTTTGCACACTTAAAGGCAGCTCTTCACACTGTGATCAGGCAAAGCCTTTGCAATATGCCTGCCGAGAGAGAGGATTCTGAACTCGCGCTAAGCAACTTGCCTGTCCATCCTGCCCTCTTGCATGCGGTGCAGCATCTTGCCCAGACGCCGATCTTAGAGCAGTACTCCACCAGTGAGCATCTCAATGCACTTTTTTCGGCGGCCCTATCCTCTGGATTTTGGGCGTGCAAGAAGGCCAAAGGGTTTAAGAAACCCATGCTGGGAACCAAACCTGGGACGGTCCTAGCGACCGACGCTTTCAACTACGTGTGTTCCCCGATGATTCGGGACCTCCAGGCCAGGCTTAATGAAGAAGGGCTCACGTGGAAGCCAGATTTGGAGCCAGGGGCCGTTAGGTTTGCGCAAGAAACGGATTTAGACCATGCCCATGATACCATCTCTTTCGTCGATGATCTCACTGTACTCTGTGCCATCGACCAGGCGGCGGATACACGAGCTGCGCTTGTGAAGGCCACCGAACACTTGGCAGAAGTGACGTTTAACAGCGGATTGCGGCTTAACCTAAGCAAGACCGCGGCGCTTATTATTCCTGTGGGACCAGGCACCAAAAAGGCTCAGCAGGAGTGTTGGGGCCCCCAGGGCCGAGAAGTGTACATCCCCTCCCTAGGAGCCTCTGTTCAAGTGAAGCGAACTGTCAAGGCCCTGGGTACCATGGTTATCGATCGTCTCGACATGTCGGCCTCAGTTGCCAGTGAGGCGCGGCCAATTCAGCGCACCCTTGGGCCTCGGAAGAAGCTCAGACTTGACCTGAAAGTCAGATATGCGGAAAGTTTCGCTCCCACGGGGCTTTTTTACAATGCTACCATCTGGGGTCAGCTCAGCACACGACTCGCCAAAAAAAACTCTTCAATGCTCAGATAAGGCCCTACAGGGCCGCCCTGGGACTGTCGATCAGCAATTCTGACGTGGGACACATTGCACATAATGACATTTTGTCACAAGCGCACAGGATGGAGGCCAAAGATGTGCTTCGGGTGGCGCGCCTCAGGTACTTACCCAGGCTGCTGCGTCAAGCACCGCCAGCACTCAGAGTTGCCATTGAGTTTCTTTTTCAAGAAAACAGCGGCTGGCTAGTGCAAGTGGCAGACGATCTCCGATGGATGACTCCGCTTTGCCTCAAAGGGGAGCTGCGGCACCAGGCGCCCTTACTGTGCTGGCTCACGGAGGCCAGGACGGGGCCGCGCGCATTCCTTCGACGAGTGGCCAAGGCGGCCGCCAGAGCGCAGCACAATTTTGAAGAAGATTATCGAGCGATGCAGCTTGACAGGCACATCCAGCTCATCCAGAATGAAAGGCCCACTGCTATTGAAGTTCCAGAAAGCACTGTCACCATGTATGTGCGCTACGAATGTGGTTTCGCGACAGAGCAGATCAGGACTTATAACATGCACATGGCTAGGCAACACAAAAACATGAGGGATCCGATGTGCTGGGCTGCGGGCACGGAGTGCCAGTGCTGCAGGAAACAATGGCATACCCCGAACCGCCTTCAGGTTCATTTAAGAAGGTCCCACAAATGCAGATTGGCATGGGACCAGGCCTGGTACAAGGCTGGGGAGGAGGAGATGCAAGTTTGGAGGGATGTTGGGAGAGAGGTGCAGAAGAAGAATCGCAGCAAAGGTAAGAGTGATAATTGGGCGGAGTTCCCCCCCGTGCAGCTCTTTGGACCCTCGTTTTGTAGAGAGGCTCACTTGGGGCCTCTGGAACCCCCCTGCCTCCCCCCCACTGTGTGCGTCCCCATCCTGAGACCTCGGCAGAAGCAAAACCCACTGACCCAGGACCGAGCAAGGAAGGGTTGGAGCCAAGGTCTATCTTCTTGCGCTTGTACACGGGAAACAGGCACGACGGTGACTTTATTGAGTCACTTGAACGAGAATTGGCGGACAGTGGAAAAAGGGCCAGCATTCTCACCTTAGGGGATCAGGAAGGGTGGGGACAGCTTGCGCTGCCACAAGTGCTACGCTTTTGGGCTCAGCTCATCCAGGACGGTTTTGTTGGGGGGCTTTGGGCTGAGCCCCCCAGAGGTACCTGGCAGGCTGAGGGGGCCCGTGCTCGTCTGCCGCGGGACCCCAGCTCTCCTTGGGGAAGGAGAGCCCTCCGTGAGGTAGAGTTCACCCCCGTACGGGAGGATAATCGTGCTCTTAGGGCGGTGCTCTGGTTGACGCACGCCTGTCGTGGCGCGCAATTTCCATTTGGCATCATGCATGCCCCGTGGGCCAACGAAGCCTCGCAACCCACCATTTGGGGACTTAAAGAGGTGAGCATGCTTGAGGGATGTAGATTGGATTGCGACGGGAGTAGCATTCTATTGTCTGGCGTGCATGTTTCCATCCCTCTCGTGTCCACTCTCACGCCTCTTGCTTGCGTGGCCCAGAAATTCGCCGCTCTCATCCATTCATCCAATCACCGTGACCTAGCTCCTGAGCTCACTGAGCTGGAGCTCAAGCTGGACCCTTATGGTTTGGAACCTCTGGGGGGTGAGGGTGATGAGGGGAACGACCTGCCAGCTTAGGTTGTGGTGCGGCCAGTTTTTTAATCCCCTTTACTGCCTCTGCTTGCTGCCCTCTCTCCACTTAATCCATTGTGATAGGCTGCGTGACTCAGAGGCCTTCATCGACCGACCGACCGACCGACCGAGGAGGAGGAGGAGGAGGAGGAGGAGGGGCCACGACGGGCCACCGATTTCGGTGGCCTGGGCTCCCTCGCAAAGCGCGCGAGGAAGCAAATATGGAACGCTTGCGGACAAGTTGCTTCTAGGGAAACGGGCCACGCCTTCGAGGAGTCGAGGGGGGGACCTCCTGAGCCTCTTCTGTCCCCCCTGTTGGAAACTGGAATATCTGCATTGCCAGCGGCGTGCTGCGTTTTCAATCCCATGGTTTTTGGAGGATCCGGGACGACGGCGGGGTGGTGCGGTGTATACTTGTTCCCCCGTTTTCCCGGGAAAACGACAGAAAATGTAAACACCAGGATCCAGTATGCACCAGGATCCGCTTTCGTGTGCGAGTTTCAGTGCAGGGCCACAAAAAGCGTCGGTGAGTTCGGCTCCTTACCTCTGGCACCCTGTCAGCCCAATGTGGCCTCCCCACTGAAAGGCGAGCTTGAGATCGCGTCGCCAAAGCCCCACAAATTCGAGGATCGAGGTTAGAGGATCAAGGGTGGATCTTGACATGTTGTTGTGTGTGTTTTTGTTCCGCCTCACAGGGGCGTCTCGTCGCTGTGGCTGGATTCCCTTTGAAATTCTGGCCAGGACGCATCCATGGAGTGGTACGGTGGGTGATTTTTCACGAGGGGGGACACCCATACATGAGGCGTCTAGGGAGGCCTCGCCCTCGAGGAGTCGCGGGGGGGTGATCCTGGCGGGAGCCAGCGGAAGTGAGGCAGGTTCGGTTCCGCAGAAGATCGGCGGAAGTTGGCGGAAGTGCATGAGGCCCCCACAAGAAATGCGACCGCTGGCGCAGTCAGGCTTTCTGGAGCCAAACACATTGCACGTCGCGCTCCGTGCGCCTCTCGTGATATTCGCGGCCATTTCCGCAGATCGCGGCGAGGTCAGCATCGTCCGAAGGGATAGCTTCTGCTCACGGACTGGGCGCCAGTCGGACGGTGCTGGAACGAGGATAATCCGTTCCAAAGCATTCCGGAACGCTTGCAGAGCTTTCTGGAACGCCTTGAGAAGGCCGTGGCGCCCGAGACATCTTCCGAGCCGCCGGATCTCGGAGATTCTCAATTTATCCTCACCCGAATGTGTCCTCGTCTTGGTCTCGTCTAAGTCAGGCTACCCCCGCGGGCTCGTGGGCTCGCGTGTAAACCACGTGGTGGCGAGGAGGGGGCGGGGAAGAGAGGGAGACAGGGCACGGAAAGGGGAAGGGGGAGGGGAGGACGGATCAGAGGGGAGCTTCGCTGCCTCGGTACGCCAATTTTGAAACGCAACACGTCTCGTGCTTACAACGTCCGTGACAGCACGTTGCGTGGTGCCTCAGCGTATTGGCCCACGTCTTGGCGAGCGTATGGCGTCATACCTACGTTGTCAGTCTGCGTGTTGAGCAACACGCTACGTGTTGCGCGTTACGTATCGGGGCTTGGGAGGGGAGGAGGGAGGGGATAGCAAGCAGAAGAGGCCGAAGCCGCAGCTGGGCGCAGTCAGAAGCGAACCTCTCGGGTCCCTTCGCAGTGCGGCTCCGTTGTGCACGCCTGATCGACAGGACGGGCGAGGGGGGTCGGAGCATCCGAGCTGGAACAAAGGGGAGCGTTTCCAAGAGGAGGCTCAGAAAGAGCGGAGGATCAGCAGGGGGAGGAAGTGCATGTCCACAAGGAGGAGGTGGTTGAGGAGGAGGAGGAGGAGGAGGCAGAAATCTAAAAGGCCAAAGCAGCACGGAGAGCCTACCATGGGCATTGGTGGTGCCACAGCCGAAACATAAGAAAGTGCATTGACATGAACTCGGAGCTCCGCGCGGATTTCTTGGATCTGCGCCGGGGCCCCCTGACGGCTCCGCCCCTAGCGCGCTACGCGCGCCGGGAAGGGGGGCCAGCGCAGATCAAAAAAACATCACGCAGAATTCCGAAAGTTTATGTTTATGCCGTCTTTCGTTCTTTTCTTCTACACAGGCCTCGGCTCTCCGCTTGATCTCGTCTGACCTCTGCCAAGGTCCAGCGGATTGTGCAGTCAGACCGATGCTCGCCTTGTCCTCCAAGCGCGCACCGCCCGCAGGGGGGCGAGGGACCAGAAGCGAGAACGGGAGAACGAGAGTAGAGGAGGCGGGTCTCTTCTTGCTCCTCTTCCTCACTCCTCCTCGTCATCCTCCTCCTTCTCCGCCTCGCTGTCTCGGGCGCCGTTAGAAATGCCGCCATGAGGGGCGCGGACTTCTCTCGCCCCTGGACGGGCCTCTTCTCGTTCGCTCGTGCTCCTGTCCGCCTTCCTCTTTTGGCAGTGGCGCGCTCGCGGTCTTAGATTTTATTGGGCCAAGGTTGCTGCCACTCCTGGCCGCGCTCACATGCGCAACCAGCAAGCTGAGTGGTGATGAGTGGGGAGTACCCTGATCGTCCGCTACGCCGCCATGCGCAGCAACGGTGCCGACCCGATGCAGTCGGACCTCTGTGCCAAGAAGGTGAAGAAGTAGTTTGGGTTGGTCAATGCTGGCATGTATGTGGAGCATTTGGGGAAGAAGGCTGAACCTGCGGTCGTTGAGCAGTGGATGGATATGGCTTCTGATTCGCATCGTGTTCCTGAGCAACTCCTGCCTGCCTGGATCGTACTCGGAAGTGGCTAGACTGGTCGGCTTCGCATGCTTTGCTGGCGTCACAGTCCGCGTTCATGAAGTGGGTGCAGGGCACTTGGAGGTCCAAACCTGGAGCGGCGAATCGGCATGTCAAACAGCCCTCGCCCTTGGAATGAGACGGGTGCGATCGGCATGGTTCGGTTACCACTGACAAGCAGGAGATGCTCCAAATATTCGGCGGTTGAGTGGAGTGGCATGTGGCGCGACCCTGTGGACAAGGCCAACAATCTGATTTTCATGATGGGCGAGTGTTTGGAAATTGCGAGGGAGGACCCGCTGCAGCAGCTCACGCTCATGGACATCGATGCTGTTTTACCCACCCTACCCGCTAGGAAGGCGAAAGGAGTTGATGTCATGAGCCCCATTGATGTCCAGCGTCAACTTGAAGCAGCTCGGCAGCATTTGGCAGATAGATTGAACTGTGTGAAGCAATGTGGGGCTTGGCCCACATGTCTGAGTACTGTCCTTGGCGCTGCCATACCCAAGGAAGCTGGAGGACACAGAGTGTTGGGATTGGTTCCTCTGGTGCATAAGGTGTGGTCCAACCTTCGCACCAAGCATTATGGCGGATGGTCCTCTTCCAGGGCCGTTTGCTACTTCAAGTTGGTTTGGGGATAGTGTTCCCTGCTGCCATCCTGCTCCTGGAGGTCGTCCTCTACGCGTCGCCTCGTCTCCTCAAAAAGGGGCAGGTAATCTCGGACGAGATGGCGGTCACTCGGTCATGTTGCACCAGCTGCTGGAGGACGTTCACCGTTCCTGTCCCCTCACTGGCCTTTGGAGCTGCATTGATAATGTTGCTGGCAGGTCGGAGGGCACCAAAAGCAAAGTTATCTCCGACATGTATACTACGGCGACGGCGGCGACCGCTGGCATTCGGGATTTGAGGCTCACCATATCGGATAAGACCAAGCCGGTTGCCAGTAGCGACGAGATCGGTTGTGCATTACAGCGGTTGGTGGGCAAGAAAGGTATTCCAGCGCAGCACGTCCGCGCCACTGCAGATCTCGGTTCATGCGCGGCTGGAGACAGGCGGCGCGCGACGCATCGGATGCGGAAGCGACGGCCACAAGCAAGAAGGAGGCAGAATAAGACGACGAGGTTGAGACGGCTGCCCAAGAGCAAGTTCATCGCCAAGAAGCTCTTCAGCACGGGCGTATCGCGGCGGACTTCGGGCACCAGATCACGGGGTGGCATTGCGGCGTTCACAACCTGCGCTGCATCCACGGATTCGGAAGGCATGGCCTAGAATATGCGAGGTGCTTCGGGGGGGTGGCGACGTCAACCGTGCTGGTATCCATTGGAAGGATACACGTGGACCTATTGCCGCCGCCCTGGCCACGCTGCTCGGTTGGGACGTGGCGGGGCCAGATGTGTGACCACGCCCCTGCGAGGATGGCACCATCGATGACTGGTTCCTTTTGTGTTTTGCGGTGAGCAGTTCAGCAGGGCGGCGCCTGCCCACTTCGAGGACATGATCGGCGCGTTCTCGGACGATCGCGCGCGTGCCCAGTGGAAGGAGGCGCCCCACCACGTCGCCAGGGGGGGGGACTCGACGCGGGCGCCGACCTGCTGACGGCGCAGATGGAGCTGAACCGCATGGCCAAGCGTGCGCAGTTGGATGAGTAGTCCGCCAACGTTGCCGTCAACGCGGGCGGGCAGTGGACGCGTGACCGCCAGTTCGCCGCGGGCTACGCCTGCCCTCCCGCCTGTCCCCGACGCAAGGAAGGGCCCGAATCCTTAGCGCACCGGAATTGGTTGTGCCCTTCTAGTTGCGGGCACGAGGATTTCACCAAGATTGACAGTTTGATCCCCCAAGCCCCAGCTGGATGGGAAGCCAAACCAAGCCTGGCTCAGGGGGGTCCCCCCGAAGGACCTCACGCTCCCCAGGTTTGTTGAGTCGGTTGAGCTTGCTTCGGAGGTCCTTCTGGGGGAAGGCACGATTTCTGAATTTTGCTCGTAGTCCGGAGGCCCCCCTCTGGCCATCATTGGAGATGGGTCTGGCGGGTTTAGCGCGGATCCTCGGCGAAGGAGATGCGACTTGGCGGTTGTTGGACACCTCGTCGCCTCTCTCGTGGGTCCCCCAGTGCGGAGTTGCTCGGGCCCTCTCGGGTAGGAGGCAGACGGTCCCTCGCGCTGAGCTCCAGGCATTCAGCCTGGCCTCAGAGTTCTCTGCGGGGTCGATCTGCTATGCAACTGACTGCAAGAGCCCGGTATCGGACTGGTACTCTGGCCGCGCTCGTTCTCCTCAGGGCTTGAATAGTGATTTGTGGGTCCGAGCTGCTCGGGCGTTGGAGGCCCGCGGCCGTGGCGATGTTTCTCTGCCCTGGACCCCTTTTCCCACACCAAGGATGAGCTGCAGTCGGTCACCCCTGATTTTGTTTTTTCCTGAGCCAGGGCAACATCAGTGCTGACGTGCACGCGGGATTTGCGGCCCAGTGGGCCTGGGAGTGGCGCGCGGTTCCCCCTCCCCCTCGCACCGACCCGTGGGACACTACGGCGGCACTTTGAGGAAGCGGGCTCGGCGGGTATCCCGATGGCGTCGTAAGCTGAACCGCGGGAGGGAGTCCGCCCGCTTGCCCAGCCCAAGCCCAAGAAGCTTACATGAGTGTACCCAACGTAGTGTCCACCAGTCCAAGGACTTTGTGGGCCGCTGGCGACGCGTACTGTGCAAGACTACAGTTCCGCGCAGCCAGGTCCTGGAGGTCGCCTCGTCCCCTTTGTGTTCCTCGCCTCCCGCCGCCTCGGTCGGACTCGGGCGGCCAGGTTGACCCGTTGCCCGAGTTCGGTGAAGGGTTCGAGGCGATCCCGGGGGGAGGCGCGGGTTGGCTCGGCAAGGTTGCACCCGAGCCACCGCCTGGCCAGGACGGAGGCTTTCGGTCTGACGTTTTGCCAGCACTGCGGCTCCACAGCCAAGTCGGAAGGCCGATGGCTGCGCGATCAGTGCACACACACACACACACACACACACTCGGAAAGGGCGGAAAAATCTCAACAGAATTCGTAGAGGCCTCTTCCTGTCGCATCGTGGCCCACCCGCGGCCGTGGCGACGGCGACTCTTTTGAGGCCTCCTCCCACCCGCCCTTGACGCAGGAAGGGGCTGTGCTGCGCGGGGGTGAGATCGGGAGGCCTGTAATTAGCGAGTATGAAACGATCTTCTCGGTGCGGGCTCGACCCCAGGGCGCCACCCCAGGGCCCGCCCGCTCTGATGCGTGATCGCACGTGCGTGCATGTCAGCAGAGTCCTCCTCCTCCTCCTCCTCCTCCTCCTCCTCCTCCTCCTCCTCCTCCTCCCCCTCCTCCTCCTCCTCCTCCTCATCCTCCTCCTCCTCCTCTGGGCCTTCGGGCGGGGGCCTCGTCGCCGCGCCTGGATCCGCCCCGAATCCTCGATCAGAGCGCGCTCCAGGAGAGTCCGCGGGTCGACTCCGATGGAGGAGGAGCCACGGCGGCGGCGGCAGCTGCGGTGCCGCAGAGGACGGAAGCGAGAACGCAGGGACAGCAGGTGGAGGAGGAGGAGGAGGAGGAGGCGGATGAGGAGGAGGAGGAGGAAGATGAGGAGGAGGAGGAGGAGGAGGAGGAGGAGGAGGCGGAGGCGGAGGCGGAGGCGGAGACGGAGGAGGAGGAACAGGAGGCGGAGGAGAAGACGGAGACGGAGGAGTCGGAGGAGGCGGAAGAGAAGGTGGCGGACGTCTGGCCCTCAGGAGTTGCGGGCGTGGGCCCGGAGGGACTTGGGGGGTCCGAGGTGGCTCAGCACGGGCCGCGGCGAGCAGGAAGGAGGTGCGCTTCCGAGGTTCGAGGTTCTGGGCTCCAGGTTCGAGGTTCCAGGGTTCGAGAGGGTTCTGGGTTCGAGGTGCGGGGGGCGGCGAGGCTCGAGGTTACGGAGGGTTCGAGCAGGTGTCTTGCCTTTTGTTGGCCACTGGGGGCCGTGCCCCCAGGTCCGTCAGAGACGGATCCGGGGTGAAAACGGGGCCCTCGGGAGGGATTTGGGGACCAGTGGATCCGTTCACACGCACGCCCTCGCACCAGGCGGGCGCGTGCGGAGTGACGGCACGCACGTTGGCCGCCCGACCATTTGACGGGCAGAGCTTGCGTGTGATGTATGTATGGTTGATTATGTTTATTTTCTTGTCACTTAGCGCAACCCTTGCAAAACAAATCCGCCGGCCCCCTTGTAGGGCCACCAGGCTGTAGGCCGAAGGTTCGCAGTTTCCTGTACCAGTTGAAACGGGCAGGTTTAGCACGCCCTGAGCGTGTTGTCTGAATTGCTGGGGTGGGTAAAAATTTACACCACTCACGCAGATCGGCGGGGTCAGGGTCCAAAAACATAAAGGGATTTGCCACATTTTGAAATTCGGTGGCACCCCTCACGCAGATCGGCGGGGTCAGGGTCCAAAAACACATTGGATTTGCCAAATTTCTGACATTCGCTGGCACCCCTCACGCAGATCGGCGGGGTCAGGGTCCAAAAACACAAAGGATTTGCCACATGTCTGACATTCGGTGGCACCCCTCACGCAGATCGGCGGGGTCAGGGCGCAAAAACAGATTGGATTTGCCACATTGCTGAAATTCGGTGGCACCCCTCACGCAGATCCGTAGGGTCAGGGTCCAAAAGCACATGGGATTTGCCACATGTTTGAAATTCGCCTCCTCCGCCTCCTCCCCCTCCTCTCGAGGAAGAATTTCGCCATAGACATAAACTTTTGGCGCTGCGCGCGGAGTTCGTGGATAAGCGCTGCCCCCCCCCCCTGGCGGCGCCTCTTGCGCCGCCCCTGGCGTGCTCCGCGCGACAGGGAGGGGGATCCAGCGTAGATCCAAAATATCCGCGCGGAGCGCCAAGAGTTTATGGTTATGGCGTTGCTTTTTCTGTTTGATCCTCCTCGCCATCATCACCCGTCCTCGTCCTCCTCTCATATTCCTGGCTGCGGCTCGGCGCATCTTGAGCCGAGACAAACATGTTCCGAATTGGGCTTGAGAGTATCACCGCGTGTCCGGTGTAATGGTAAACGCTCTGGTTGTGTGCACTACTTGTCTGAATATCGTGAGTCAAGTTTCCAGCGCAATCACTGTCAGCAGCCCGACCACGGGCCATTTGCCCAAATATCAGCAAGCGCAGAATTCAAATACATCAGAAGAATGAAATGCAGTCCACTGGAGTGGACTGAAGCAGACTAGACTGGAGAAGAGCGGACTGACCTGGGATGGATTCTGCTCCACTCTACTCTACTCTATTCTACTCTACGCTAGTCTGCCCCACTCTACTATATCATCGCCCTACTTCATTATGCTAAACTCTACCCTACTCTACCCTACCATGACCTAACTTACTTGACTCTACTCTTCTCGCACTCTACGCCCACTCCATTCCTACTCTGACCTACTCTCCTCCACTTGACTCGGCTCTACTCAACTCGATTATACCCGACTCTACTCTACCATCTACCCGACTCAACCCTGCTCTATCCTGCCTTACTCGGCCGTACCCTAAAATGATGTCCTCTATTAGACGTAGATTCGACTCTCCTCTTCTCTGCTCTGCTCGATTCGATTCTGCTCAACTGTCATCACATACTCTTCTCTACTCTACTCTGCTCTAGTCACATACTCTACTCTGCTCTAGTCGGCTCGACTCTACTCTACTCTTGAATTTGACGGTTGATGGACGATTGTTGGGACGCCATTGGGATCGCCACAGGAAGCAATTCGAATAACAGAGGGAGCCAAGCGGATAGAGACGAAGCCATGCGGATACAGAGGAAGCCAGGCGGATAGATTTGACGATTGTTGGACGATTTTTGGGACGCCTTTGAAATAGCCACCGCATGCCACTGGAATAGTAGAGGAAGCCATGCAGATACAGAGGAAGCCATGCGGATACAGAGGAAGCCAAGCGGATACAAAGGAAGCCATGCGGATAGCAGAGGAAGCCATGCGGATACATAGGAAAACATGCGCATTGTTTGACGATGCAGGGGCGAAATGGGGGGGCAGTAGTGGACCAGTTCTCTATGGATCGAGCTGGGACTCCTATAGGCAAGCCTACTTGGAGAAAACAACTACCAGGGTGCGAACGTGACACTGGCTTCTCATCCTCATCTTTCACCTCCGTTCCCCATGTTCTCATTCCTGCTAGATTTGTCCACTGCGTTGTGCTCCAGCCGCCGGGTGGGAAAGCGCGCGCTGGAGTGTTTGTTGGCTGGAGGGCTTTCCATGAACAGGGAACTTACGGAGCTTCTGGGACAGCTGGATTGAATGAGTGTTCCACGATTGCGCCAATCATAAAGAATCATCATATTCGCTCCCTTGGCCCAGCGTATCTTCCGCAGCTTCCTCGACGCTGGCTCGGCTGTTTAACCACTGCGCAGGCATGGGCTCACAACGAGCAGGGCCGGCCCATCGTTTACTCAAGATTTCGGTATCGTTTAACCAATCCCCATCCCCATCCCCATCCCCTTCGAGACCCCCACCAAATTAACCCCCGAGTTGGGGATACACCCCTCGAAACCCGAAGGGAACGGCCTATATCCCCATCCAGGGGGTAAATCGGCCAGTGGGGCCCAAGCCGCGCCGCTGAAGATGGGGATAGGTTAAACGATTCTCAAGATTTGCCTGAAAGTTGCTCCAGGCTTCTCAGGTCAACTGTTTCTGGATCGAATTATCAGTTGCCGATCTAGCCCCAGCCATACAGTAGGTATCGGAGTCAGAGTTAGATGTGGAGTATGTCAGCTTACAGCGGAAAGGGTCAGCGTTGCTTAAATTAGCTTGCGTGATGCGTGTGCTTGTACTGGCTCAGCTGAATTGAATACTTAAGCCTAGGTGTAGCTCATACTGACCTGGATTAATTTATCTTGGCGGCACTTTCCCCGCTGGCACGAGGCTAATTCAAATTGATTCCAAGACTGGGTGTTGCTGACATGGTTCAGCTCAGGTTTGATGTGTGTATGTGATGGCGTGCCCCACACTGTCTTGGTTGCCTCGCTTCGCATTGGCTTTCGCCTCAGCCATAGCCGTAGCTTTACCAGCCTGTACCAGTGCAGGTTCAACCCTTGGCATTCATTTTAGCCCTCACCTCAGGATTCGCCTTAGCGTCATTCGCCTCGGCATGAATGTCACTATCATCCTCAGCTTGTTTGTTCAAACGTAGCCGCAGCTGTGGGCAAAGCCTAGCCTTAGCATCGTGACTGGCTTTAGCCTCAGACTCAACTGTGGATTTAGCCTCGCACATGCTGGCGTGTATTGCCAAGACTTCTCACCCCACTTCCCTCTGACATGCAATACACCCTGTCTTCAGCCAGTTCCGCTGCCGCCACGCTCTGGGGTGAGAGGGTAAATGGGTTGACATCTGTTCTGATTCGGACCTCGCCACCGCACCATCCAGCTAACTGGCAACAACACATCCGCGATCTTCGCGACAACGTCAGATCGGAATCGCGCGTGTCGGCGTGTGAAAACTCGTCGCGACGTTCTCCCAGGGCTTCCGAAGAGTCCCCGCGTGGGGTGGCGAAGTCCGAGTCGGTTTGAAAATAGATGCTGCAAGGCCTGCTTTGGCGACGCCCGCCCTCGTGGCCCTGCTCAGCCTGCTCCAGCGCGCGTTCGTCCCCGTTGCTGACGTCCAGGAGGCGGCCTTGCCCTCGTTGCTCCTTTGCTGGGGAATTGGTATCAGGCCGACATTTGGTGTTGGGGAGGACAGGGGCTTGGATATGTTTGAGGGGCCCGCATCCCAGGTTGCGGGGAAGCGGGGTGATTCAAGGGCGGTTTGCCTTTCTTGCTCCCAGTTGCCAGGCCTCGCCCCTTCTCCTGCTTGTCGGCCCAAACCCATGCGCTCCAGTCGGCACACTGAACGTTCTCGCTGCGGGGGTGGCTTCCTCGGTCGGCACCCACCTCGAAGCAGAGACCCGTTGCGGTGGCGCCGATTGGGGAA
The DNA here is from genome assembly GCA_963575745.1 of Prorocentrum cordatum. NCBI lineage: Eukaryota > Dinophyceae > Prorocentrales > Prorocentraceae > Prorocentrum > Prorocentrum cordatum. The sequence goes on along the minus strand of CAUYUJ010008780.1, from coordinate 336,096 downwards.
TACGCCGTGAAGTGGCTAACGCTCGCGCATCTATGAGAGATTTGGCCTTCGTGTGCTGAACCCGAAAACGGCGAAGCCTCCGCCTTACCCCTCGCGGTGCAAACGGAAGGCCCATCAAATTCCCTCCAGCATGCGGGCCGCAGCCCCTGACCCAGACCGAGAGGAAAACCAACTTGAGAAGGTCGCTCCTGGCCGCCTTCGCGCTGCCAGTGCGGCGGGCGCGCGCCTGGCCACGACGCAGTGCACGCATCAGGAGGGGAGAAAACACACAAACACAAGCAGTCGTCGATGCCCAGGAAAATATAAGGAAACATGGGAAGTGGGGGGAAGACGAAAACCCAGAAAATATGGGCAGATTGGGACCTGTGTGTATTTATTTGTGTGTCCCTGGGCGCCTTCAGTCGATTCGATTCTGGGGTCTCCTGCAGTGCACACAGGAGGGGGAGGGGGAGGAGGAGGAGGAGGAGGAGGAGGAGGAGGAGGAGGAGGAGGAGGAGGAGGAGGAGGACGATGCGCATCCAGACTAAGGATCTCGACCCCGAGCCCGAGCCCGCGAAGCCGCAGGAGCACCGAGCCGGTGCTTCGGCCTACTACAGCCTCAGTATCCCCGAGCACGCGAGCCCCAAAATCCCTGGCACCAGAGCCGCAGGCCCGAGGCCGCGCTCGAGGCCGAGCACGAGCGCGAGCCCGAGCCCGACACCGATTAGCTTCGGCAGGCGCTCGCCTGCCCAGGGCTCGCTTCGATTCCTCCAATATTCGATTCGGTCCGAGTTCGATGGCTTCCGATTCCGATTCGACTTCGGCTTCGGATTCCGATTTGGGCTCCGATTCCTCAATGGAGACATTACTAGCCTGTCGACCCCCTCCGAATCGACTTCTCCCGACTCGGCTGCCGACTTCCGCCGATCCGATTCGTTCCGATCGCCGATCCGACGTATCGATTCGATTCTGGGCTCTCCTGCCTGCCAGGCGACAGAACCGCCGGACGCTCTCGAGGCGAGGAGGCTCGGTGAGAGCAAGGGGAACCGACTTAAGATTATACATCAGGGTGGCGTGCACGAGCATGCAAACTAACAGCTGCACGGTGCCTCAGGGGGGGGGGGGGGGCCAGGGGACGCCCTGAAGTCAGAAAGGACGCCGTGAGGTCTGGGGAGGCATCGTGGCCCTGGCCACGACATCCCCCCCCCCTGCAGTCATCGTGCTGCCAGCAGGAGCGCGGAGAGTAAGGAGGGAGAGGGGCCTGTCCGGCCACGGCTCTCGAGGCCAGGACGCTCTCAAGGCCAGCCCTCCCCCGGGGGAGGCAGAACAGCTTGCCTCCGTTTTGCCTGCGGCGTCGGTCCGGTGTGGCTGCTGGCCCCCCCCCGCCACGGTCGCTGGCACACAGCTTGGCTTCAGGGGGGCCTGTCCTTCTACAGGAGGAATGCTCAAAAACGGTCAAAGCATAGTCGGGGGACGGGGGACGATGTTTCGACTATTCTGGATTTGTGTCAAGTGTGTTTTGACTATGTCTTACTGGTCGTCCAAAACCCGCCTGTAGGAGGACGCGCCCGACCTAAAGCTCGGCCCGGTCTTCGCAGAAGCCTGACGTGTGCGGGCCTGATCACAGGCGAGACCTCGGCAGGCCCAGACCCTCTGGGGCACGATGGCGGGCCCGTCGGGCGGCACGAGTGCAGCTGGCGACGGCAGGAGCACACTCTGGTTGAGAGCGCCCCTTCTCGGAGCGGAGGGGAAGCGCGACTTCGCATCGCACAGTCGGCGAGTGCGTCCCTGATACAGCCCCTCGATGTGTGCGTCAGCTGCTGGAGGAAAAAGAGTCACGAAAAAACATATATATATATATATATATAATACAACGATACATATATATACAGTAAAATCTGTGTTTAAAAGACAAACAACAAAGAAAGAACAAAAACAAAAACAAAAAAGCGAGAACGGGACCGTCGGCCACGCCTGCGAAGTCAGCTGGCCGAGGGTGTGATCCGTTCTCGGGCCGTCTCCTGTCCTGGTGTCGGACAGCAGCTCGGCGCAGACCTGGTGAGTTGTCTGCCAGGGCCCAGCGCAGCGCGGCGTGTTTTGCTGCGGCTGCCAGTGTCGGATTGGGGTGCCTTCGGTAGCAAGTCATGGAAGCCTCGTATACCCTTCGGGGGTGGACAGAACCCCCGCCCTGACACGTCGGTTAGTGAATTGTCCGTTTTCGGTTCTCGAGAGGGCGCCGCGGCCGTCATTTTCCAGGCTTGCGCCCGCCAGGTTTGGGCCCGAAGTCGTTGTCACTAAAGCACGTTTTACTAAAGGGGGTTCTGTCCAACCCCCAAACCCTCGAAAGTCCGTCCTTATAGAGCACTAGCGTCGATTAGTTGGGACATCGCTGATTTACTGACGATTAGCGTCGGCTAGCGTCGATTAGCGCCGATCTAGCGTCGATTAGCTTCGACTAGCGGTTGATCAGCGTCGATTTGCAAGGGCCATCAAGATTGCATGGGAGGCTCCCATCAGTTGCCGCAGAAGGGTGTCCGCCCACGCCCCCGTGTCGATAAGTTGCGCTCTGGAATGTGGACGGAAGGACCGCCCTGACCGCAGCCCTCAGCCACCGGGCGCTCGGGCGAACTGAGATTCGGCCGGCCTCATCCTCTGCCTCCCAGAGAGGGTCGTAGCAGCTGGGGTCGGAGCACCGCGCCGCATCGCCGATGCATTCGCCGATGGGGTCGGAGTACAGTCAAGACGCTGAGATAATGACCGCTTTGGGTTCGGAAGGGGCTCGCTGTTCCTTCGGTCATCCCGTGGTTGTTCCTCTAGCCCTCCTCGCGCACGCGGGCTCTTTTGAGGCCAAAAAGGGGGCTTTGTTCTCCACGCCGACGGCGCCGATGCATCGCCGACGTCGCCCGTGCATCGCCAGTGCATCGCCGATGCAGAGGCGATACGGCGCGATCTCCCGATCCCGTCGACTCCGACCCCATCTAGGAGGCCTCTGGCGTCGGGCGGGGGCGGCAGGTTGCACTGAAGGCCAAAGTGCACCGTCGAGGGTTAGCTGATTGACATGTTTGATCGGTGAGCCATCGATGGAATTTCGGAATAGACTTCCCCAAGCACGGGTCATCGACGGGCGCTCGAATGCGAAGTACAGTGGAGACCCATACCAAGAAACACCCTGCTTGCCTCCAGGGTGCCCTGGGTTTCTTGGGTTTCGATGGCTTTGCAATGGAAAGCGCGACGTTCCCACACCAGAAATCAATCTACGTCCTGGGGTCTCAGGATTGAGTTTCTTGTGGAAGGTTTCTTGTGGTCGGGCCCCTACTGTCTCCTCCCCCTCCTGCTTCTCCTCATCCTCCCCCTGCTCCTCCTGCTCATCCTGCTTCTCCTCAACCTGTTCGTGCATAGTGGGGTTCTCGTGCACCGCTTCCGTGGCACTCGGGCCGACAGTCTAAGTCACCCGCTGGGGCGCGCAGAGAATCGCGCTTCGCAGTCTGGGCCGGAGCGGCTGCCCTTCTCCAGGGGGGCGGCGCGAGGGCGCGAGGACGCAGGGACGACCTCGCGCCGCGCACAGCACGGCGCGATGCGCGTGCCGTCAGAGCGAGCGAACCCTCGGGCGACCTCGCTGTAGGAAAAAAACAAAAAGAAACAAACAAACAAACAAAAAAATGGTAGGCTCCCGCTCGCGTCGTCGCTGGCTCCCACGCCGAGGGTTGTCTGGCGGCGAGCGCGGGGGGAAGTGAGAAGGGGCGGGCTCTCTCAGAAGGCTCGGAAGCCCCCCACCGGCCTTCCGAGAAGTCGTCTAGGCTTTCCCCGAAGACACGAACAATTTCTCAGAAGGCGCGAGGGCCTGTGAGAAGTCCCGCCGCCTTCTGAGAAGGCCTCCTCCTCCTCGTTTTCCCCCCCTCGCTCGCCGCCGAATCGTGCTCCTCCTGGCGCTCTCCTGCGGGCTCCGCGCCCTTGCGCCGCCACCCCATGGCGCCCCCCCCCGGGCGGAGGGCTTCCTGCCAGAGCTCCGCGCCGCCGCCGATCAAGACGGCGTGCCGGCAGCGGACACCACGGCGCGCGCTTCGTCGTCGTGGTCGCCGTCGTCGCCGTCGTCAATGTCCACAGGGAAGTCCTGTGATCCGGGCATTGCTATTTTCTGTTGTCGCACCCGGCGACTCCGCCCTGTTTCGGGCGTCGGGCCTGTCGCGGATCGATCGGGCTCGAAACATGCCGCAGAAAGATGGGGTCCAGGGCTGAGGTCGTGTTTTCTGCGATGCGACATGTTCTCGTGACATCGGATCTCAGGGAAAGGAGGCGGAGGAGGTGCTGAGGGCACCCACGCACACGCATACACACACACACACACACTCACGCGCACACACACACACACACACACACATACACTCCAAGCCTCCGACGCCCTGGTTCTTTCAACACGCGGGCTTCTGGGGCTCTCGACACCCGCCTCGTTTCGGGCGGGGCTCGCGCCAATGGTCTCTGCCTTCTATTGCGCCCCGGAACCAGGGAAAGCCATCCAGAGGCCCAGTGAAAGAGGTTCCTCCAGAGGAGGAAGGCCAATTCCAGAAGCATCATCGCTCGGAGGTCCGCGCGGATCTCCCCGAAGGTTTCTGTTTGTGCAGTTGTTGTTGTTGCTCGTTGGGTTCCGAACAGTCACTACGCTTAAGTCGGGCCTGTCCCCCTCTACAGGAGGAATATTCAAAAATCGCCCAAAAAAAATGTTAGGGGACGAATGTTTGAGTATTGTTGTGCATTTGGCATGTTTTGACTATTCTCTATTTGTCGTCCAAAATCCCCCTGTATGGGGGACACGACCGACCTAACACTACGCTAGAGCTCTGAGGATGTGCCGTAGACACACTTTTGCCGCGGCCATGCGAATACAAAATCGACTACAGAATTGACGTACCCCAAGCTTGAAAGGGTTGTCGAATCTGCGGGAAGGAAAACGTATAATTGTTGTAGGTCTGCGAGCATTATGATGTCGCTTGCAGATCCGACGGAAGGTACAGTTCTAGACGCTTCGCGTAACCCGACCAGGTTTCCCCACTGCAGTGTCTGGGAGGAGTGTACGTGCCGGCCACCCCCTGCCTGTCCCGACAGCACCCTCACCGTGGTGGATTGAATGCACCGTCACCGTGGTGGACTGGCGCCGCGGCGCAAAACACAGAATTCCCTGGCATTTTGCCACAGGGCTGCACGATGCTCGAGCTTCCCTGGGCGTTGCAGTTCACCCAGCCAGCCCCCCGCCGCCGCTGCCGCAGCTGCTGCCTCTGAGAGCTGGCCCGGCCGGCTCGCGCTGCGCCCAGCAGCTAATTAGGTTTGCCCGTCGGCCCGGACACCTTGTTCGCCGCCTGCGCTCTTCGCTCGCGGCCGCGACCAAAAAAAGTAACCCCACCAGCCCATCCAGAAACGATGCCCAGAGGAATTGCCTCGATCAGGGAAGTGTGCAGCACACAGAGGAAGGGTCCCCCAGTGGAGGCCTCTTGGAACGTCGTGAGGGCCTCTTGGCGGTCCCGGACGCCTCTTAGAGCGTCTTGGGTGCCTCGGAGAGCTTCTTAGGGCCTCTCGGCGGTCTCTTGGGAGCCTCTTGGAGGCCTCTTGGGCGCCTGTTGGGCCTCCTGGAGCATCCTGGGCGCCTCTTGGGTCCCTCTTGAAGCGCTCTTGGGAGCCTTGGGAGTGCTCTTGGAGCCCTCTTGGGCCATCTTGGAGCCATCTTCAGGCCTCGGCGAGAAAACCAAAAAAATGCATGTCCCTAAGGTTTTGGAAGGATGTTGGCCTCTTCGGGGCCTCCTGGGGGAGCTATTTGGCCACTTGGAGCCGTCTTAGAGCGGTCTTGGGGCCTCTTGAAGCATCGTGGAAGCCATCTTGAGGCATCTTGGGATATCTTGAGCCCTCTTGGAGGTCATCTTGGGCTCTCCCCGGCGCTCTTGGAGTCATCTGAAGCAGTCCCCCCCCCCCCACGAGGCCAAAATGTGGCCAAAATCTTACTAAAATCAATTATTTGGGCATTGTCTCCGAGGCCTCTTGGAGCGCCTTGGGTGGCCTCTTGGGGGTCTCTTGGGAGCCTCTTGGGGGCGCCTCTTGGGAGCCTCTTGGCGCCTCCTGGCCACCTCTTGGGGCCCTCTTGGGGCACCCTTGGGAGCCTTGGGAGCGCTCGTGGGGCCATCTCGGAGGAGATCGATCAAGTAAGGGGGGGTCCTTAATTAGCGCCCCCCCCAGAGGCCCGCCGCCGCCACCGCCGCAGCCGCCGCAGCCGCTGCCGCCGCCGCAGCCGCCGCAGCCGCCGCCGCCGCCGCCAAGTGACTCTGTATTGTTTTTTGACATGGATGGTGGGGGGAGGCCGCATCGGGTTGGCTGCGCATGGATCGAATTTGGAGGCAGATTGTGTTTGGTATTGTTTGTTACCAGGGATGGTGGGGGGGGCCCGCATTTTTCCTGGTTGGCTGCCAGTCACCTGGGGGAGGGGCTGTCCATTAACAGGGAACAGTGATAAACCCCTCCCCGAAGGGGAAGAAAGGGTGTTGGAAGAGGAGCCGCCCTAAACCACCTACGCCCAGAGGGCTGGTGGGATTCAGGAGGGGGAAAAACATATATACACATACACACACACACACACACACACACACAAACACACACACACACACACACACACACACACACACACACACGCACACACACACACACACACACAAACACATGGGAAGTGGGGGGAAGACGAAAACCGAGAAACAATATGGGGAGATATGGGGGAATCCTGGTCTACGGGTCTACTTCTTTGTGTGTCCCAGGGCCCCATTTAACAATCTGGGGTTAAAATCGATTCTGCAGCCATTCTCCTCCCCGGGCCTCAGCCCCGGGCTTTCTGCTCGCGGGCCACAGAGGGCTGCCCCTCTGGACCGGCAGCCGCCCAGGAGGACCAGAGCGGGCACGGCAGGAGTGGCGCCGATTTCGTTGGCGAAACACTCGACCAGACGTGAGTGAGGGGGGGAAGCGAGAAGGGGGGAGCGAGAAGGAGAAGGCCTTCTCGGAAGGCGGCGGGATTTCTCGGAAGCCCTCGCGCCTTCCAAGGAGCTTTTTGTTTGGTGCCCTCGGGGAAGGCTCAGGAGACTCTTCAGAAGGCCCGGGGAGACTTCCGAGCCTTCTGAGAAGGCTTTCTCCTTCTGCAACTCTACGTAGGAGTGACCTTTCGCCGGAGTGACCTTTGGTGCGGGCCCAATGGGGTCCCCCGATCGCCGAACGCGATGTGAGAGTAGCGTCTTGCGCGCTGGTGTCCGGTCCCCCCGCGGTCCCTCAAAAAGCCGCGCACCCAAGGACACCTTTCACTCTTGCGTGGCGTCGGTAGAAGATAAATTGCTCCGCCGTCGGGAACGCTTGCGCCACCCGGGTGGCTGGAAAGTTTCTGCCCCTGCGTGGCATCGTAGGGGTGCAAGTTTTTGCAGCCGGCCGGGGGGGCAAGCGTCCCCCCGACGGCGGAAGAGCTCATGCCGTACCATTCTTCGCCCCCCAGCAGAAGTCCGACGGCATGTACTACAGCCAACCCGCATAGTAAGGATGGGTAATTATCCCAAGGGCACCGTTGCATCCTTGCCTCCTCTGTCCATCCTTGGCCACGTTCGTTCGCCGCGCCGAGCTCGAAAAGCCTCGAGATTGGCGTCCAAGGCCCTTGCATCCTTATCGCGCATCCTTATGATACGGGCCGATTGTGTTCGCTTTGGGAACAGGGCTCTCTGCCGATGCAGCCGCGGACGCCGTATCTTTTTCGAGCGCGCGTCCTTGCCTGCAGCCGCCGCCATCGGCGCTGGGCAACAAACACCTCACGCCGGCAGCGTCCCCCGAGTGGGCGTGCCAGTCCACATCGGCGGCGAGCCCCAGAGGGGGCGGGCCTACTCAGAAGGCTCGGAGGTCCCCCGGCCTTCGGGTGAGCTTTCTCTAAGCCAGGGCTGGACCTAAAGGCTGTTTTGCTGGATTTCGGCTGGGTTTTGTGTCTCGTTTTGGGGGGGAGCTACAGCAAAGCAGGTAGGGCAAAACGAAAAACAAAACGAATAAGAACGTTTAGGTCCAGCCCTGCTCGAAGCCTCCCCTGAGGGCACAGAAAACTTGTCACCAGGACGGAAGGCCATCCGAAAAAAGACCCACCGCCTTCCGAGAGGAGCAGCGAGCGAGGGGGGGAGAACGAGAAGGCGAAGGCCTTCTCGGAAGGTGGCCGGGCTTCTCGGGAGCCATCGCGCCTTCTGAGAAGTTTCTTGCGTCTTCGGGAAAGGCTCAGACTCGAAGAAGAACAAATGCCATAAATCTAAACTTTTGGCGCTCCGCGCGTATTTCCTGGATCCGCGCTGGGGCCCCCCGGCGGCGCCTCAGGCGCCGCTCTTGGCGCGCTCCGCGCGCCAGGGAGGGGGGTCCAGCGCGGATCCAAGAAGTCCGCGCGGAGCGCCAAAAGTTGATGTTTATGGCGTGCTTTCTTTTTCTACAGACAACCTCCCGGAAGGCTGGGGAGACTTCCGAGCCTTCTGAGAGGGCCTTCTCCTTCTCATTTCCCCCACTTGGGCCCGCCGCCAGTCCACAGCCACTCTTGGCGCGTGCCCAGCGGGCGCCAGGACCCAACTCTTCCGCGGGAGCAACTTTTTCTCGCGACGCGGGCCCCCTTCGGGGCTCGACCTCTTCCCGCGGACCGGTACTTCATCCCCAGGAGGTGCTTGACGGTCCGGGGAAGCGGCTTCCGGAGGCCGAAAACATAATTAGCCGGCCGTCGCGATGTTTGCTTGCTTCGCCCGGATTTGCCCCCGGCGTCAGGTTGAGGAGGTCTAGGCCTCCGCGATGGGGTCGGAGTAAATGGGGTCGGAGGATCGCGCCGCATCGCCGATGCGGCTCGGTGCGGAGCCCGATTCGCTTCACGCGGATGTCGTTGGTGCCTCGCCGACGTCGCCGATGCATCGCCAGTGCATCGCAGATGCGGCGCGATCCTCCGACCTCATCTACTCGGGGGTTCATAGAGGGAGGCTTATCCCAAGGTGTGGCTGGGGAACGGGCCCAGCTGGATGCTCTCGTTTAACGAGTTTCCTTCTTCCAGGGGCCGTTCGGAGCGGTTTTCCTTCCAACCCCACCTTTGCCCCAACCCCACCTTTGTGCCCCCAATCTACTCCGGCCCCATCCAGGAGGCTTCCAGGAGGGTACCAAGCCGCAACAGGCAACAGCGATCGGGCTCCCAGGCCTCTTGTCGCAGAGGTCCCCCCATCGCGGTGCGTTCCTTCGCACCCGCTCGAGGATAATGTTTCATCCCGTCCCGACCCCCCCACCGCTTTTTTGGTTTCCGAGCGAGCAACTTGGAACGTGCGCGCGGGGAGACACACGCATGGCGGAGGCACAAAGGAAAGGACAGTTCGAGAGTGGACCCTCCTTTTTAAAGGTCGCCAGTGTTATGGCAGTGACCTCTGGCGCACTGGAAAGAGAGAGAGAGAGAGAAGAGGGGGCAGACTTACGGCTCAAGCTGGCCTCAGACGTTTCCACGGTCCAATTGGCTTTCCAGCAGGCCCGCTGGAGCGTCAGCATGGTGCGGCCTTTGACCCTATCTGGCTCGTTCGCGGGCGTCCTTGACCGCTTTTTCGTCATTGTTTCGCCGCTCGGCGCGGACCCCTGGCCTCCCCTCTCCCCATGCCCCATATAGACCAGATCTTGGCTTCTTCTGGCGGCTGCCCTTGGCGACTGGTCAGGACCCTGTCCCCCCAATCTGCTGACGCGACTGGTGAAAGCAGATCGACTGAGCGCAGGCCTCGACCCAGACCCCCCCCTCCCCCACCCTTCGGCCGAATGTCGAAACCCAGAATAAGAAAACGCTTACATCACCCCCCCCCCGCACTGCTCCGGCGCTCCTTGCCTAACTGGTTGTCCTCATCCCCCCCTCCGACGTCGCGTCTCCTTCGAGGCGTGGGGCTCCCTGGGGACTTCGACCCCTTCCCCGGGCCTGGCTCCTCCTCCAGAGTCGTTCCTTGCGGCCTCAGAAGCCCTCAACAGCCTTCTGAGAGGCCCACTGGCTCCGGAAGGGACCTGGAGAGCTAGACGGCTGGAGAGCTTCTGAGCCTTCTGAGAAGGCCAGCCCCCTCTGCATACCCCCCCTGGGCCCAGACGTCGACGTCATGAGGTGTTCCAAACGTGGACCCCCGGAAGTCTCGACCCATTCCCCAGGACCGGCTCGTCATCCCGAGTCGTTGTTCGACGCCCCCCCGTGGGCCGAAAATTACAACAACAACAACAACAACAACAACAACAACAACCAACCAACAACAACCAACAACCAACAACCAACAACCAACAACCAACAACCAACAATAACAACAACAACAAGAACAACAACAACAACAACAACAACAACAACAACAACCACAACAACCACAACCACAACCACAACCACAGCAACAGCAACAGCAACAGCAACAGCAACCACAATAATAGCAACAACAACAACAACAACAACAACAATTACTAGCACGTGGGGACACTCCGTTCTCACCAGTGCCAGGGTTTTCATAGGAGGCGGGCAATACCCCCACTTTGTGGGGGGGCCGGTTCAAGCTCTACCAAATTTCCAAACGACTCTTCGCCACCACCCACACCCAGCTTCCCGCCCTATGACGTTCGGACACTTCACTTCGTGGCATGCGGACGACCGTGGCTACTATTCAGGGCCCCGCGGCCGACGACGACGGCGTGCGCGCGCGAAGAAAAAACGAATGTGTCCCGCATGGTATTATTTGACAGGGATGATGGCCCTGGCAGGTGCGCAACCGTTGTCGCAGAAGTTCGAAAAAGTTGCTCGCAAAAGCCCGTTTGACAGAAATGTTTAAAAAGTGTTGGGTTTCCTACGAATCCGCAAGAGCGCGCGGGATGAGATTTTGACATTTTTTTGAAAAACCATTGGTTTTTTGATGTTTTTATGTTAAAATCGCTGCGAACACTAAGGTTTTGGAAGGATTTCGTCTTGCGCGCGCGAATGTCCACTTTACCTTATTTTTTGCAAGGGATTCTTGAAATTTGATTATATTAGAACAAGAAATGTCATTTTCTATTGTTTTTTGCAAGGGAAAGCGGATTACAACAAAACAACCGGATCCTGTACACACCCTCTTTTCTGAGACTTCCTCACGAAAATGATGAAAATGTAGCTGCGGCCTAGGCGGCGCAGGGGGGGGCGCGCACCAGGGGGCCCAACAATAATTATTCTTTAGAATAAATAATGTTCAACAACAACAACAACAACCACAGCAACAGCAACAGCAACGGCAACAGCAACAACAACAACAACAGCAGCAGCAACAACAACAGCAACAACAAAGCAAGAAACCAAAACAATAATCCGTGATTTGTTTAACGGCGCGATCGTGTCCGTGTACAGTCGGACCGAGGTATAAGATCGAGGTCGGTTCGGGGAGGATACCCTAGTGTTCCTCGTGCTTGTTGGACGTTCTTGTGCACCCTGGGGAAAGGGCACCCTTGGATTCTCTGTGCGTTTTGGCTGGCGGAGGGCCTCGTGCTCTTGAGGGATGCTCTTCTGGCCTGGGTCCGACTGCAGATCACCGACCCCCCCAGCAGTCAGCAGCCGCCACGATCAGCATGGCGTTTCTCTCTCGCGCCCGTGCTTCCTCCGCCGCCTCCCGGGCCCCCCCCCCGTCCTCGCTCCTGGATCCCCCCGACGCCCGAGAACTTCGACCATCGATCGACGACGACGGCGGCGGCGGCGGCCTCGACGGCGGCGACGCCGACGACGCCGTCGCCATCGCCGTCGCCGTCGCTGCCCTCGTCGCCGTCGCCGGCCGTCGTCGACGACGCTTGGGTCCGATTGTTTGCTGTCCCCCCATGGGCGCGCCGCCGACGGGTGCTCGCCTCAGCCCCGCCCGGACCCCTGGGCGGCGGGCATCGCGGCCGCGAGGCCCTGCGCGGCTGCTGCGGGGAGCCCGCCGCCTTCCGCTGGGTGCTGCCAGAGGCCGCGCGCTCCCTCGAGGAGGGAGTGGGAGGGAGGGCGGGAGGGAGGGAGGGAGGGCGAAGGAGGAGGAGGAAGAGGAGGAGAAGGAGGAGGAGGAAGAGGAGGTGGAGGAGGATGAGGAGGGAGGAGGAGGAGGAGGAGGAGGTGGAGGAGGGGGAGGAGGAGGAGGAGGAGGAGAAGGAGGAGGAGGAGGAGGAGGAGGAGGAGGAGGAGGGAGGAGGGAGGAGAGAGGAGGGAGGAGGCAGGAGGGAGGACGGAGGAGGAAGAAGTAGGTAGGACGTAGGAGGGAGGAGGGAGGAGGGAGGACAGAAGAGGGCAGAGAGAGGAGCGAGGCGGGAGGAGGGAGGACGGAGGAGGAGGAGGAGGCAGCCGCGGCGACGAAAACCTTCAGAGACGCCAAAAACCTGGCGAAACGACCGACGACGACGATGACTACGACGACCACGACAATCATGACAACGACGACGACGACCACGACCACGACCACGACGGCGACGACGACGACGGCGACGACGACAACGACTAAGACGACGACGACCACGACCACGACCACAAACCACGACGACGACAAAAATCACAACAACAAAACAACATCATCAACAACAACAACAACAACAACAACAGCAACAGCAACAGCAACAACGACCACGAACGACGACGACGTCGACGACGACGATGACGACCACGGCGACGACGACGACGACAACGACGACGCCGACGACGACGACCACGACGACGACGATGACGACGACGACGACGACGACGACGACGACGACGACGACGACGACGACGACGACGACAACGACGACGACGACGACGACGTCGGCGCCGACGACGACTACGACGCTCGTCGTCGCCGACGACGTCGTTCGCGGCGGCCAGCGGAGTCGCGACGGTGGCCGACGTCGTTCGCGGCGGCCCGCTCGCGGTGGCCGGCGCGCGCGCGCGCGTGCCCGACAGGCGCCCGCTCGCGCGGGCGAGCTGCTGCGCACGCGCCTGCTGGCCGTGGACGCGCAGGTGGGCTTCGGGAGAAGAAAGTAGAGGAGTAGGAGGAAAAGGCGTATGACGACGACGACGACGACCAGCGGGAGGGGGAGAGGAAGGGGAAGGGGGAGGGGAGGGGGAGGGAGAGGGGGAGACGGGGGAAGGGGGAGGGGCGGGGACGGGTGGGGAGGTATGGGGGGGAGGGGCGGGGGGAGAGCACCAGTTCGGACCAGGTCTGGTCCAGGCCTCGCCGCGGACTAGGGCAGCAGGCCTTTCGCCTCACATGGCGGAGGCGCCGCTGAAAGAGCAGGGGTGGTGTGCTACGCTCCCCCCTGGCGCGGCCGGAAAGACCCCGACTGGAAAGCGCTGTCGAAAAGTCACGCGAGGGCCCGTCTGCACACCCGAGGAAACAACCGCCGGCTGCTAGCGCGCTTTGGCGCGCGCTTCGGTACTCAGTGAACCGTGGTGCCGTTGGGGGCATCCCCAGCGGCGGCCCAGTGTGACAGTTACGAAACAGTGGCCACTCGCTCTCGCAGCACTTTCGCGACAGAGGACGCTAGCACTGGTGTGCTGAACGGTAGCACCAAGGTGCGCCTGGAGATTCCCCTGGGGCGAAATTCCCAAAGAAGCGGTAGGGCGGAAGGCCCGTCGTCGGCCATTCCAGGCGGCCTGCGCTCGGTGGAACCTGTCTAGCACCAGGGTTGACTGTTCCTGGATGGATTGGATGGTTTGAGCAAGGTGGTTGGCTCGGTGTTGCAGCGCCGTGATGCTAACGATGACGGTCGTTTCTCGTTTTCGTTCTGGCTGTTACTTTGCAGCTTCGAGGTGCTGCGTGAGGGATAGTCTTCGGTCCGCTCGCTGCGTCACAGGTTGACCAAGGCCTACTCCGCCTCGGAATGTAGGCGGACCCCTGTTCCCCGCACCCTAGTGGGAGGGAGAAGCGACTATTGGTCGGGTAGATTGGTTGTAGAGGCCAGTCTAGGCTGACGCCAGGCTGTGTTTTCGTCGTCTTCGACGTGTCCGTGACTGTGACCACCTGGTGGAGTAGCGTTGTTCCCATCGTCATCGTGCAAGGACGCTCCGAGCCCGAGTAGGCCCTGATCTTCGCCTTCGAAGTCGTCGGAAGGGACTCCCCAGGTATCGTCGAGATCGTCGAAGAAGTCAGGCCCTTGTGGGCTGTGCGGCTGAGCGGGATCATCCGGTGAGCCTGGTGGTTCGTGTATTTCTTGCCATATGGTGAGCGGGTTGGGCAGTGGTCTGTCTGTCTGGCAGGGGAAGAGCATGGCGGCGCCGATCGTAGATTGCGACGAGTGCGCTGTGCAACTTTGCCGCGAACTTGCGTCGCCATTGAGCTGCATCGGCGGGGCGCGGCTGCAAGGCGGACAGGCGTGCCCCGGCAGCAGCGAGTTCATCCGCATGACGAGAAGTTTCAGACATTGGTGCGATGCGGCCTTCGCGTACGCCTTGCTCGTCAAGGTGGTTTTCGACTCTTTGGACTTTGATCGTGCCCTGTCTGGCTTGAACCACGCGGTGAATATTTTGCCAGGGGCGCGCCCGGGCCCCAGCGGCCCGCGGTGGCCCCCCTTTCGGAAGGTCTCCGAATCCATCGACAAGGGCTCGGTGGCCGACGAAAGTGTGGACAGGCAGCTCTGCAGTAGCCACACGATGGAGCATGGCGAGGGCGCTCCACCCGTTGCGTGGACTGAGCCAAGCCACGCAATCGAGCTGAGTGGCTGAGCCAGCGATCCAGTCCGCAGTAGACTTGGAAACCCGCCCGGGCGAGAAGCGGGCGGGCCTGGCGCGCGCAGGCTACGTCTGCGGCGGCGCATGCCCTCCCGGCCCCCGCCTCGCCCGCGCGTTTCTTCAACTGGCCATCGCCAGGGCCTTCGGGCGGGGGCGGCGGGATAGTTTTTGCAAGCTCGTCGCGCGCGGCTGTGGCCCGGAGGCCCTGCAGATAAGGGCCTGGCGGCGGGCACGCGCTGGAGGAGGGACATCCTCTTTGAGGCTCGAAGCACGCGCGCGCACAGGCCGGCTCGCAGGTGCAGCCACGAAAGGCGAACACCCGTGTCATCACACATCGTGCCAAAGGGCGGCCAGCGCCATTCCAGTCGGGCGACGATTTGCCAGACGCTGCCCACGCCCCCCCCCACCCCCCCACCCCCCCACCCACCCCCCAGGGGAAAGCTTGCACGCGGTCGCGCGCAGCCCTGCGGCTTTTGAGATGAGACTTGTGTCTCCCCGCGCTTGTCTGCGCAGCCCGAGCAGGGCTCCCCTCTGGGCGATAGCGCTCAGCTCGAGGGCGCAGGGGCAGCCAGAGCGAAGCGGCCCACTGTGAAATCCAAATCGCTCGTTGGGCCCCATGACAGCGAAGATGGAGTTATTATCAAAAGGATTCGCACCCTCGCGCCAAGTGCCCGGTTGTCAGTACCAGTGGTGCACACGCTAGCTGCGAGGGGCCCAACCGATCGAGCTCGCGCGCGGGCGCCCTCCGGAAGGCTTCCTGCACGCGGGAGTTTGGCGGCAGCCTGTCGTGCCCCGGCGTTTGCGGCGGCCGCCAGATTCAAGGCGGCGTCGCCCACTGCCAGCGCCACCTCGACGCAGCCCCCCACAAGCTTCACATGCTGGCGGCCCCGCAAGGGGTGCGCAATCAGCTGGAGAGACGCCATTTGTCGGTGGGGCCCTCGCCCACCGCCCAGCCCGCCACTTTTCCGCGGCGGTTTTTGGGGGGGGCCTGACAGGCGGGCGAACAGCACAGTTCCATCGAGGGAGAACTGTAGCTCGCCAGCGGCAGGCGTCGCGGATTCGCTGTCGCCAGCGAATGCGATTCCGAAAGATCGCGGCACGCCCAGCGCTGTCGCCTGGACCGTGCGCACATCAGCAAGTAGATGCCATCGAGAGAGAAGGAGTTGGCTTGAAGGTGGCCGCAAGCGTGCACATGGACCGCCCCCCATGCGAATGCACCTCTGGCGGATGAGAAGCATTTCCTGACTTGGCCGACGTCGGGCGGGCACCCCGCGCGCAGCGCCAGGATGAGGCAGACGTCCGCGACAACGTAGGCGAACACTTGTGCCCGGCGAGCGCCACCCCCGCCCGCGGCGCGCGGAGGCGGCGCGCATGCTCCGCCTAGAGAGCCTCCGCGGCGCCGACATCTCCAACGGCGACGTGCGCCACCGCGCCAAAGCTCGCCAGGCTGGCCCACGGCGCCCCCCACGACGCCAGGCCGCGGTAAACTGGCGCGTCCCAAGCACGCATCCACGCAGGCAAGACAGCGAGCAAGCGCTGGTCAGCGGGCAGTTCCCCCGCCCCGTTGACGAAGGCAGAGGTTTGAGATATGGAAGAAGAGTTCCGGCGCAACCCCCGCGGGTTGCATGGCATTCTGTTTCTTGGCAAATAGACGCAACACGCTGTCTGGCAGCGCCTTCGTTATTTTGGCGGCCCAGTCGTCCAGACCGCCCGCCCTAGCAGCAGGGCGGGCGCGGATGAAACTCGCCCCGTCGGTCAAGACGAAGGGCGCAGCAGGGGCGGGGTCAGGAGGTCCCTGGCGGCGCTCCGCCTGGAACGAATCCCAACTGGGAATGGCCTCGTCAAAACGGGCTCAAGTCTGCTGGCGCCGCCCCAACATCGGTTCCCAGGCGTCCGTCATGAGCTTCAGCATGACCCCCGTGCCATCAAGGATTTAATCTTGTTGGGCGAAGCGGGGTCTTCGGAGTCAGACTCGCTCTTACGTGGCCGCGCCAAGAAGATCTGGTTGCAACTGCGAGTCAGGTGGCCGCGAGTCCGGCGACTGCGAGTCTGGCGACGCACCGCTGGGCGGGGGGGGGCCACGCAAACTCGCCGACTTGCCGCGAGGGGCCCACGCACCTGGCGGCGCGCGCAGGGGGGGCCTGCTGCGCGGCGCACGCATGTAGACCCCATGCGAATTGTTTGACTCACCAGTTATTCGCCCTACCTCCGCGGTTGGCTTCAATCCGAATGCGCCCGGCCTTGATACGTCGATTGGCCTTATCCCGTCGGCTGGACCTCCATGACCGCGCCTCCGCGATGCGAGAAGGTTGTCCGGTTGCAGGTCGGCGGGGAGCCCATCTGGGCCCCATGCGCGCGGGAACTCCGCCAGGCTGGTGGGCCGCTGCCTCTGGGCGAGGACGTTGGCCGCGATCCACGCGCGCTTGGTTTGCCCCCACGTTTGCAGACGGCCAGTGCCATGCGTTCCGCTGCGCGCCAGGTTTTTTTTTCACTAAGAACGTTTAAGTATCCGCGAGTTCTCGCCAGAGCTTATCAAGAGCAACGGTGGCGCCATCGGCCACGCCGCGTTCGGGGTGGACCAGCGGCGCGGCGCGGGCGTCTTGGAAGCGCGATGATTGCATTCCGTGCATCGTTGGTCATTGGCGCGGGTTGTCTCGCGGTGGACTTCTTTAGCGGAGTTCTGAGCGGAAGGCGCCACCTGATTTGCCAGGATTCAAAGTTCGTCGATGTCGTCAGCGGCGCCCGCCTCCTCCGCACGCGTCCGGCATTCTCGTTCAATGCGGCATCCCAAGGCGCGTGGCCCGTCCTCGTCTGTCGTCGGACAGGCGACTGGGCATGGAGCAGCAGTCTTCGTTCCACTGGCAGAATGTCTGCTGACATCGAGGTCGAGCGAGGCGAGGAGCCTTAGATGTTGCGTAGTGAGGAGATCCCGCGGAAGGACAAAGTTGGTGACGAGTTGCCTACCTCTGCTGTCAGCGAAGATGTGGTCGATGCGCGTCGGTGCCCGTCCTTGACGGCATGTGCAAGCTCGTTCGCCCGGGTATCCCGTTGCAACGCTTGTCCACCCCAAGGTTGGGATGTGCGCGAGAAACGCCGAGCCGTTTATGTCGCATTGGGCGCCCATACAAGTGAAATAGGGCGCATGTCCTACTGTGGGCCGCATCCCCGACTTGGTGGGCAAGGACCGCGCTGTCGGCGCCAGATTTGGCGTATAAGGATGCGACACAGATGCTTTCAGTGGCAGTCTTTTTCCCCAATCTCTCCGTCTGGCGGCGGCGGCCGGGGCAGGAATCGCCCATCGCGTGGTCGCGAGGAGGGCAGCGACGGATGAGTCATCCTTCGCAGTGTGGACGAGGGCACCTTGGGCCACAATACGTACGCCGCCGTGTTAGATTGCTGTGGAGCGCATCCTGTGGTCAGTGCCCCCTCCGTGACCTTTACGTTCAACGCTGTCATCCGCAGGGTTGCGGCCCCAGACAGGTCGCCAGGCGCCGTTCTCTGGTATGCGGATGCTCCTGTCGACGGCGCGGAGGCGATCGGCACGGCGTCGGGTTTCTTGGAGGGCAAGGATGGTTGCCCCGCAGTGTTCTCGGAACTTGGTGAGGACATCCCAGTTGGCATCCAGGCTAGCGAAGTTGGCACTGACGAGGTGGGCCATCTGCGGGCCTCCCCTGTCCGCGGAGCTAGGGTCACTCCTGGCATTGTGGCCTTGCCCAGAAATGCTGGGCTGCCAGGGGCGACCTCTCTCGGGCCCATCCGCCCCTACCTGGCACCAGGGGGGCGGAGGCCACAATCGCGCCAGGGGGGCAATGAAAGCACCCACCGCAAACATTCCGAAGTACATCCCGACCCGAGGAGGCAAGCAGAAAGGAAGCACAGAGCGGCAGCGGCAGGCACGAAGGCGGCAGCCGCGACTGCGGTCGCAGCCAGAACAGCCGCCAGTGCCATTGGGCAGCAGCTCGGGCGCTCGCTGAGCAGCGCACACGGACGCAGCGTCGCCCGCGCTCCGCTCCGCGCCCACCGCGGCCTGCTCAGTCGCTTCGGTGTCGTCGTCAGCGTCCACATCCTCGAGCAAGGCCAGGAGGCTGTCGGACTCGGGGTCGAAGTCAACGCCGTCGTCGTCCAGGCTGACCGGATAGGTTTTACCCGTCGGTCCTGGTGGATCTTGGGGGGACCTGGTGGCTCCCGAGCAGGCTGGCGTCCATCCTTCCTTGCGCTTGTGCTACTGGTTGATCGTTGGCTTGGGTGGGTATGCTTGGCGGGGTGTGCGCAGAAGCGGTCACCTCTCTTGTCTCGGGGACCAGTGGGAGGGTGGACGTTGCCGCTCCTCCAGCCATTGGCCCCGCCGTAGCCAAGGGGCTTGCCGGTTTGCGGGGCACTCTGGTACCCGAGAACTGTGTTCGTGTTACCGCCAGACAGTTCCCGCTTGCGTGGCGATGCTTGCACTGCTGGTTAAGTTCGGGGCTTCGCTGGGCTGGACAATGGGGCTACCGTCTGGCGCCTTAGGTCGTCCGCCGCTATCGTCGTAGAGTTGCTGGCTTGGGTCACTGTCCCCGAGGTGCGGGAGGTCATGGTTTGGCCATGCGTGCGGCGAGCTTGCCTTGGGTGGCACATAGACACCAGCTGGCGGTGCTCTGGCACCATAGCGGGCCATTTGTTCTCACGCATGCTCAAGGCTGAAGTGGTCTGGCGCTTGCTCGTTGCTTCTGCCTCTGGTGCCAAGCGGCACTGGCTCAGCACTTGCGCTCGCTGGGGCCGGTTTAAAGGGGATGCCTTCGGAGTAGAACCGCTGGGGTTGCACGCTGCTGGCCTCAATGGACGCCTTTGGTCTGCGCGAGTCGGCTCTCCTTGGTGCCCCTGCCGAAGATGTCGGCGACGTCGAGTCGGAGGAGGACGCGCACCTCCGCGCCTCATGGCGTCTTAGTTCGCGTGGCCTCTGCGGCGAGTGCGCGCGGTCGAGCTGGTTTCTGTTTCCCATGGCGTTGCGGGCCAAGAGGGCGACAAGCGCCAGGCGGCGCGGAGCGTCGTCTCCCGCAGGTAAGCTGGCGGTGACTTTGGCTATGGCGACCTCGCCTAGTGGCGGGTGGCTAGGCTGCGGTAGCGTGAGCTGCACTCGTTCTGTGGCAGCTTCACCCTCGGCTGGTGCCGGGTGGCTGGGCTGCTTCGGCGTAGGCTTCATTCAGGCAGCCGATGCTGGGGCCTTTCTGAGTCCTTCGACGGCACAGTTTGGCCGGCTACTTGAGCGCGACGCATTTTGATGTTGCTCGATACTATTGGACTTGACATCGGCCCGGCGAAGGTGATCCGCTTGGCCTTATCTTGTCAGTAGGAGGCCGTGGCGCCTCTGGCTTGAGGGCGGCGGGCAACTTCGGCGACGCGGCCGCATAGTTGGACCCTCGCCCGCAACTGCTGTTGCACCCCGACAAGACGTCGAGGACGAGGGACTGGAGATGCAACGTCTTGTCTTTCCAGGAAAGTTCGACGTGCTTCCATCTGGCAGCGTCTCCGTGGATTCC
The DNA here is from genome assembly GCA_963575745.1 of Prorocentrum cordatum. Classification (NCBI taxonomy): domain Eukaryota; class Dinophyceae; order Prorocentrales; family Prorocentraceae; genus Prorocentrum; species Prorocentrum cordatum. The sequence continues at coordinate 315,900 of CAUYUJ010008780.1, read as the reverse complement.
CTTGGCGGGGAGCTCCATGGCGTACTTTGCCCCTGGATAGTGTTCCCCTGCGCTTCTGTCATACCCGCGAGCACGAACCTCCAGGGCTGTTCGGCCATCCGTTTGACAAGGCCCCCATTCGTCATAGTGTCATGTTCGGGGTAGAAGATGACAACCACCTGCAGTGATGAGTGGCCTCTCTGGGATGTAGGGTGGCTCGTCACGGAGAGACAAAGGCTCAACAGATTTGGTGTCTTGATCTCCCGGGCTTGGTGGCGCTAGCGGCTTGGCGGTGTCTGGTGATTCCGCCATCGGCTCGCGATCTTCCCGCGCCGTGCACACCACTCGGCATTGGTGATAGCTTGTAGAAGTAGCAGTCCTAGGCTCACCGTGCGCTTGTAAAGTTTCGCCCGCACGCCGTGGTAGCAGGTAACGCCCCTGGGGTCGCTCGGATCTTGGTCGTCCAAGACTGCCTGCATGTTTCGACAGTTGAATCCGCACGCGCTGGGGCCGCCTACCCTGGCGTAAGAACAGACCCTGTTGGTTACAGGGTCGCCTCCGTGCTGCTGCGTGGGCCATACCTTGCGCTGTTATGTCCGATCACCACACCAGTCGCATTACGGGGTCTGCTGGTGCATACCGTGTTGGCGGAGGAAATGTTGAGCACAGAATGGGCACGCGTTGAAAGCGCACTCGGTGCTTGCGCAGGCCAATCGCCCTGGGGGTTCGTCGTGGGGCAGGGCCTGAAGGCATACGTGAGATCTTCGTCCAGCTGCTGGCGAGTCTTGTCACGCTTGGCCGACTTGTGGCGCTCCCCTGCCTTTTGTTGAGCCGTGCCCGTTCCGCCTGGCATACGCGTGCCACGTATGGGAGCAGCTTCCTAGAACTCGAAGGTGAACAGCTCCTCGAGCGCTGGCGTGACTGCGATAGCGTCAATTTCACATGTGGTTCCGCAGATCCATATTGCGTAGCCTGCTGGGTCGAGAGTGACCTGGACAGCGTGTTGCAAACATTTGGCCTCTGTGCGGCCCAGTTGGTATATGGTTCCCTGTGTGTGTCCTGGCGTGGGTCTGGTAGCCTTAGCCGTCCTACGGATGACAGGGATTGGGATTTCTTTCCATGGAAAATCGTTGTTGGTTGGTCCCAGGACGGCGAGTGCGAGGAGCTTGTCTTGGCGGCGGGTTTGCTGCAAGAGGCGGTTGCCCTCTTCTAGCCCGTGAAGGGAGATGCTGCTGGCGCACGATGCGACGGCCTCCGCCCGGTTGGAAGCAAGAGCGATGGTCCAGCTTGTTGAGCGGGGCGGTGCCGTTGCCTTGATGGGCGTCGGTTGGGGCCATGGACCCTGGTGGGTGACGGCTGAAGCCCGTCTTGTGCGTCAGGGAGTAGCGCAGCACAGTACAGTCGATCTTGCTATTCCCGCACAGTGTGATCAGTTCGTCCCTGAGCTTACGCTGGTCGAAGCGATGTTTTTCCCTACCTAGGCTCTGCCTAGAAGGGTTCTTACTCTCTTAGCTTAAAGGGGCCGGGCAGTGAAAAGCGCCCTGGGCGGTTCCCCCAGTCCCCTGGGAGCGGTTCCCCCAGTCTCCTGGGAGCTTTAGCTTTAGCTTTAGCTTTAGCTTTAGCTTAGCTTTAGCTTAGCTGTAGCTTAGCTTTAGCTTAGCGTTTCGCTTAGCTTTTCGCTTAGCGTTTAGCTTAGCTTTAGCTTAGCTTTAGCTTAACTCTAGCTTAGCTTTAGCTTAGCTGTAGCTTAGCTTTAGCTTAGCTTTAGCTCAGATTTAGCTTAGCTTTAGCTTAGCTGTAGCTTAGTGTTAGCTTAGCTGTTGCTCAGCTTTAGCTTAGTTTTAGCTTAGCTTTAGCTTAGCTTTAGCTTAGATTTAGCTTAGCTTTAGCTTAGCTTTAGCTTAGATTTAGCTTAGCTGTGGCTTAGCTTTAGCTTAGCTTTAGCTTAGCTTTAGCTTAGCGTTACTGTTACTACTAATGTTGCTTTCCTAGGGGTTCCAACTCCTAGGTAGGGTCGCACTGGGATAATTTGACAGATGTTGTCGAGTCTGGTCTGGTGTTTGTGCGCTAGTTCGTTGTAGGCAGCGACTTGCTCGATCGACGCCACCACTGTTCTGGAGTGCGGCGGTACAGGTTTCCATTCGATTCAGGTTGATGTCCTGGCGATCATGTGAGGCTACCTTTGGGCGGCCCTTGCCTGGTGGCTTGGGCTGCGGTGGTGTACCGGGCGCGCGCGGAAATGAAGTGAGGTGGCTCGAGTCGGTCACGCGCAAATGTGGCGTGTGTCCATTACCGCGATGCGTTCAGGTGAGGTGCTGGGCGCTTCGAGTCTGTGGCCACACTTGCACCCGCAGGTGCTCGAGCCGAGACTGGAGGGAGGGGGGAGAGCCCGAGCAGGAGGGAGAGGGGGAGGGGAGGCAGGAGGAGGAGGGGCGGGGGCAGGGAGAGGAGTGGAAGGCAGAGGCAGAGGGGCAGCACGAGAAGCACCAGGAGCAGAAGGGGTTCCCCCTCCTCCTCCTCCTCCTCCTCCTCCTCCTCCTCCTCCTCAGCAGCAGCAGCAGCAGCATCATCATCATCCTCATCCTCATCCTCATCCTCATCCTCCACCTCATCTTCCTACCCAGATGATTATGATGATGAGGAAGAGGAGGAGAAGGAGGAAGAACAAAAAGGAATGCAAGCTGGGGGGGGGGGGGCGGTCAAGACGGAGAAGGAGGAGGGGAGACAGGAGAGACAGGAGAGAAGGAGAGAAGGAGAGAAGGAGAGAAGAAGGGAGAGAAGGAGAGAAGGAGAGAGAGGAGAGGGGAGGAGAAGGAGAGGAGAGGAGAGGAGAGGAGAGGAGAGGAGAGGAGAGGAGAGGGGAGGAGAGAGAGGGGAGGAGAGGAGAGGAGAGGAGAGGAGACGAGAGGAGGAGGAGGAGGAGGAGGAGGAGGAGGAGGAGGAGGAGGAGGAGGAGGAGGAGGAGGAGGAGGAGGAGGAGGAGGAGGAGGAGGAGGGGGAGGGGAAGAGGAGGAGGAGGAGGAGGAGGAGGAGGAGGAGGAGGGGGAGCAGGAGGAGGAGGAGGAGGAGGAGCTACGCTCTTGTCGGAACCGTGGTGGCCGCCCGCAGGGACGGCCCGCCCGCGCCACCGCCTGCGCCACCCTCCGCGTCAACGTCAGCCTGCAGCCCCGCCGGCGGCTGGGCTCCTTCCTACAGCTGGCGCTGCAGAGAGAGCGTGCGACGTGGCGCCGCCGGCCCGCTTGCAGGCAGGAACGCTGGCTTTAGCGCTTCGTACCGCCGGTTCTGCCCCACCGCGCTTCGGCGCGACACGCTATCCATTCCTCCTCCTCCTCCTCCTCCTCCTCCTCCTCCTCCTCCTCCTCCTCCTCCTCCTCCTCCCCCAGCGTCAACGCCACGAGCCTTTCCGAGCCTCCCGCCCCGCGAGTCGGAGCGACACGCCATCTGTCTGCAAGGCATGGCGCATCGAAGGGGCCGCCGCCGCGACACGCCGAGCAAAGGTTCCCGACCGTGTTCAGCGCTATCCCTCAATTTGGGGGTTGCGTACACCGAAGAAGCCCTGGCAAGGGTGTAGCGGTGCACAGAAGGGGGCCGCGCGGGGGGATCGCCTCACAGAGAAAGCATGTTTTTCGGACATCGATTTTGCACGCAATCTGTCCAACACCAGCCGTACTTGTGCTTCCCTTCATCGCCATGATGAAAGCGGGTGTTGAGGGAAGCGGGTCCCGAAGCTTTTTACCGGTTTCGGGCTTGCGGGGCCTTCCACGGGCCCGAGGGCTATCAAAAACAACTCAGGGTGAAGAGTTGGTCTTGGGAGGAGGTTCCGAGGTCCAGGTCCCGTTTCCTTCGGGACCCGTTTCTTTCGTGTCAAGTTTGCCTCCTGTTTTCTTGTGTGCCATCCGTTTGTCCTGTATGTTGCCTCTGTTTGGGTTCGGACTTGCCTTCCCATCCTGCCCTCGGCTCGCGTTCTCCTTGCCCAGGCGCTTCCACCAGGCCTTAATCTAGGCCGCGGTGCTGCCATTATCTTCCCCCTCCCTCAACGTCAGCTCTCCCTTGGCGGCTGCATCATCTTTGACGCTTTTCCATGTGATCCTACTCCTGATCCTCGTCCTGCCCTTCTCTGCAACTCCCTCACTGGGCACCCGCGCTGCCGACGCCACTGCGCTGCTTCGGGAGTCAAGAACTCCCCGCCAGGATCGCGTGCGGCAGCCCTGCTCGGAATGTCTCGTGTGTTCCCAGTTCTGCGGGGGCGATCCAGACCCTCAAAAACAATCCGCTCTGAATCGGGCCCGGACCCCTCCCAGAGCCCACTCTGACTGGTTGCTTCGGCTTCACGTACTAGTGACCCTTCGTCGGAGTGACCTTCGGCGCGGGCCCACAAGGGTCTCTCCGAGCACAGGCCTGAAATGGCTTACACGCTGGGGTTCGCCCCCCCGTGGCGCTCGAAAGGTGCGAACCAAATGTCACTCTTGCCTAAGGAGACTCGTACGTGTAGCTGATTGTTCGAGCTGCATGCAGCCGTGGCGCCGAGAGCCTCCAGAGACGTCCAGCAACCTGTGAAATCACATCTGACGACGACGACGACGACGACGACGACGACGACGACGACGACGACGACGACGACGACGACGACGAGGGGGACGAGGGGGACGGGGGACCGGGAGAGGGGATAGGAAAAAGAGGAGGAGGAGGAGGAGGGGCAGGAGAAGGAGGAGGGGAAGAGGAGGAGGAGGAGGAAGAGGAGAAGGCCACTGGGGCTTGAGTGGGCCTGGGGAGGCCCGCAGGAGTTCTGGCCTTACGCGTGTTGAAGACACCGTAACCTCAGCCGCGTTCCTTTCTTTCAGAGTGTGTGGATCCGCCTCCACCACGCTCCATCTTTCTCAGGCTCGGCTGCCCGAGCCCACGTGGCACAGGCGCCTGCGGCGTGCGCGTGCCCGCGCTCGCCCCCTGGTGAAGTTGGGCCGCGCTGCTGGGCTGCTCGGCGCTCATCACAGTGCTCAACGTGCAGCTGGAAGTGCTATGCCACGTTGGCAATGCTTGTGGTATCCACAACGCCGCCGCCCTGGCGCACTGCAGGGGCTGTGGTTTGCATTGGCGGCAGGGCTGGCGCGGCCGCAGTCCCAGGCGTGGGGCCTCGCCAAGGGCCTCGCCAAGGAAGGGAACGTCCCCGCGGCGGCCTGGCGCGGACCCGCCCTGGGCGCCCAAGGCCGCCAAGCCCGGTGCTGCACCGTATGTGCGCATGGCCACCCCGTCGGAAGCTGCTCTATCGGACCACTTCAAGCCGCTGCCGCCTGGCAACTCAGAGGAAGCCAAGAAGGAGTACCTCAAGGATGTGCGCCAGAAGATCGCCCTGTACGAGAAAAAGCACCAGCCGCTCTGGGCCCAGAAGACGGACACGTCGGAGTGCGCACGCCAGCTCATTGTCCTGCGGCGTTGCTTGATCGCCCACCTGCCTTTCGACGTCCAGCTGACCATGGCGGACGGCAGCCTGACGCGCATGACGGCGCGTGTGGAGTCGGCCTGCAAGCAGTGGGAGGACAAGCAGATGGAGGCCGACTCGCTGAAGGTGAACTACGAGCGGGTGCTGGACCAGGTCAAGGCGCTCAAGATCACGAAGATCCAGCTCACGGAGGCGCTCGACGACGAGCGCGAGTCCACGGAGGTTGGCGCGGAGGAGGAGCTCGAGGGGGCCTCGGCGGCGCAGCCGCCCCCTGCGGCGGACGCGGCCGCGGCGGCCGCGGCCCCGAGGGCAGCGGCGGCTGCTGCCCCGCCGCGCGTGCCGGCTCCACCGCCACCGCCAGCGCCCACAGCGGCCAAGGCAAGTGCTGCGTGCCCAAGGTCGCCTACAGTATCCCAGATGCAAGGGGAGGTCGAGAAGCAGCTGACGCCTGTGAAGGAGGGGATTGCGTCGCTGTCCGAGTACATGCGCAAGATCATGATGGAGGTCATGGCAACTCGTGCTGCATCGACGGGGGCTCCTGCTTCACCAGAGTCCGTGCGTTCGTCCCCGAGGGTCAAGCCGAAGGGGGAGCCCGCGGCCGAGGCCCCGTCGCCCGCCCGCGATCGGAGGTCGCCGTCATTTGGCCGTCCGATGTCGAGGAGTGCCGGGAGGTTCAGCAGCCGTCGTTCAGCCTCGGAGGCCGCCAGACCACGCAGCCGTGCGCCGCCAATGAGCCACCAAGCCTATGCAAGGGCCATCTTGGAGTGTGGCTTGGGCTCCACGTCCCAGGAAGACTGAGGGCGCCGCCAAGCCCCCCTTCCTCGGCTTCTGGCGGTGGCCCACGGCTCGTACCAGCAGCTGCTCCTCATCAAGTTCATCTCCGTCGCGAACGTCGCCTGAGCCTTCCTGAGTGCCAGCGCCTCTGTGTGAAAGCTCTTTCTGTCGCCATGTTCTGTTCTTCGGCGTTCTCTGCGCCGTGCTCTGACAGCCACTGCCGCGCATGCTGTCCAGGGACCCTTGGGAGTGGCCCTTCCGCGCCCCCTCTTCCGACCTTCGGTCTCTCCCCCGTCTCATCACCCAGGGGCCCCATCGGGCCCAGCGGCAGCCTATGCCGAATCCGAATATCTTTTGACTTCGGCCCCCCTTGGAGCCAGCGATCGGTGCCCCGACCTCATGGCTTCGAGGGAGGCTGAGGGGTATGGTTCCGCCAGCACGGAGGAGGGCAGCTCATTTGATGGCTGCACGGGGTCCATTGGGAGTGTCCCCACCCTCTCGTCCTCTCGGCTTGGACCTCCCCCTCCTTCGCACCAGACACTCCCAAGCCCCCGATAGGTCTCCTCCCGCCGACGCCGCCTCGTATTTCCTAGGCGGCGAGTGGAAACATGGTAAGTTTGAACACCCGGCTTCTGTCTCAGAATTGGTGCGTCACGATCGCTTGGGGAAGCAGTCTCACGCTCGCTACGCTGAAAAAGCCTCACCGCCCGTCCTCCGCTCCCCCCCCCACGCCACCGGCGCGGGGGCCCGGGGGCCCCCCCCTGCTCGGGGCTCGCTCGGGGGGAAGGGGGGCCGTGGCATCACCATCTCACTCGCTGGTGCGCTGGGGCCTTGCGCTAAAAAGGACGCTGCGCGGTGCGATGTGAAGCTGCGACGGTCGATTCTGGAAGGTCTCATGGCGACTGGTGGGTCCCAGTTACTATGTGATCTGGGGGGCCGCGACGACATCCACCCCATTGCAGCCACAGCATTGGACCTTGTGCCTGTGCAGAGCGGCTCGGCTCCTACAAATTATCTCTGTGTCGACGGCTCCTTTTTCTCTTCGGACCCCACGGGCTCTGGATGGGCCATGGCCCACGCGTTGGGCAACGATGATGGCAGTGTTGGTTTCGGTGGCGCCTTCTGGTCTCGGGCCACGCTGGCCTTCCCTAGGCTTTCGACCCCCGGCAGTGCCATCATCGCGGAACTGGCGGGGATTGTTTGGTGTCTGGCTTGGGCTATGTCCACGGGGGTCGAAGGTAAAGTGATCATTGAATCGGATTGCTTGGCAGCCATTGATGCTGCTCTGGGGGGGTCCTCCGTTTGTTCGGCCCAGGTGCTCAGTAGCACCGCTGACGCGTTATACCTTTCGGCCAGGACCCAAGTCGAGGTCCAGCTGCGCCGCGTCCCAGGGCATTGTGGACACCCTTGGAATGAGCTGTGTGACAGCCTGGCGAAGCGGGCGTCTCGGGGGGATTTATTGTCTCCGCCTGCGTCGGTGCTGGAAGTCTTGTCGGACTCCAGCTGCGCCGATTGGGACTGGCCGAGGCGGGCCCCTCTCTCGGTTCGGGGCGCCTACCCACCTTTAGATGACCAAGGTTTCTGGTGCAACCCCTCCTACCCCCGTGCTACTTGCGCTACCTTGGCTGCGAGTCACCCCGACCCCGCCACCTCGGCGACGCCCCCCCCCCCCCCCACCCACCCACCCACCCACCCCACCCCACCCCACCCCCACCCCCACCCCCACCCCACCCCACCCACCCCCCACCCCAAAGTTGGGGCCAAGCTCAACGGCCGAATGGTCTCTTACAACGCTCTCACCCTGCGCCACAGCGACGAAGATGACCGCGCCCAGCGGTTCGCGGACGGGAGAGCCAAGGCCGATTTGCTCCGCACTCAATTTGACCTCCTGGGCGTCACTCTCGCGGGGATCCAGGAAGCCCGCACCAATTCTGGAGCTCGGACCGCGGATACCTTTGCGGTCTTTAGTTCCGGGGGGTCTGATAGAAATCTGGGGGGTGAACTCTGGGCGCCCCTCCAGAATCCTTACGGTGTTCGTGACGGCTGCCCCCTTTGCGTTTGAAAAGCGTCATTTTTATGTGGTCCACGCCGAACCTCGGCGGCTCTTTGTCAAGGTCAACGCCCCGGCCTTTAGGCACACGATCGTTGTCCCCCATGCTCACCACAACGACACGGACTTCAACATAAGGACTGATTGGTGGGACGAAACTCTTGCCCCCACCTCCAAGCGGAAGGCAGAAGTTACCCTTGCCGACGCCAACGGTCGCGTTGGCAATCAGATCGTGGATGGCATTGGAGTGGGGGGCCATGGTTTCCCTCAGGAAGTCGATGGGGGGGGGGGGGGGGGGCTTTCTGATGGATGTCCTGGCTTGTTCGGGTTTGGACGCGCCGACGACCCTGTTTCCTGGATCCACGGAGTGTCACACTTGGACCGCCCACAATGGCGCCCAGCACAGGTTGGACTATGTTTTGACCTCGCCCCGTCTTACCCCCTGCGTCAAAAATCACGGGGCTTGGCACGACTGGGACTTCATGGTTGCTGCTGAGGACCATTGGCCGTTTTCGCTGACCTTCAGTGGACCTCCTGGTTCGTTCCAGGAGCTGCTGCCAGGCTGGACAGAAGTGCTTCGCTGGATCCCGCCCGACATGTTCAGTTTGCTGCCAAGTTGTTGGCCGTGCCTCTCGTTCCCTGGGGGGTGGATGTCAACTCCCATTGCGCTTTAGTCACCCAGCAGATCAGGGAAGTTGCGAACGAAGTGTTTCCGCTTGTCTCTAGGTACCCACGCAAGCCCTATGTTCGTGCTCGGACCTTAGAATTCATTTCTTTGCGACGTAGAGTCCGCGCTGCCCTGCGCCCCCCCAGGTCCAAGCACCTTCGTTTTATGTGTTCTCACGGGCTTGCTGAAAGGGGGGGAGAGTCATCTGGCCACGGAACAGGACTGATCTCACTCGGCCCAGAAGGATTGGCGCAGGTTTTCCGCCCAGCTGTCTAAGCAGGTTGTTGACCCCTTGCTCGGTTGGTGCCGTTACCTTTCCCAGCACTGGCCGTTTGACGGCGACCTTGTTCCGGAGGAATGGCACTTCCTCACTGATTTGGCGGGCGCGGCTGTTGGTTACCACGCGGGCGATCTCGGTCGAGAAGACACGTTGGGCTTTGTCACTTCCTTTCTCAAGAGGTCGGGCCGCATGGTCCGTAACCTCCTGGCTGAGGATCGCACTGCTCACCTCGAGGGCATGGCGGACCAAGCGCAGGCCGCGTCTGAGTCTGGAGATTCTCGGGGCCAGTGGGACCTGCTGCGTCGCCTGTTGGCCTTCGGGGGCCGCCCAGGCAAGTACTCGAGTAAACACCTCCCTATCCCGCAAATCGCCCCTGCCCCATCCTCGGGACTCCCCGTGAAAAGTTGAGCGAGGCTGGGCTCCTTTGGTCGTTGCCCCTTCCCCCCACCCGCGCACTTGTTTTCGATTCCGACCCCCTCGCGCCGATGGTCGCGGAGTCGGCCTCTGTGGACGACCTCACCACCTTGTGCGTGCGTCGGGACAACCGCCAGCTCAGCACGCAGCTGGACACTCATCCGCATCCTTCACAACACGATGCTAAGCTACGGGATGCGCCTGAACTATTGACAGGGCAAATCAGCCGTTCCCCTCTCCATTCGGGGGGCTTTTTCCCAGGTTGCCAAAGAAAAGTTTTCGTCCACCAGGTGGGCTCCCACACTGTTGAGGATTTTGGGGTCAAAGTCGACCTTCCCGATGTGCACAGGTCCCTCGGGTCCATGGTGCACCGCGATGGCCTTCTTCGCCCCGAGTTGACGCTTCGCAGAGCGAAGCAGCAGGTTGCCCTGGGTCCTTTGAAAGCCTCGGTGCACCCTCGTCCCAAGCTGGCCTTGTCTCGAAAAGCTCAGTGGACTGACGCGTTGTGTTCCTCGGCCCTTTTGTACAATTGTTCCATTTGGAGCCGGTTGTCTGCCTCTGATTCTGTAGGCTTACGCCACATCCGCCGACCCCTTTTTTTCCGCGTGGTCGTTATCACGGCTTCTTTGCAAGCTGCGGGAAAGATTCAGGGGGTGACCGTGAACTGTGTTCGGGTGCTGTTGGGCGGGCCGTCGCGCATGGGCGCCGTTTTGGGGGCCCTGTCGCGGGGGGTATCAGGCATGCACTGGGTGTTTGGGGGTTCTCTCCGAGGGTTCCGTGGTCGTCCTTGGGGCTTTTCGGGTGGCGGAGTCGGGGCAGTACGTTGCACGCCGGTGACATCTCAAGGGTGTCGGCGGATGCCGTCCGGGAGTACTGTGGAGTATCATGGTCGGGGTCTTTCGGGTATTGTGTTGCCAGGTGACGAGGATTGTCCTGCTGACACGACGGCGACCATGACGACGATGGTGATGCTGCTGATTGATGATGGCGATGATGACGACGTTAATGACAATTGCGACGACGACGAGGAAGATGATGGTGATGATGATGGTGGTGGTGATGATGATGATGGGGAGGGTGAAGATGAGGGCGAGGATGAGGATGAGGATGACGAGGAAGAGAAAGAGGAGGAGGGAGGAGGAGGAGGAGGCAGAGCAGCAGGATGAGGAGGAGGAGGAGGGGGGAGGGAGGGGGAGGAGGAAGAGGAGGAGGAGGAACGATGATGAGGTGGAGGAGGAGGAGGGGGAGGAGGGATGAGCAGGAGGCAGAGATTGACAGTATGGGTCACGGGCCCCCGCGATAGGTTTTGTCGCGTTGTCGGGGGCATTCGTTGCCTTGGCTGGACGCGGCTCGAGTGTGTCTTGTGCTGTGAGGCGGTGCTTGGCCCGTTCTCATTGATCAAGGCACAGGCACGAAATTGTTGGTCAACCATTTCGTTCCTTCTGCGACAGGGTTTCCCGTTCCGTTTTTGGCGCGGTCCGTTTTGGGGGTCGGCGGCGCGGGGAGTGCTGTCTCACGTCTCGCGTGCGGTGAGCGCGCTGATCTCTTTCAGCAAGCGGTGTCCCAGAGCAGATGGGACAAAGGGGGGGCAGGGGTGTGGCTTGGGCCACATTCGTGACAGTGTCAGACACGAATGGGAAGCAATTGGAGACGTGCTTGACGCGTCCCGTGCCCCAACCAGCTCATCTAGAAACGATGCCCATGCGAGTTGGTGCGATCAGGCAAGCGCGGGAGCAAGGAGGGGCAGTCGTTATCATTCGAAGCGGGAAGGTGATGGAGGAGGGAGAAAGGAGAGGGAAGGGGAAAAGGCACACAAAGAGGAGGTTGGCGAACAGAAAAGCCAGTGGTTCACTGGATGCATGGAGGTTCTTGGGACATCTCTTGAGGGCTTTTGGGGAGCCTACCCAGGCATCTTGGCGACTTCTCCGCGGTTCAGGTGACATTTCGAGCCGCTTGGCAGCTCGGGGGGGCCCTTTCGGGCCCCTTTGTTGCCTCTTGGTAGCTTCTTTGGTGCGTTTTCGGCGCCTCTTTTTTTTTTGCAATGTTTTTGGGGGCCGCGTTGGCCCTCTTGGGGCGATCATGTACGACATTGAGTGAAGAGGGGGAGCTGCAACAAATGGCTGCCCGTCGATAGCCTACGCGTCGCCTTCTAGGGGCGCTCTTGCGCCTGGTTTGGGGCCACCTGAGCCCCTCTTCGGTTCCCCCTGGGTGCTCTTCAGGCTATCTTGAGGCTTCGACGACCATTGGCAAGGGGGAGATGGTTACGCCAATAGTGAGCGTGACGGCTAGCGGGCGGGCAGGGGTCAAGCTATCCATTCCGTCTGCTGGCCGTCTCCCTCACTCCCACCCGCCGTCCTGTCTCAGAAGGTCAGCGCAGTAGCATGTCTACGAACCGTTCCAGACGACGATGATGACGAGGATGCTCATGATGATGATGCGTATGACGGTGATGATGATAATGCTGATGATGCTGGCGATGATGGTGATCATGGGCAGGACGATGAGGATGGATGGAGTGGGGAGACGATGACGAGGAGTTCGCGGATGATGGTGATGATGATGATGCTGATGACGGCGGCGGTGGTGATAACGGTGATGATGATCACGACGATGATCATGATGATGAGGAGGTGAATGGGGAGGAGTCACAATATGATGGATCAGAGATGATCGATCAGTATGATGAGTAGGTTGCGGCAGTGAACAGACGGAGTAAAGGGCTCTCGACTCCTCTCTGGGGGTCTCTGTGGCCACTTGGACTCATACTGGCAGCCATCTTCAGTCGCCAGGCGCCGTCCAGAAGTCGAAAAGGTGCCAGACTGTTGTCGCCGGTGCCGAACTTTGCGCGGCAGTTTCGAGCTCCCATGAGAGCCAGGTGCCGTCGCCACGTGCCCCAGTACCCATGAGTGACGGGTTTCGCAGTGTGTAAGCGGCGGCGACATGTGGTGGCTTTGATTCGGCCCAGACCGCCACCGTGCTCTCTTCGGGTCTTTGCGGTCTTTGAGAGTACGCAAGGCTGCTCAAAAAATGGTTCCGGCGCGGAGTAGTCCTTGGTCTCACTCCAAGGGCTCCAGCTCGGCTTAAGCCAAAAGGTATCACGGGGGTCCCAAGAAGGGTTCCAGAGGACTGCACTTGGCCCCCAAAAGCGGCCCAGGAGGTCAAGAGATTTCCAGGAGAGGGGGGCCCACTTTAATCCAGCTGCCTGCGGCAAGTCCCGCCACCGTGGCAGTCCACCAGGCTCGGTGGCGATTGTTCGAGAGGGTGCCGGCAGCATCCTGGATGTTCGCTGGGATATCGTGGGAGGCCTCCCGGGAGCTTATTGGAGGCAGCTTTGCGGCCTCTTTGGGGCAGTTTGGGGGTTGTTGGGGGCCTCTCGGGGCCCCCTTGGGGTTTCTCGGACGCCTCTTGGGGCCTCCTGGGGGACTCTTCGGGCAGAAGGATCGAATTGTCGGCGTGCGTTCCCCTCTTGGGCCTCTCTTGGGCCTGTCAGGGGGGCAATGCTGTGTGTCATGGGCGCCTGCGAGGCTCTTCTGAGGCCCTCCTGGGACGTCTAGAGACCCTCTCGGAAGCCTCTCGGGCCATCATGGGGCGCTCATGGGGGCCCCTGGAGCTGTCTTGGAGTGTCGGAACTCGAAGAGGCGACAACGTGATAAACATTTACTAACATAATGATAATCAATTGTTTTTGTCTCTTGGGCCCTCTTGGGGATTTCCTGGGGGTCCTCTTGGAGCGCTCTTGGGGCTTTTTGGGGCCTCGTGGGCCGTCTCGGAGGCATCGTGGGCCATCTTGGCGGCTTTGGTAGCCTCCCAGGTCCGTGTGGGATGCCATCCTGGGCGTCTTGGACGCCTTGGAGAGCGGCAGGGGCGTGTCAGGGCACCGATAGAGCCTCGAAAACAGAGGGCGGTGCATGGGCTCGCGTGCGTGCCAGGAGGGCAGGGGGCCCTTAGCAAGGTTACAGAAACCCTACCAGACTGAACTTGGCATTTTAGCACGCGTCAACGTGCCAGGGGGCACGATTGCAGATCAGGTGCACGGCGGTGCCGAAGCTGTTCAACAGCGCTTCTTCAGAATTTGAAGGCGCGGGCAGCGAACCGAAGGAAAGCCCGCAAGTCTTCAAAAGGGTCCCAAGTTCGCCCCAAGCAACCCCTCCAAAGGTCGAAGACGCACCCAGCCATAGAAGAGGTATCCACAGATGACCTGCTTTTTCCAGATCGCTTTAGTTTACATCCTCCCCATCACTCTTCTTTCCACTTGTGTGACCGATGGTTTTCGGGTCATACCTCGGGCTGCAGCAGCCGCGTGCCCCGATTCAGATCCGCTTCGAACGCGCTCGGCGACGCACTCTGTTGGAAAGCGCTCCGGGGCGACATCATTCCCAGGAGTGAGCGAAAACTTCCGCAAACCTTGGTTTCGACGTCTGCCCCCTGAAATTCCGTAGGGGTGGAGTGGAGCCATGTGGCTCGCTTTTTCTACCCAACCCTCAGGCGGTTGAGGTACTTGTTTTGAGTAGAGCATTGTGGCGTGCACCTCCTTTTCCCGCCCTCGAATCTTCTTGTCCCGTGCACGATGGATACCAAGAGGATACGGAGGCCCACCAGAATGGTGCCGCGCCCAGGTTATCATAAGACTTCCCTGGCCCTGGGGGGCTGTGCTCTGCGAAATCGACGCCACTCTTGTGGGCTCATGGGAGGCCCGACGGAGGCTTGTCTTATGCAGGCCATCAGGGCACGTCGCCGTCCTTGGGGGGCTGCGATCTGCGACAGTGTCGCCGCTTTCGTGGGCCCCTGGCACGTACAAGTGCAAGTGCAAGTCTTCGTTCAGTGTTTGCACCAGTATACCCCCTTGCACGGACTGCTACAGCTGCCGACAGATGTTCTGAAGGGGCTGGTACAAGAGTACAAGAGGTACAAGCGAAACGCGAGTCGTCAAGACTACTCCGACGTAGAAGGCTGGAGGGGTAGGAAAACGGAGGTGGATAAGGCATGGCCCACGTACCGCGAAGCCACAGAGCTGGTCGCAGCGCCGGAGTACTTACACAGCGGCCAGACGAATGGGTTTGCAGAGACGGAAGGCGGCGGTAGGGAATCAACGAGCGGCAATGGGAGAACAGGAGACGGAGACAAGGGCAACGAGGAAGGGCGAACCTGGCTGCAAGAGTACCTCGGCGTCTGGGTGCAAAAGGGGCAGGAGTTTCGACAGAACCACGTGCGCCAGTGGAGCAAGCGTTTGCAGCGCGTGGTACCGTTGGCACATTGTCAGAGGAAAGACGACATGACGCAGTGCAGAAGCTTTCTCCCGCGCGCGTCGTGGCTCATAGATCGCGCAGTGGTGTTGCGCGAAGGGTTTTTGAGAAAGCGTGACGTGCCGCGAGCAGGGAGGAGGAACATGACAGGGTGCCTGCACGGGCCCATGAACGAACGAAACCTGAACGGCACGTTACCAGCGATGCTAAGCGGCGCGGTAGGATTGAATTTCAACAGCGATTTGCAGATTCCTCACAGGTTCCCAGTGACGGAAGCGACGCACGATAGGTGTGTGTGCGAAGAGCGGCGCTGGGAGACGGATCGACCCGTCGACATGGTTCTGGCGGCGCAAAGAGCGCAGAATGCAGCAGCGGGGTACGCGGCGGACTATCAGTGCAAGCGGTGTGCCCCGTCGTTCAACGAGGCGAGGGAGATTAAAAAGGGCCACCACGCGCTGGCGGAGCAGACGAAAGACAGGACCGCGGCGTACCGGGCGAACAGGCACATGAAGAGGTTCCTGAGTGACATGTACGGGAGAGGCGTGGTGCGGTCAGCGCAGGAAAGTGCGAATCTGCGAGCGTACCGAGACCCCAGAGACGTGACTGGTGCCGGGAGTATCAAGACCGCGAAGCCTGCCATGATCCCGGGAGCAGAAGCCGCGCGCATGGCGGAGCGGCTCTGTGCTGACGGGGACGGTGTTACCGTAGCAGCGTCGGGGATTCTGGAAGCGGACAAACGAGAAGGGTCGAAAAAGGTTCGAATTGTGTCTAAGAGTCCAGTGTACTTGTATGGCATGCGCCCGCTTGACGCTCCCGGTGCGCCCGACTTGGCACACCTATCGTTGCATGAGTTATTGCGATATTGGCGCGTCGAGTTGGCAGCGTTTCCCCGCAGCGGAGCAGAGCTGGCAGCCGCGGCCAGCAAATTAGTACCAGGCGGAGCTGACGCTGTCCGGGATGCAGAAGGTCCGCGAAGCAGACCAGCAGAGAGCGGATACCGACGAAGGCGGTGCGCAGGCTGGACCCCAATTGAAAGCCGGAGTGGATTATGTGATCAAGGAGGGATGGGGGAGTTCTTCGCGGGTGCCATTCCCGGATGTTCCGGAGTTGGAAACTCTGAGGCACACGTGGGTGCTGGTGCGGAACGAGCGCCCGGGGAACCCCAGTTTTCACGGAGCGCCGCAGCCGAAGCGCGGAGCGGGGCAGGAGGGTAGGAACGGGCTTTTGTTGATGGTATATTTTCGGGCGTGCACGCTGCGTGACGACGTCGAATGTGGAGTGCCGCACCTGCGGGACTTCCGCGGAGCGCAGGGGTCGTGGGCGGAGGCGTCATTGGAGTGGTTAAAGAAAAGCATGCCATGTGAAGAAACAAAGAGGTACGTGCAGAACTACATGGGCGTGGTGGATCTGCGACCAGTCACGGACGAAGACCTGGTCAAACGCGAGGACGAGCTGCACAGCGATGAAGAACTGGATCCGAGAAGTGTCGACGCGGCGACAAGGCGGAAGACGCATGCGGGAGGTGCGTCCATGGAGAAAGAGGACAGGCGGACAAATGTAGATGCGGAGTGCGAAAAGGAGAGGGGCCGGGAGGCCATGGCCAGGAGCGACGCCGTGTGGGGAGTGAGCACTGGTCGGATGAACGGAAAGCGCAAGAAACGCGGAGGGGGCGGTGCGTTGAGGTGGGATGACGCGGAGGTGCAGAAAACGCAAGCGGTGGCCGCGGCGTCGAGGGCCGCAGAAGGCAGCGGCGCGGGCGGGGAGGAAGGTGCCCCGGGGGGTTGTGGCGGCCAAGAAAGCAACAGCGTCAAGTGTGCGGAGATGGAGGGAAGGGCTTGCGGAGAACGGGTTGAACGCGGGACAGCGTAGCGTCGTTGAGAAGGTGGCAGATCGCGTGTTGGCGCGAGAACTCGGGAGGTCCGCGAGCGGCAAGAAAACAGGCCAGAGCGGTTCTGATATGCAGCCCTTCGTG
The DNA here is from genome assembly GCA_963575745.1 of Prorocentrum cordatum. Lineage (NCBI taxonomy): Eukaryota > Dinophyceae > Prorocentrales > Prorocentraceae > Prorocentrum > Prorocentrum cordatum. Next base: position 299,084 of record CAUYUJ010008780.1, on the reverse strand, counting down.
TGGATGTTGCATGGTGGCCCGGGGACTGGGAAGAGTTTCGTCATGAACAAGATCCGGAAGGAGCTGTTCGAAAAAGAGCTGGGGTGGACGCGCGGCATAGATTTCCAGGCGGCAGCGTTGCAGGCTACAAACGCGTCAGCTCTCGACGGGAATACGATTCACAGTGCATTTGGGCTCGGCGTGAACAAAACGAAAGAGAAGGACGCGGCGGGCGATGCCAACGCAGAGACAAAGAAGAAAACGAAGAAAGAGCAAGCAGCGCAGCGCATGTCACAGTGGAAGTGGCTGATTGTGGACGAGGTGAGCTTGGTCAGCGCGAACTTCATTGCAGAGCTAGACTCACACTTGCGGTCGTGCATGTCAGCTGCAAGCGACACGAAGGTAGGTGAAGACGGCGTCGCCAGGCCCTTCGGGGGCGTGAATGTGCTGTTCTGCGGGGATGTCTATCAATTGGAGCCGCCATCTGGGACAGCCATTAATGCGCTTCCCACGTCGTATTTGAAAAAAGCGAGGAAATACGCGCCGGGTGCCACAGAGGACCACGGACAGTATATCTTTTGGGGAGCGGGCGGCGATGGCGCAGTGCAGGGAATGACGGAGTTGACGGAGTGCAAGCGCGTGGAAGACCAGGACGATTGGTTTCTTGGAGTGCAGGGCGAGTTTCGCCGAGGAAAGTTGTCTGAACGCACGCGCAATTTCTTGCGTGGCAGACCGACGGATGTTCCGGGGTCGTGGGTGAACGGGGCACCGGCGTGCGGGAAAACGCGCTGTGTCGAAGACAGAGATGCAATTGCGATGCGCAACGAGTTAGAGTGCGAGGCTTGCAAAAGTGAGCGGGACAAGAGGAAGCTCGTCGCGACGTCGGCAGAAGACGCGCGGTTTCGGGGGGAGAAATTTGTAGAAGTTGTCGCCATTTATGCGAACCAGGACATTCGTTGCCACGTCGGGGAGCAGAGAGCTGTGCAGTGGGCCAAAGAGCGAGGAGAACAGTTGCTCTGGGTCGCAGCCAGGGACCGCCCTTGCCATGGGGGGGAACAGGGGCGGCCGTACACGGTGGAGGATAAGGTACGTTGGTTGGGTACCACGAGAAGGAGTGTGCAAGCCTGCCCGGGTGGCTGCCACTGGCCAAAGGGATGCCCGTGGCTTTGGGAGATCACTTGGATCGATCAAAGAAGAAGCTCCTGCGGGGGCGTACAGCGACGATCCATGGATGGGCGTTGCACGAGGACGAGGTCACTGGGGATGAAGACGAGGAAGTGTTGTTGCATCTACCGAGAGTGATAGTGTTGAGCTTCCATACGAAGGAGTGGCACCTGCCAGGGTGGGGGCCAGGGCTGCATCCGATCTTCCCATCGAAAGGGCGGCAATGGTTCTTGGACGGGCATCGGAAACATCCAGTGTTGAATGTGAAGCGCACGCAGTTTATGATAACCCCGTCTTTGGCAGCGACGGCGCACTCTGCGTAGGGCCGGACCATGGCCGCAGTGATAGCTGACCTTGAAAGAGGGCGCGGCGTGAGTTGGATGTCCAGCTACGTTGCCGTCGCGCGCGCGCGCAGGCGACAGGACCTTCTGATTTTCCGGCCTTTTGACAGGAGACCGCACAACGCAGGTGAGATGGAGGGCGCGAAAAAACTGCTGCAGGTGCTACGAGGGGAGATCTTCGATTGGGATGAATGGGGGGCGGAACTAATGCCGCGAGACCGGTGCCAGCGCTGCCGGCGGAGGTTTTTGGTAGAGGCGTTCACGAAGTACGAGTTCCAGAGGAAGGACAGACCGGCGTTCTGCAAAGAACGCACGGAGGAGATGAAAAACGCAGGTGCAAAATGGTGCACAACGTGCAGTGGGCGGGCAATGAGAGCAGAGGGCGACGACGCGGCACTGCAAGGTAGCGGTCGGAACGCGGACGCGGCGCTCGAAAACGGGGGGACGAAAAGGATCAGGACAATGTACTGCGCAAGGTGCAGGGATGTCAAGGCGAAACAGAGCACGCGCACTGGCAGCGCGAAGTGGAACGAGAGTGTTGGAACAGCGCGGTGTTCGAACGATAAGTGCCTGTCGCTGTATGACGACAAGGCGGAGATGTCGGAATCTCAGAAGAAGCAGAACGCAGCGGGCCAGAGGTTGTGTCGGAAATGTGCGGGAGAACGTCAGAGGGCGACGCTTGCGTCGAATAATAAAAAAAACGCGTGGTCACATTGCGGTGTTCCAACGGCGGCTGCCTGTCGGATTCCAAGAGGGGGCGGGGATGTCCGAAGCTCAGAAGAAGCACAATGCTGCGGGCAGAGGACTCTGTCGGAAATGCGCGGAAGAACGAGAGAAAGAGGTACGACGGGGGAATGCGGAGGCAGCGAATCGCAAACGGAAAGCCGAGGCGGACGCGAAGGCACTGACGCGCGCGGCGTGCGGTGGAGCGTTCTCAGATACGAGACACTTGAAGCCGACGCAAGTGGAACATCATAGAAAGGCGAAAGGAACCAAAGTGGTGTGCAGAGGCTGCGAGGAACTCGGGTTCAACGCGCGCAGTTACCAAGGGTATCAGTGCACCGGCGCATGCAAGAGGAGACTACCGAAGTCGGCGTTCCCCGACCCGCACAATGTCCCGCGCGACGCAAAGAAGGGCACTCTGAAGTGCAAGACATGCACATGATGCCCAATCGGGCGCGCGTGCTGGGGAGAAAAAGGAGGACGGGGAGAGAATGATGGGGGGTGAGGCGGAGAATGGGGGGGAGAAGCATCGAAGAGGATGAGGTGAACCGGGGCAGGAAGAGGAGGAGGGGGACGACGAGGAGGTGGCGGAGGAGGAAGAGGAGGGGGGGCGCTGAGATCAGGCTCTGGGTTATGGGATGTGGGGTAGAGGCTTGTGGTATGTGTATGGGGAAGGAGGAGGCAAGGGAGGAGGGGGAGGGGGACGCGGAGACAAGGTGCTGGGTCATGGGTTATGAGTTAGAGGCTTCAAGTATGTGTATAGGGATCTCGCGGCACGCCTCTCGGGGGCTCGAGGAGTGCAGTTTTGAAGCCACTGGGGGGCCGTTTCGGGGCCTCTGGGGGACTTCCACGAAGGCGCTGCAGCGCGTCGGGCAGCGCGCGAATGCTGTGGACAGTGGGGAGGAACAAAGCAGGAGACGGAGATGACGGGGGAGGAGGAGGAGGAGGAGGAGGAAAAGAAAGGGTAGGAGGAAGAGGAGGACGAGGACAAGTGAGGATCTTGTCGTGGATTCTGAGAAGGATATTTCTCGAATGGCCCGAGGCGCGCCCCGCGAATTCCGCTGCCGTGCCGGGGTTCGTGCTGGGATCTCGTGGTCGGCCTCTCGGATACCTCAAGTGGTACCGACCAAGTACCACGCGATGTACGTCGTCCGTGTGCCTCAAATGGTACCGCCCATAGTTTTGAGGCCCTTTGGGGGCTATTTTGGGCCTCTTGGGTGCCTCTTTTGGGCCTCTTGGGGCCTGCTTGGGGGCCTCTTGGGGTTTTTTTGGGGGCCTCTTGGGGGACCTCTTGGGGCTTCCTGGGGGCGCCTGGGGGCCGAAACCTCGAAATGAGATTTGTTTCCCCCCTCTTGGCCCCCTCTTGGGCCCGTCTTGGGGCCCTCTTGGGGCGTCTTCGGCGCCTCTAGGGCCGTCTTGGGGCCATCTTGGGCCGTCTTGGGGCCATCTTGGGGGCCTCTTGAACCGTTTCGGGGCGGTATTCAGGGCCTCGGGGGCCGTGTTGGAGCGTCGGAAAGCCGAAAAGACGAAAAGGCAACAAACACTTTAAAACATAATGGAAATCACCAGTTTTAGCATCTCGGGGCCCTCTTGGGAGGCTTATGTGGGACCTCCGGGGCCGTGTTGGAGGCCTCGGGGCCCGACTTGAGGCCATCTTGGGCGTTTTCGAGCGCCCAATTGGCGTCTCGGGGGCCTCGTGGCCCGTCTTGGAGGCCACTTGGGGCCTTCTGGGCCCGTCTTGGGGCCCTCTTGGGCCCGAAAATGCTCCGTGAGTCGCTCGTGCCGGGCCGGGGGGGGGGGGCCATCAGGGGGGGGTCAAATCGCCGGCTTGGGGGTCCCAGGGGGGGACTAGAGGGGGGGAACTATCTCACACGCCTAGAGACCCACAAGGGGTCGGCGGATTTCTCGTTCGTTTCAGCGGCCTACGTTGGCAGCGTTCGGGCTGCGCTTGGCAAGGCTCGAGATGTTGGTCCTGGGCGAAGGCCCATGAAAGCTGAAGTCTCGGTTAAAGTGGACCGACCCGATCTTGGCACCCTGCTTCGTCTCCGTCGCTTGAAATACTTTGCCCGCGTTGCTGCGCGGGGGTCCCCCCAGCTCCGTCTCTTCCTGGACCTCCTCCCGGAGGGGAGAGATTCGTGGGGACATCTGATTAAGGAAGACTTCGCCTGGGTTCACCACCTGGACGGCAAGGGCGAGGGCCCGCCCCCCCCCCCCCCCCCCCCCTACTTCTCTCGCATCGTCACGGGAGCTTACAATGCCCACAGGAGATGGGGGGCTGACCAATTCAAGCTCGAGGTTTGGAGACGGGCCCTTTACAACATGCGCTTGGGCAACCAAGTGCCCCCTCCCCCTTCTTGCATTGAGGCTTCCCCCGAAGTCTGTTACGTTTGCTACGATTGTGGTCACGTTTCGGCTACGATAGGTGCGTGGCGCAAGCACCGCTTGCAGGCACATCCAGAGACCGACCTCGCGCTGAAGTTTGTCGTCGGCGCCAACTGCCAGCACTGCCTCAACCATTTCCATACCCGTAATCGTTTAGTGCGGCATCTTAAACATGGTAGAATTGCGCGCTTCAAGGCCTGGGTTTCGTTCTTCCCGCCCGCTAGCCCAGAGCAGATCCAGCAAAAGCGTGAGACTAAAACCATGAAGAAGCGTGGTCTCAGATCGGAGAAGGCGTCGATCCCTAAGTTCAGGTTCCATGGCCCTCCTATTCCCCCCGGCCCGCCTGGGGTTCTGGAGGAGCTAGTGCCCCCCGACCCTCCGCCTGCTCCGGTGTTGGTTGAGACTCCCTTCGTGTTCGATTCCCTGAACATTCCCAGCCCCGTCGGGGGCACGCGCTATGCGCTTCACTTATTTAGTGGCCAGAGGCGCCGGGGGGATGTACAGTTCTACCTTGATGGGCTCGTGCACCAGTCACCCCACCCCCTAGCGATGCTATCTGTTGATATCCAGAACGACAGTGTTGCGGGCAATTTGATGGACCCTAAGGCCGTTCAGACTTTTTTAGCTATGATCCGTGATGGGTTTGCCGTAGGTGTGCTCGCTGGTCCACCTTGTGAAAGTTGGTGTGCGGTTCGGAGGTTTGAGCTGCCCGATGGTGGACCCCGTTTAATTCGTTCCGTAGCCTACTTGCGGGGGATCCCCCAGGCCAATACCCGTGAGTGGGCCCAGCTGGACCTCGGCAGTGGCCTCTTGAGGACCTCCGTTTTGTTGATGTACGCCTGTTATATTTATGGCGCCGCGGGCATCCAGGAGCACCCCGCCCCTCCCCCCGATCCCCTGCTTCCGAGTTCCTGGTTTGTTTCTGAGGTGTCTGATCTGCGGACGCTCCCTCAAGGTAAAAGCACGGTCGACTTCGTTTGGGTTGATCAGTGCTGTTTTGAGGCGCCCAGTGTCAAACCTACGGTTTTCCTCGTATTTAATCAGCCTCACTTTCGTGAAGCCCTGGCCCAGGCCCCTGGAAGGGGACGTTGCTGCCACCCGCCAGGCTCCCACACTACTCTGATCGGAAAAGACCCTTCAGGGGTATTCAGGACCGCGCCAGCAAAACAATATCCGCCGCCGCTGTGCGAATTCCTGGCCGTCTCGTTGTTTCGCGTGGTTTCCGCAGTGTGCTCCCCAAGCGATGGTGAATTTTCCATTGGTGCCGAGGACGCCATCGATGAAGGCGCACGTGCTTTCTATAATCCTTGGGACCCCTTCTTTGACGGGCACAGTTGGAACTGTTTCGGATCCGACTGCAAATGGTAGTCACCTTTAACTCGTTCTGTTTTTTCATGTCCTAATTGGGTGCATGTTTTCCCTGCACGCTTAGCGCGTTCTGTGGCAGGTTTCAGTTCAGCTCAGGAAGACGAGGAGGAGGAGGAGGAGGAGGAGCAGGGGGGGAGGAGAAGCAGAAGGAGCAGGAGGAGGAGGAGGAGGATAGGAGGATAGGAAGAGGAGGAGGAGGAGGAGGAGGAGGAGGAGGAGGGGGGGGGAGGAGCAGAAGGCTGAAGGATGAGGAGAGAGGATTAGGATATAAGGAATAAGGAGGAGAGGCGGAAGTGAGGAGGCGGGGGAGGGAAGAGAAAGTCAGGTGACGGCGACGGACGAACGAGCGGGACGGGTGGACGGGATAAACAGGAGGGAAGGCGGAGGAGGAGGAGGAATAGGAAGAGTAGGAGACGAGGAGGAGGAGGAGTAGGAGAGGAGAGGCGGAAGGAAGTAGGAGTACGATGAAGGAACGGGTTAGGGGAGGAGGAGGAGGAGGATAGGAGGATAGGAAGAGGAGGAGGAGGCGGAGGAGGAGGAGGGGGAGGGAAAGAGAAAGGCAGGATGACGGCGACGACGACGAGCGGGACGAGGTGGACGGGATAACAGGAGAAGGAGGAGGAGGAAGAGGAAGAGGAAGAGAGGAGGACGAGGAGGAGGAGGAGGAGGGAGAGGGAGGAGGAGGAGGGGAGGGGGGGGGAGGGGAAGAGGAGGGGAGACGAACACGACGACGACTACGACGACGACGACGACGAGAACGACGACGAGACGAGACGAGGACGACGCCGGCGACGGCGCAGCGCGACCACGACGACGAAGACGACGACGACGACGACGACGACGACGACGACGACGACGAGGGGGGCGCGGGGGGGGACTGGGGACGAGAGGAGGACGGAGGACGGAGGAGGAGGAGGATAGGAGGTGGAGGAGGAGGAGGAGGAGGAGGATGAGGAAGGAGGGACGACGTCGACGGCGACGACGACGACGCCGACGACGACCGACACGACGACGAACGACGAGGGGACGGGGACGGGGGGACCGGGAAAGGAGGGAGGGAGGGGAGGGGATGAGTAGGATGAGGAGAAGAGTAAGTCGGGACTACGGCGACGACGACGAACGAACGGGACGGGGGGCAGTAGAGGAGGAGATAGGAGAGAGCAGGAAGAGGAGGGCGAGGAGGGGGAAGAGAAGGAGGGACGACGGCGACGACGACGACAACGACGACGACGGTGGCAACGACGACACGGGGACGGGGGGGGACGGGGAAAGGGGAAGAAGGAGGAGGGACAAGGAAGAAGGAAGGAAGAAGGAAGGCTAAAGACGGAGAAAGAAGGGCAGGAGGGGAAGGAGGAGCGGGAGGAGGGAGGGGGAGAGAGGAGGGAGGATGGATGAAGGAGGGACGACGACGACGACGACGACGACGACGACGACGACGACGACGACGACGACGACGAGGACGAGGACGGGGACGAGGACTGTGCACACGCTCGGCGCTCCGCGCCGTTCTGCTGCACACGGTGCGGATCGCCTCTCGCCTCCCCCCTGCGGCGGAGGAGCGGCCACGCCCGCGCGGTGGGCGTGGCGGCCTGGCGAGGCCGGGCAGGGGGGGCCGTCGCCCGCCGGGCGCTTCGGGGTAGGGCCTCGCCTTGGGCTCGGCTCGCCTTCTGGCAGGGAACGCCTCCTCCTCCTCCTTCCCCTCCTCCTCCTCCTCCTCCTCCTCCTCCTCCCTCCTCCTCCTCCTCCTCCTCCTCCTCCTCCTCCTCCTCCTCCTCCTCCTACGAGCCCGCCCGCAGAAGCTCGGCGGAACGGGACGGAAGTAGAAGTGAAGCGTTGGCTCTTTGGAGAGCTGCAGGGCCGTAGGAGGTAGAAGCTGGCACCGCAGGGCAGCCCCGGAGCTCGTTCCGGCTTTCGTGAGAACGCTTCGGCGCACCTTGCCTCAAGTTGCAGCGTGGCCCGGCAGGCCTTTTTTCCAAGCGTTTCCCAAGACGTCTGCCCAGAAGCTCTCCTGAAGCTCTTTCGGAAGCTCCTTCCAGGGGCTTCCAGAGCTCCCTCGACAGACCTTTGGACGGCCTTCTGGTGTACTCCGACATTCTAGTTTTGGACTGCACGAGTGAGGCGTCAACATGTCTGGATGCAGGGCTCCTGGAGTCTGCCATGCATACAATGTACATATGTATATACACATGCACATATGGTGCGTAAGTTTCAAGAACAAGGCGACGTGATCAGGCCGCGGCGCACGCCGCTCCAAGCGGCTCCCGTGCCCACATGCGTAAAGTTGGGGCGCGAGCCTGCGTCGATGTCACCCCTCACCGTGCACTGCTGTCTACGATGCTGCTTGCGACTTGCCTACTTTGCAGACCTGGCGAGCCACCTTCAGGCGCTCCAGTGCTGGGATCTTGTTTTCAAGTTCGAAAAACCGTCTTCGGTAGAAGCCGGCGGAAGTAATGCAGCGGCGGGTCCGCCGGCGGAAGATCGGCGGAAAGCGGCGGAAGTAGAAGTGAGATGTCACCATTTGGGGATTCGGAGTTTCTGGAGAAGGCCCTCGCCTTCGGCGCAGCTCGCCTTCGGCGGAGGCTGGCAGATCGACATCGGCGGCGGGGTCTGCCGGCGGAGACAGGCGCGAGGCGGCGAGAGCAAAGTGAGGCGGCAACATGCTTGAGCTCAGGGTGTTGGAGAAGGGCCTCGCCTTCGACGCAATTCGCCTTCGGCCGAGGGCTTGCGGAAGTGGGTCAGCGGCGTGGTCCGCCGGCGGAAGCAGGCGCAGGGCGGTGGAGGCAAAAATGAGACTGTCAATTCCTCCTCCTCCTCCTCCACCTCCTCCTCCACCTCCTCCACCTCCTATCCTCCTATCCTCCTCCTCCTCCTCCTCCTCCTCCTCCTCCTCCTCCTCCTCCTTCTCCTCCTCCTCCTCCTCCTCCTCCTTCTCCTCCTCCTTCTCCTTCTCCTCCTCCTCCTCCCCCTCATTCTTCTCCTCCCCTCCTCCTCTTCCTCATCCTTGCTCCTCCTCCTCCCTCCTCCATCCTCCCTCCTCCCTCCTCCTCCTTCTCCTCCTTCTCCTCCTTCTCCTCCTTCTCCTCGTTCCCTTCTCCCTGCCCCCCTCCTCCTCCCTCCTGTTCCTCCTCGTCCTCCTCCTCCTCCTCATCATCCTCCTTCTCCTCCCTGGTCCTCCTCCTCCTCCTCCTCCTCCTCCTCCTCCTCCCTCCTCTCCTCTCCTCTCTTTCCCCTCCTCCTCCTCCTCCTCCTCCTCCTCCTCCTCCTCCGCCTCCTACTCTCCTCCTCCTTCTCCTCCTCCTCCTCCTCCTTCTCCTCCTCCCTCCTCCTCCTCCCCCTGCTCCGTCTTCCGCTGCTCCCTGCTCCTCATCCTCCTCTTCCTCTTGTTCCTCCTCCTCCTCCTCCTCCTCCTCCTCCTCCTCCTCCCTCCTCCTCCTCCTCCTCCCTCTTCCTCTTCTTCCTCCTCCTCCTCCTCCTCCTCCTCCTCCTGCCCCCTCCTCCTCCTCCTCCTCCTCCTCCCTCCTCCTCCTCCTCCTCCGCCTCCTCCTCCTCCTCCTCCTCCTCCACCTCCTCCTCCCTCCTCCTACCTCCTCTTCACCTCCTATCCTCCTCCGCCTCCTCCTTCTTCTCCTCTTCCTCCTCCTATTCCTCCTCCTCCTCCTCCTCCTCCTCCTCCTCCTCCTCCTCCTCCTCCTCCTCTGCCTCTTCGTCCTCCTCCTCCTCCTCCTCCTCCTCCTCCTCCTCCTCCTCCTCCTCCTCCTGCTCCCTGCTCCCTGCTCCCTCCTCACCCCTCCCTCCTGGGCTAAGGGTTTCCAGAGACGGGCCTCTCCTTCGGCGAAGGTCGTTTTCGGCGGGAGTTGGCGAGAGCAGAGCGGCCACCCTGGCCCGCCGGCGGAGGCGAAGGATTCTTCGATTATTGTTGGGCGAGTGTTCCCAGCCCTCCTTGGTTGGGTATTAGTTTTGATTTGGGCATTGTGGTCACGTCTTCTTCTCCTCCCCCCTCCTCCCGCCTCCCTCTTGCCTCCCTTTGACCTGTGCGTACCTCTTGTGCGTGTTTCTTGCTTGCGGTACCTATTGCGTGCATTTTGCTTGAGGGACTGCGATCTGCGAAATTGTCGCCATTTTCGAGGGTTGCTGGGGGGGCCAGCACAGTGAGCACCCGCGGCGGATTCAAATTTGACCTCGCCATCCCTGGGGGGCTGCGGTCTGCGAAACTGTCGCCACTTTCGAGGGCTGCTGAGGGCGCCAGCATAGTGGGTACCCGCCGAAGACCCACACTAGACCTCGCCATCCCTGGGGGGCTGCGGTCTGCGAAATTGTCGCCACTTTCGAGGGTTGCTGGGAGGGCCAGCATAGAGGGCACCCACCGCGGATCCAAAATAGACTTCGCCATCCCTGGGGGGCTGCGGTTTGCGAAACTGTCGCCACTTTCGAGGGTTGCTGAGAGGGCCAGCATATTGGGTACCTGCCGCAGATCCAAAGCAGACCTCGTCATCCTGGGTGGGGGGGGCTGCGATATTCGAAACTGCCGCCACTTTCGACGGCTGCTGGGGGCGCCAGCATAGTGGGCACCCGCCGCGGATCCAAATTAGACCTCGCCATCCTTGGGGGGCTGCGATATGCGAAACTGCCGCCACGTTCGAAGGCTGCTGGGATGGCCAGCATTGTGGGTACCCGCCGCGGATCCACATTAGCCATTTGGCTCAAGGGCTCAAGTCCCCCGTTATCCGTTTATCCTACCGGACTATCACACGATTCCCTCCACTCTCGTACCACCTCTGTGGGCCGCGATGCTTTCTTCCTTTGCGGGTGCAGGTGGCGACGCGGGCGCCCCAGGTACCCTTGTGCGACAATTGTTCACGAGCGGGTCGAGCAGGACCAAAACGACCTGAGCTACCCGAAGTACATGCTCTGTCCACGCCGCCGCCAAAGAGCGCCCTGAAGCAGGCAAGGCTGCTCAGTCCGACAGCACACATGCACCAAGATACGGCACAACAACGTGAAAGTGATGGTCAACCTCGTGAGTTGGATCTTCTTGGAAACGCCACCTCACCAGGACCAGACGCCACCTCAACATCGACGACGAAGACGACATTGACTTGGAAGACGATGGACCGGTAACCATCAAGGCCATGCAGAATATGCTCAAGACGCACCTTGCACCTACCATGCGGATGGTTCGGACCCTCGGGCACAAGTTCGAGCAACTTCAGGAAACTATCACTTCCGATCTCCGAGACTTCAAGACGATCATCGAAGCAGAAGTGGATGAGCTCAACATCCAGGCTACCAACATGGCAGACGATGTGGCAGCAGTTCGATCTGAAATGACAAGCACGCAGCTCGACCTTCGCAAAGAAACCAATGAGCTCAAAGATGCGTTCCACCACGCGCAGACCACAAGTCCGAGATCAGCAACGCCAACTGCGCAGCCGAGGGGCACGTCGACTGTCTCCCTGGGAGGACTTCCCCAAGATTCTCTTGCCGATGCTGAACACTGGGCGGAACAAGCTCTGGCAGACGCGCGCCTCGTCGCAACGAAAGCTTACAAGAAGGGACCCCCGGACAAGAACTTCAAGGGCATCCTGTTCCTGCAGTTTGACATCATGGGCATGGCACAACAAACTCAAGCGCATCTTCAAGAAGCTACTGCCAGGTCGCGTCAAACCAGGGCCGCCAACAACAGAGTATGGGGCAAACTTGACGCCCCGCTCGAGGCGCGAGTCGCTTCCTCACTATTGCTTGGCTTGCGGCACTTGCTGACGCAGTGGGGATTCGATAAACGCCACATTCCGATAACGGCATCATCAAAGCTGGGGGCGAGAACATCACGCGTGCGACCATTGAGGCGGACTCCTCGAAGATACTCTGGCTGGACGCGGACTGGGAAACCTGGGCCGAGTTCCAGAGCTCACCAGAATGGACGGCCGCCCAACAGAAAGCGAAGGATCGCCTCGCACAAAGCAGAGCTCGCGCGAGCAAAGGCGCCAGCAAAGGCAAGCCAAATTGACGGTGCCAGGGGACAAGGCCCGAGTTTTACTATTCTACATGAACTGATCGCCATTGGGGCGGGCCGGGCAGCGATGCCACCTGCCCTCCGGCGGGCGGGGGCGGTGACAAGTCACGCACGCCTAACGCAACCCATCGCGACCTCAAGTTTGCCACGCGGAACGCACGGGGCCTCGCAGACGTCGGGCTCGGTGAGACTATCCCACACGCGCGGAGGCACGATATCCACATCTCACGCCTGCAGGAGACCCGGGCCACCAAGGCGGAGGAGTACGAGGGCGAGAATAGCGGATACAATGTTTTATTTTCCGGAGCGAACACTGATGAACGGTTTCGGGCAGGAGTTGGAATCACTGCGGCGCCTGCCGCCGTCAGGAGACCAAGGCCCACAAACAGATCCCCGACCGAATGGCTCAATTGAAGCTCCGACTGGGGAAAGAGGTTTTCGTAGCCCATTGCGCGCGCGCCCCCCGCAACCTCCGACCGCTGCCAGAGAGGCTGCATTTTCACAGCGACCTCGACCGACACTTCGGGGCGCGCTCGGCCTACACGCCGACACCACAAGGATGGCCCCGGGCGACCTGAATGCCAGCATTGGCCACGCAGAGTGGGAAGAAAAAGACGCAATTGGAGATTTGTCTCGGGGCGGGCGGGCCTCGGGCGAGGCTGACACCCCGGGCGGGGACTTGCTTGCGGAATTCTGCGCTGGACGGCCCGCACTCGTTGCGAATGCATTCCTCGGTCGACCTGCATACGAAGGCAACCCCATGGAAGCGGGCGCGGAGCCCATGGGGGATAGCACGGAGGCGAAGTACAATATCTTGGACCTGCTGCCGCGCGACGGCGCCGCTCTCCACCACGCCCATGGACTGCGAAGCCATGGAGACGCCGCCCTCGCAACATACCACTAGTTGGTCACGGGTGCACCACGGCATGCCGACGAGGAGCAACCTCCACAGCGAGCCCAGCGGAAGGGCGAGGCAATTCTCGGGGACCCTGAAACTCAGCGTACTTGTGCCGACGCCTTTCTGGAAGCTCTTTGCTGCGACCCCCATGGCCGCGCTGCCAGGCGCGCGGGAGGTCTTCGCGGGTAGGGCGTCACAGCAGCCATCGCTGCTGAAGCAGTTCTCCCGCCGCTTGTTTCTGACGTGACGAAGCCGCGGACATCCCAGCGCACGTTGGATTTGATCGATCAGCGCAGTGCCGCGCGGAACGAATGCAATCGAATTGAAGGGGGGCGCCCGCTGAGGGAAGCGAGGAAATCCACAGAAGAAGACAAAACACATTGGGTTGATTCTGCCAGCGCTACCGGTTGCTGGGACGCACCACGAAAGCATTGCAAGCCAAAGCCTCGGAAGCAAGGCCGGCTTAAACATCTTGGCGGGGCACTTGTTGAGAGCGCCGAAAGAGCCGACGCAGCGGCCGATCCCTTCGAGAAGGTTCAGTGGAAGGCAAGGCCGGCGACATTGACCGATGAACCCCCGCTCGGAGACCGTTTTCGACACAAGAGGTTGGTCAGACAGCCTCCACGCTGAAGCGGGAAAAAAGCAAGTGGCCCGGACGACATTCCAGCGGAGCATCCGCAATCGATTGCTCAGACGCTGGGAGGCTTGCAGTGGCCAACAAACTTGCGTACCGTTTGCTGGGAAACAGGTACGATGCCAGAGAATTGGAAGGAGTCCAAAACCAGCGTCAGTTACAAGAACAAGGGCGCAATCGACAGCTGCGACAACTACAGGCCGACCGGTTTATTATGCGTGGCTCGCAAAAAATGTCGGCACCCCTATCGTTGAAGCGGCCCCAGTGAGCAGGGGCGGAAGGGCCGTCTTACTTCAGCGCAGCGCGGGTTCAGACGCGGGCGAGGCACGCCAGATGGGATCCACATGCTCCGAAGGTATATCGAGGCGACCAGGGCGGCGAAGAACGGGGGGATTGCGTTCGTTGCCCTTGATTGGGAGATGAAGCGGAAGGCCCTCATCATGTCGAGGTCAGAGCTGAACAAATATTGCGGCTTCAAGCCCACCAGGAAGAACACGAATCGACCCCCTCGACGATGTTGCATTCGGAGGACAGCCTAGACGCCGAGGAGGCATGGCTCTTCATGCGGACGATCGAGCGGCCCTTCCCGCGCACGCTGAGCCTCAGCACGGGCGTTGTTAGCGAGAAGAGCTGCGTGCACATGAAGCAGGATAACCACATCTTCGCCTCCCAGGGCACGCGGGCGTTCGAGTGGAGCACGGGCGAGCAGGCTCACTCGACTGGCCCGTCAACCTTACTCGCGAACCTCAAGACCCACGAAGACGTCGGCCTGGCCCTCACGGAGGAGATGGCCAACTCGATGGGGGCGCGGCGTCTCCGCGGCGGGGGTTTGCCGCCAGGCGGGGCGCCCTCCCCGTCGCCACCGATGGCCACGTCAGGAGCGCGCTCGGCGCTCTCCGGCGGCATCGAGCCCACGCCAACGGGAGGGGCGGGAGACGGCGAGACGGACTCCCCGAACACGCCAATTCTCTACAGCAAGGGCACCTTGTCGGCGACGACGATCAACATCATGGCGGAGCGACGCGCTGCGAGGACGCCCTGTCAGCCATCGGCCGATCCCATCTCAGCGGCGGCGAACGCACCGATGCCGACGATTCGGCGAGCCAGGCCCCCAACGCAGGGGGCTCCGCCGCGGCCAAGGGGGGCCACTGGATTGCGAAGCCCCTTTTGTCGAAGGTGCCCGCTACTGGGAAGTTGGGCGCCCAAGCGCGCCTCGCCGCTGGAGAGTTGAAAAGGCTGAAGGACAAGGATAAGGCCCAGTGGAATAGACTCACCCTGCACATGACGAAGTACGAGCTCGCGAACACGCTTCACGAGACCAACATCTCCAGCGCCTCGGCTGGCGATGTCAATGACGCCTTCGAGCGCCAGCGCCAGTCCATCGATATTCCGCCCGTCGCCCAGAAGAACAAATTGCAAGAATATGCGCCAGGAACGCATGACAGTCGAGCCCCAGTCCATGACCGACGTCACCTTCTTCTTTGAGATGGCGCGACCATGGCCCACATCCCGGCAGGAAGCGGGCCCCCCCTTCACTGCGGATTTGCCGAAGCCCCACTTTATTGCCCTCGACATGGCCGAGAAGATCCGCGCGTTCAACCAGAGTTTCATCAGCGGCGCGCACACTGCACTGATCGAGGGAGGCCACAAGAAGAAGGATATGCTCGTGACGAATTCTTCTCGGATGGCTTCGCTGATGGACGATCTGCTGGCCGCCACAGAAGAGTCATGCGGGGACGCGTCGCGCTTCTTGGGTGCGCTGGGCGTCATGGCGGGCGGCGTCGCCAAGATCTGCGACCCGACCAGCCCGTGGAAGGCGGACGACATCGATGCTTTCTACAGCGACATCTTCTCCCTCGGCCCCAACCGCGGGGACATCTCCAGCGGGCTGGAGGGCGCGGCGGTCGCCATCGGCGCGCGCGCCGAGTACAACAAGACGCGGGCGACCCCGATGGAGGACAAAGTCACGGCCATGGAGCTCGCCCCCCAGGTTTCAGCATCCACGCCCGCCCTCAGGTCGGTGGCGCGCGGCCCCCTGGACTTCGACGGAGCGGTTGCCGCGGCCACCGCGGCGTTGTACACCACCCCGAAAGTCGCGCGCTCTCTGGGCGAAGAGCTCGCGACCCCCGTCGTCAAGGAGGCGAAGGCCGCGCTTATAGATTTGTCGACCAGCGTCGCCTCAGCCACGTCGACGGGGTCGTTGGCGCAGACGCAGCAGAACACATTCATTCAGCTGTTGGGCATGGTGGTCGACGCCATGCCGTCGGACGTCGAGCTTCTGAAGATGAGGACGGAGATGGACGAAGCCGACGCCTCCATGGCCCGCGATGCCATCAGGGCCCAGTTGACCAAGCTGATCAACGACATATTTGTTGACACGGCGACCGCGGTCAACCTTCGCGACGACTTGCGCCTTTTCATGGACAAGATGACAAAGGATGAGTAAAAATCCGATGGTGACTGCGAAGCTCGGCAAGTGCGTCCTCATCACACAAATCTCGACGGTGCCCGAGGGGAGCAAGGAGATCGCGGACGCCGCGATGCAGGCAGCGCACCATTTGCACGGTTTCCTGCCGAACACGGCCAGGAAGGGGCAGCTGCGGAGCCTGGAGGCATCGAGCGCATGCCGGTCGCCGAAGCCTACCACGGAGGCAATCGTCCAGAAGTTCCTCGACGATGAGAAGAAGCTCATCGCGGAGCAGGTGGATCTCCGGGACCCGCAGCTCGCCCTCTCGCGCGCCCCCCTGGAGAAGCTGGACGCCTACATCAAGGACGAGGCCGACTCGGACATCAGCTTGCACGAGCACATAAAGACGCAGATCTACCAGGACATGGAGGACGCGAGGCGCGTCGTGAAGACGGTGGGCCAGCACGCCGTCGACGTGGCATCGGCCGAGGCCCAGGCGACAGCGGCGAAGATCGAGCCCTACATGCACGGCCTCCCCGACGGCGCGGACTGGTTGAGCGCTGGTCCAGCCGACCTCACCGCGTGGAAAAATTGGCGGCCCACGCCAACAGTGCGATCTTGTCCACGGAGATGAGCAGGACCATCGGCCCCTTGAAGAAAAATGCTGACGTTGCCGAGAAGGCGGCTGCGCCCCCCCCCCTCAGTTATGTCGGCGCTCGCGCGCGCGGGCCCACGCCCGACGCATCTTCGCACGTTTCCCATAAGTTGCCCATTGGGTCGCAGAATTGCTTCGAGGAGGAGGGTGAAAGAGGGAAAGCCGCGCAGCAGTTAGCCCAAGCTACCGCCGCATGCCCCCCCCCCCCTCCTTCATCTCCCTCTTGGCAGGCGCGGGCCCACTGGAAGTCCGAGGCTGAGAAATACGGGTTGCGCATCGAGGGGGATCAGAACTACCAGGAGGTGCCAGAGATCATCACCAACGCGTGGGTGACTCTTGTGACTGGCAGCTTGTTCACGGCTTCTAAGAAAGCGATTGACAAACAGTTGCTGGGGGCTGCGATCGGAAAGACGACGAGCGCCCTCAAGGAGCGCGGCATTGCGCACGACCGACCGTTTGCATCCAACCTTGTTGGCGCGGGCGCAGTTGGCCATGCAATTCAAAATTAATGTGTAGTTAGGTTTCCGGGGACTGAGCGGTGAAACGAGCTGCCCTTTTGGCGATCGGCACGCAGCGAGAGCACGCAGACGCCGCGCGTGCATGTCAAGCACGGGTGCTAGGTGCGCGCGTAGAAAACATTGTAGCACCCTCTCCCGCAGCGCGCAAGCACGCAGCACGACACAGAGGTACACGCACACCCACACACACATACACATACACACACACCACCACCACACCACACCACACCACACCACACCACACCACACCACACCACACCACACCACACCACACCACACCACACACGCACAAGCTCGGCCCAGGTCCCAGCCCGCAAACAGCATGCGGGCCGAGATTTACGTTGCGAGATGCGAGATGCCGAAGTCAGCCGCGTCGACGCGGCGGGGAAGGGCGGGGCGGAGGAGGAGGAGGAGGAGGAGGAGAATGAGGCGGAGGAGCGGAACAGAAGCGGAAGGGAGGAGAAGGAAGGACGGTGGAATATGAAAATCGAACACAAGGCGTGATGACGGCGGGGCCTCCCTTTTCCCTTTTCCCGCCCCCCTTCGCCCGCCCCGCCCCCCTGTCCCTTTTCCCTCCTCACCCCTCTCCCTTTCGCCCCCATTCCCCTCCCCCCCCCCTTTTCCCCTTCCTCCTCTTCCTTCTGCCCCCCCCCTCCTCATCCTCTCCCCCCTCCTCCTCACTCTCTTCCCCCAGCTGTGCTTTCCTTGGGGCCCGTGCGCTCCGTCTCCTTTTCCTTCTTGGCGGTTTTGCCCTTCTTCCCCTCCGAGGCCTCATGATATTTCTCCTTATGCTCCTTCCTCGAGGCCTTTCTGGCTTTGCTGTCCGCCTCCTTGTCTTGCTACAATGTACAATGGCAAGGGGGTGATGTTTTTGTTCGCTGAGTTCTTTGCATCGGTCTGAGAGCCACTGGTTCTTGTTCTCTAGCTCGTCGGTTTTCATCGCGGGTTGGCGCGCGACCTTCGCCCTCCCGCCCCCCCCCCCTCTTGCCTCCTGCCCCCCACCCCGCCCGCGGCCGCTCGAGACGGAAGGGTGGGCCGCCGCGGGCGGCGAGGGCGCCGCCGCGCAAGCGGGGGGGGGGCACCCGAGCACGGCCGTCGCTGCCGTCGTCGCCGCGGCCGTCGCCGCGGTCGAACCCCCCCTCTTCCCCCCCCCTACCTCCACTCATTCAGAGTGGGCCGACGCCTTCTCCCGCCAGGAGCCCGCGGCGCGAAGAAGCCTAAGGCGAGAGCGCGATTTCGAAAATCAGCGCGTGCCCGAGTGGGCCCTCGGACCGCAGACAACCGCTGCCGCTGGGGCCTTCGGTGGGGCTCTCTATGGAGGCACGGAACGTGCGAGGGGCGCGCCGAAGTGGACCCCCGGACCGACTGCAACCGCTTGCAATGGGGGCCCCCGATGGAATTCTAGACGCTTCGCGTATCCCCACCAGCCCGTCCAGAAACGACGCCCAGGCGAGTAGAGGGTCGTCCTGAGGGGTTTTTCGGCGTCTTGGGTGCCTCGGGGGGGCCTCTGTGGGCCGGTCGGGATCCTCTTTGGGGCCTCCTGGGGGCCTCTTGGGGCCTCTTGGGGCCATCTTGGGGCCTTTGGGGGCCTCCTGGGCGTTTCCTGGGGCCATTTTTGCCCCCTCAGGAGGCCAAAATGGGGCCTTGGGTGCCTCTGGGGGGTCTCTTGGGGCCTCTTGGGGGTCTCTTGGGGGCCTCATGGGGGCCTCTTGGGGGGCCTCTTGGGGCCATTTTGGGGCCATCCTGCGGTCGCTCGGAGCATCCTGGGGGCCTCTTGCGGCCATCGTGGAGGAAATCGATCACAGAAGAGGGGAGCTCTAATTAGCGCTGCCCCCTCAGAAGGCCAAAATGGGGCCAAAACCATTGTAAAATCAATGAGTTTGGCTTCCTCGCCGAGGCCGTTTTGGACGCTCTGACCGCTCCCCGCCCCTCGTGTCCAGGTCAGTGGGGAGGGGGTAGGGGGAGGGGTAAACCCCTCCCCGAAGGGGAAGAGGGAGGGGTGGAAGAGGAAACGCCCTAAACCACCGACGCCCAGAGGGCTGGTGGGATTACAGGAAATATTGTAGAGATGTGGAAAAAGGAGAAAGAGGGGGAGGGGGATGACGGAGGAGGAATAATAGGTAGGCGAGGGGGAAGGGGATCCTGGAGAGCTCATATGGCCATTTGGAATCGTCCTGGGACGGTCTTGGAGCGTCTTGGAACATCTTCGGAACCATCTTGAGGCAGGTTGCGATATCTTGAGCCAGCCTGTTGGAATCGTTTTGGAGCAGTCTCGGAACGTCTGGAAACACCGTCGGAGCCATCTTGTGGCAGGTCGCGCAATCGTCAGCCATCTTGGAAGGTGTCTTGGGTTTCCCGAGGCCCTCAGGGAGCCGTATTGGCCCATTTTTGACGACCTTGTGAGCCTCTTGGGGGCCTCTTGGGCGTCGTTTGGGGCGCTCTTGAAGCGCTCTTGGAGGCCTCAGAGGCGCTGGTAGAGCCATGTTGGAGGGGATCTGGCAAAGAAAGCGGAAGCATTTTTTAGCGTCGCCTTTGTAGAGCCTTTAAAATCGCCTCCTGAACCCCTCTTGGGGTGTTCTTGGAGCGTTCGTTGCCGCTCTTGGCGCCGTCTTGGGGCTTTATTGGGCCCCTTTTGGAGCTACCTTGAGCCATCTTAGAGCCATTTTGACGCCTCGGATGTGCATCGCAAGCGAAAAAGTGAGAACACCAAAAACATTGATTTCCCCTAGGGTTTTGAAGCATTTTGGCCTCTTGGAGGCATCCTAGTGATGCTCTTGTGAGTACTTGGAACCGTTTTGGGAAGCTCTTGGAGCGTCTTGGAACATCATGGGGACCATCTTGAGGCATCTCGCGCTATCTTGAGCCATCTTGGAGGTCATCTTGAGCGCCCTGAGGCCCTCTTGGAGTCGTGTTGGGCCATCTTGGACGCTCTAACTACCCGCGGCCCCCCCTGTCCAGGTCAGCGGGGAGGGGGTAGGGGGAAGGGTAAACCCCTCCCCGAAGGGGAAGGAGGAGGGGTGGAAGAGGAAACGCTCTAAACCACCGACGCCCAGAGGGTTGGTGGGACTCCCTATGGGACTCCGCCGCTACGTCCTCGTATCCACCCCCAGACCACCCCACTGCCCCGCCCTTCCCTCCTCATCCATCCCCCTCCACTCCGTCCGTGGCAAGTTTGGCTTACGGCCGCCAGGCTCCAAAGCGGCCTGCGCGTGGCCCGAGCGCGAGCTCGCGTCCGTGGGTGCCCCCCTCGCGCAGGTTATTGCGCCTCGCGTTGGTTTCCTGATGTGCCGCGCGTTGGTTCGGCAGCGCGCGGCAGGGGTACTCTGCCCCCAGCCCCCCGCCCACTCGGCGGGGCGGGTTCGCGAAATTGCGCGCGGCTTGGCAGCGCCGAGTGTCGCCTGAGCGGCCTGCATTTTTTGTTGCGCGACAGCGTCGCCACGACACTGTTTTGAGACTCTTGAGCGCCGCGGCCCGCTGACTGTTCTGACACTCGTGACTTCACGTTCCAGCAAAATCTCCATATCCCTCCTGGAGGAGGCCGCTGCCATCATGAAACTAGATCTCGCCATCCCTGGGGGGGTGCGATTTGCGAAACCGTCGCCATTTTCGAGGGTTGCTGGGAGGGCCACCATAGTGGATACCCGCCGCGGATCCAAATTACACCTCGCCATCCTGGGGGGTCTGCGATCTGCGAAACCGTCGCCACGTTCAAGGGTTGCTGGGGGGGCCAACATAATGAGCTAGCTCCCGCCGCGGATCCACATTTGACCTCGCCATCCCTGGGGGATTGCGATATGCGACGCTGTGGCCAGCTTCGGGGGCTGCCGGGGGGGGCAGCATAGCGATCTGCGAAACTGTCATTTTCGAGGGCTGCTGGTGGGTCCAGCGGAGTGAGGCACCGCGCAGATCCGAGCGAGACCTCGCCGTCCCTGGGGGGCTGCGTTCTGCGCGAAACCGTCGCCACTTTCAAGGGCTGCTGGCGGCTCCAGCGGAATGAGGCACCGCGCAGATCTGAGCCAGACCTCGCCGTCCTTGGGGGTTCGCGATCTGCGAAACAATCGTTTTTGTTCGAAGGCTGGTGGCGGGTCCAGAGGAGTGAGGCACCACGCAGATCTGAGCGGGACCTCGCAATCCCTCAGGGGGTGCGAGCCTCACGAATGCCGCTCGCAGAAGTATATGCGCCCATGTCACGTCATCGCCTCCGTATAACGTCTCCCAAGCTACTCATGCCCCGCATTGCGCAGGGGTTGGGTACGTCGCCAGGGTAATGTTGAATCTATAGGTTTGAATAATATCAATTTTCCCTTCAGAATCCGCTTGTAGGAGGACGTGCCCGACCTAAGTTTTCGCCGGACAATCGCCCCTCGGTTGCCCCGAATAGCCACACGCTGGAGCGGACTGCCGCTGCCTCGCCGCCTACGAAAAAATGTTTAGATTCAGGGTTTCTGGTTTCTGGAGCAGGCCGTCTGTGCACGCGTGCGCTCTTGGTCGAGGTGCGTTTCCTGGCGCGACCCCGCCCGCCGTCCTTGGACAGAAGACGTGGGAGGCCTCGAAGAGTCTCCAGTGGCCTCCAGGAGGTTCTGATATTGGTTCCCTTTCTTCTCCCGCTCTATCTCTCTCTCGTTCTACGTAAATGTGTACATGCATGCATACATACTTATATATTTATATGCATACAAACGTGCCTGCATGCATACATGCATGCGTACATACATTTGCATGCGTGCATACATACACAAATACACATACACACAAACACACATACATATATATATATATATATATATACATATATACATATATATATGTATGTGTGTGCATACCTATATATATATATATATATATATATACATAGATACGTATACATATATATATAGACGTATATATATATATGCATACATTGCCCTGGCAACCGGGATTCCCCGTTCGAGCCGGCGCCGAAAACGCTATTTAAAGACGCTGTTTCTTGTGAAGACGCGTCCCTGTGAAGACGCCATTCCTTGTGAAGACACTATTCGCGGTGAAGACGCTATTCCCAGATAGGTTATTCCCGGTGAAGACGTTATTCCCTGTGAAGACGCGGACACAGACAGCACTTACCATATGAAGACGCTAGTCCGTGTGAAAACGCTATTCCAAGTGAAAACGCTACTCGAAGACGCTATTCTGGGTGAAGACGCTATTCCCGGTGAAGACGCTAGTCCCGGTGAAAACGCTATTCCCGGTGAAGACGCTATGCCTTGTGAAGACGCTATTCCCGGTGAAGACGCTATTCGCTGTGAGGACGCTATTCCCGGTGAAGACGCTATTCCCGGTGAAGACCCAGACCCCCTCGAGTTATGAAAAAATCACGACGGGAGGTTTTTCATTATTTTTGGCCTTTGGGGGCCCTTACCGGCCCTCGGGACCGTCAAAAAACGACTCAGGACGAAAAACCGGTCCCGGGGAATGGGTCGAGACCTCGGGGGGTCGACGTCATGAAAAAATCATGACGTCGGGGGTCTGGGGACGGTATTCTGGGTGAGGAATTTAATCCCGGTGAAGACGCTATTCCGTGTGAAGACGCTATTCTGGGTAAGGACGCTATTCCCGGTGAAGACGCTATTCACTGTGAAGACGCTGTTCTGGGTGAAGACGCTATTCCCGGTGAAGACGCTATTCCGTGTGAAGACGCTATTATGGGTGAAGACGCTACTCCGGGTGAAGACGCTATTCCCGGTGAAGACGCTATTCCCGGTGACGCTATTCCTGGTGAAGGCGCTATTTCCAGGTGAAGACGCTATTCCTCGTGAAGACACTATATGTCAAGACGCCATTCCTTGTGAAGACGCTTTTCCCGGTGAAGTCGCTATTCTTTGTGAAGACGCTATTCCCAGTGAAGACGCTATTCCCGGTGAAGACGCTTTTCCCGGTGAAGACGCTATTCCGGGTGAAGACGCTATTCCCAGTGAAGGCGCTATTGTGGGTGAAGACGCTATTTCTTGTGAAGATGCTTCTTCGTTTCACCAAGCCCATTACTCAACACGCTCCCCTCCAAATTGTAGCTTGAAAGTGGAATATTACTCCTTGAATTTTCGTGTCCAACACAACACGTTCCCCATTTGCTGTGCGACACCCTCTGCTAGGCAAGACCCCTCCCCCAGTTGTCAGGAGCGAAAGAAGGACGTACACGTACATGAATACACGCTGGTTTCGAGAGTCGCATTGCGCGAATGTTCGAATCACGCGGCTGGTCTCGCGGTCAAGGGGCCGTGTTCATGTACATATCTGGGCGCGTGAGGTTCTTTGTGGGCTCCCTAAGTTGTTTAAAACGGAATTCTTGGTACTAGTCATGCCCCATCTGTTGTTCAGCACCCTCTGCTGGGCAGACCCCTCCCCGAGGACCCCTCCCCAAGTTGATTTAAAAAAAGAGTATTTGGTGCTAGACGTGCGTCATCTTGTGCGGCACCCTCTGCAAGGTAGGACCCCTCCCCAAGTTGATAAGAAACCCATGATGTTAGACGTGCCCCATCTGCTGTGCGGCACCCTCTGCTGGGCAAGACCCCTCCCCAAGCTGATTAAAAAAGAATCCTAGGTGCTAGGCGTGCCCCTTTGCTGAGCGGCACCCTCTGCTAGGCAAGACCCGCCCCCAAGTTGATTAAAAAAGAATCCTTGGTGCTAGGCGTGCCCCATCTGCTGCGTGGCACCTTCTGCTAGGCAAGACCCCTCCCCAAGTTGATTCAAAAAGAATCCGTGGTGCTAGGCGTGCCCCTATCTGCTGCGTGGCACCTTCTGCTAGGCAAGACCCCTCCCCAAGTCGCTTTAAAAAGAATCCTTGGTGCTAGGTGTGCCCCATCTGCTGTGCGGCACCTCCTGCTAGGCAAGACCCCTCCCCAATTTGATTAAACCAGATTCCTTGGTGCTAGACGTGCCCCATCCGCTGTGTGGCACCCTTTGTTAAGCAATGCCCCTCCCCAAGTTGATTTAAAAAGAATCATTGTTGCTAGATGTGCCCCTTTGCTGTGCGGCACCCTCTGATAGAGACCCCTCCCCAAGTTGATTGAACAAGAATCCCTGGTGCTAGGCGTGCCCCACCTGCTGTGCGGCATCTTCTGCTAGGCAAGACCCCTCCCCAAGTTGATTAAAAAAGAATCCTTGGTGCTAGGCGTGCCCCATCTGCTGCGTGGCACCTTCTGCTAGGCAAGACCCCTCCCCAAGTCGCTTTAAAAAGAATCCTTGGTGCTAGGTGTGCCCCATCTGCTGTGCGGCACCTCCTGCTAGGCAAGACCCCTCCCCAATTTGATTAAACCAGATTCCTTGGTGCTAGACGTGCCCCATCCGCTGTGTGGCACCCTTTGTTAAGCAATGCCCTTCCCCAAGTTGATTTAAAAAGAATCATTGTTGCTAGATGTGCCCCTTTGCTGTGCGGCACCCTCTGATAGAGACCCCTCCCCAAGTTGATTGAACAAGAATCCCTGGTGCTAGGCGTGCCCCACCTGCTGTGCGGCATCTTCTGCTCGGCAAGACTCATCCCCAAGTTGATTGAAAATAATTATTGGTGCTAGACGTGCCCCATCTGCTGTGCGGCACCCTCTGCTAGGCAAGACCCACCCCCAAGTTGATTAAACAAGATTCCTTGGTGCTAGACGTGCCCCATCCGCTGTGTGGCACCCTTTGTTAAGCAATGCCCCTCCCCAAGTTGATTTAAAAAGAATCATTGTTGCTAGATGTGCCCCTTTGCTGTGCGGCACCCTCTGATAGAGACCCCTCCCCAAGTTGATTGAACAAGAATCCCTGGTGCTAGGCGTGCCCCACCTGCTGTGCGGCATCTTCTGCTCGGCAAGACTCATCCCCAAGTTGATTGAAAATAATTATTGGTGCTAGACGTGCCCCATCTGCTGTGCGGCACCCTCTGCTAGGCAAGACCCACCCCCAAGTTGATTAAACAAGAATCCCTGGTGCTAGGCGTGCCCCATGTGTTGTGCGGCACCTTTTGCTAGGCAAGACCCCTCCCCAAGTTGATTTAAAAAGAATCCTTGGTGCTAGTCGTGCCCCATCTGCTGTGTGGCACCCTCTGCTGGGCAAGACCCCTCCCCAAGTTGATTAAATGATACCGGAGAAAAAAAACATCTGACGTTTGTTGGGGCAATGGGGCTATATGGGCTACATGGCTATAGGGGTATAGTGATATACGGCTATTGGGTTATTGGGCTGTAGGGGCTATAGAACCTTAGGGCTATAGGGCTATAGAGCTATAGGGCCATAGGGCTATAGGGGTCTAGAGCTATAGGGCTCTAGGGCTCTAGGGCTATAGGGCCATAGTGCTATACGGCTGTAGGGCTATAGGGCTATAGGGCTTCTGGGCTATTGGGCTATTGGGCTATTGGGCACCCCAGGGCACCCCCAGGCACCCCCAGGCACCAGGGCACCCGGGCACCTGGGCCCGGCCACCGAAATCGGCCACGCACCTCACCGGCCACCCGGGCACCCAGGCACCGCCGGGCACCCGGGCACCCGGGCACCCGGGCCCGGCCACCGAAATTGGCGACAAACCTCACCTGACCCTTTAATCCGCTAGGACCCCTACAGAGGCAAGCTCTGATTGGGGAAAAAGAATCCTTGGTGCTAGACGTGCCCCATCTGCTATGCGGCATCTTTTGCTAGGCAAGACCCCTCCCCAAGTTGATTAAATGATACCGGAGAAAAAACCCAATCAGGGCTAGGGGGCTATAGGGCTATTGAGCTATAGGGCTATAGAGCTATAGGGCTATAGAATTGTAGGGCTATAGGGCTATTGGGCTATAGGGCTATAGAGCTATAGGGCACCCCCGGGCACCCCCAGGCACCCCCGGGCACGCCCGGGCACCTGGGCACCCGCGGGCACCCCCGGGCACCCGGGCACCCGAGCGTGCGTGCAGCGAAAATCGACGGCAAACCCAACCTAACCATATGAAAATTGAGCTATAGGGCTATAGAGCTATAGGTCGATAGAGTTGTAGGGCTATAAGGCTATTGGGCTATAGGGCTATGGTGCTATAGGGCACCCCCAGGGAACCCCAGGCCCCCCAGGGCACGCCCAGACACCCGGGCACCAGGGCACCCGGGCACCAGGGCACCCCCAGGCACGCCCAGGCACCCGCGGGCACCCGGGCACCCCCGGGCACCCCCGGGCCCCCGGGCACCCGGGCGTGCCGCGAAAATCGGCGACAAACCTAACCTAACCATATGAATCCACTAGGACCCCTACAGAGGCAAGCTCTGATTGGGGAAAAAGAGTTGCTAGGCAAGACCCATCCCCAAGCTGATTAAAAAAGAGTTCTTGGTGCTAGGCGTGCCCCATCTGCTGTGTGGTACCCTTTGTTAAGCAATGCCCCTCCCCACATTGATTCAAACAGAATCATGGTGCTACGCGTGCCCCATCTGTTGTGCGGCGCCTTCTGCTAGGCAAGACCCCTCCCCAAGTTGATTAAAACAGAATCCTTGGTGCTAGATGTGCCCCTTTGCTGTGCGGGACCCTCTCCAAGGTGAGCCCCTCTGTTGTGCGGCACCTTCTGCTAGGCAAGACCCCTTTCCCAGGTTAGTTAAACCAGAATCCCTGGTGCTAGACATGCCCTTTTGCTGTGCAGCACCTTTTGCTAGGCAAGACCCCTCGCCAAGTTTATTAAACATGAATCCTTTGTGCTAGACGTGCCCCTTTGCTGTGCGGCACCTTCTGCTCGGCAAGACCCTCCCCAAGTTGATTTAAAAGAATCCTTGGTGCTAGGCGTGCCCCATCCTTTGTGCGGCACCTTCTGCTAGGCAAGACCCCTCCCCAAGTTGATTCAAAAAGAATCCTTGATGCTAGATGTGCCCTTTTGCTGTGCAGCACCCTCGCCAAGGTGAGCCCCTTTGCTGTGCGGCACTTTCTGCTAGGCAAGACCCCTCCCCAATTTAATCAAAGCAGAATCCCTGGTGCTAGACATGCCCTTTTGCTGTGCGTCACGAGCTTCATTGGGCATCAGGGAAATAGAGGCTTCAGGCCGAATAGAGGCTTCACGAGCTTCAATGGGCGTCAGGGGAATAGAGGCTTCAGGCCGAAAAGAGGCGTCACGAGCTTCACCGGGCGTCCGAGGAATAGAGGCTTCAGGCCGAAAAGAGGCTTCACGAGCTTACCGGGCGTCAGGAGAATAGAGGCTTCAGGCCGAATAGAGGTTTCACGAGCTTCAATAGGGGTCACGGGAATAGAGGCTGCAGGCCGTATAGAGGCTTCACGAGCTTCACCGGGCGTCAGGGGAATAGAGGCTTCAGGCCGAATAGAGGCTTCACAAGCTTCAGTTGGCGTCAGGGGTATAGAGGCTTCAGGCCGAATAGAGGCTTCACGAGCTTCACCTGGCGTCAGGGGAATGGAGTCTTCAGGCCGAATAGAGGCTTCACGAGCTTCAGTAGGCGTCAAGGAAATAGAGGCTTCAGGCCGAATGGAGGCTTCACGAGTTTCACATGGCGTCAGAGGGACAGAGGCTTCAGGCCGAATGGAGGCTTCACGAGCTTCAATGGGCGTCGGGGGAGTAGAGGCTTCACGAGCTTCAGCGGCGTCAGGGGTATAGAGGCTTCAGGCAGAATAGAGGCTTCACGAGCTTCAGTGGGCGTCAGGGGAATAGAGGCTTCAGGCCGAATAGAGGCTTCACGAGCTTCAACGAGCGTCACGGGAATAGAGGCTTCAGGCCGAATAGAGGCTTCACGAGATTCACCAGGCGTCAGCAGAATAGAGACGTCACCGCAGTTCCTTGGGTGAATAGAGTCTTCAAATAGCGTCTTCGGCGCCGGCTCGAACGGGGAACCCCCCGAGCCAGGCCATTGTATATATATATATATATGTATATATATATATATATGTATAGTATATATATGTGTTTATATATATATATGTATATATATATACACATACATATACCTATCCATTGCCCTTTTGTCCGGTGGGGCCATGACGTGGATAAAGAGCTCCAGAGCGTTCCAGAACGCTTTCAGGACATTATGGAGCGCTCTGGAACAGCCGCGGTGCCCGATACGTATTCCAGAACTGCCGGATCTCAGAGATCCTCGATTGGTCCCGGTCCGAGGTTTTCCCCCCATTGGTTTCGTTTGACCTTGCATGTGTCATCGATATGATTTCCATTGCGGCAGCTGTATCGTGAAGGTGGCACCTTCTGTGTGAAGCAGCACTTGCTCGGCCAACACACGGATCGATTGCTTTGGATTTGTGTTGAGTTTGTTTGAGACCGTGATTATTCTTTGAGGCAGGCATTTAATCAGTTTGAAGGCTCCGGCTGCATTTAGGGGGCCTCTCGCAGCTTCGAGGGGCCTCCAGGGGGCGCACATAGGGCCTCCCAAGTGGCTATTCAGCAGGCTCCGTCTTCATTTAGAGAGGCCAAGAATACGCATACCCCTCACAGTGGTGCTCGCAAAAGGTTGGGCGCCCTCGCAACGAATGGGTGTGTCAAATGCAGTAGCATCGTTCCAAGCCCACGATCGTTCGGCCGATGCCTGGTCGGGCCTAGGTCACGACATTGTGTCTATGCCTTGCCCGCACTGGTTTCAGGGAGCTGCTAGTCTGTCGTCGCTCATGTTTTAAGTTCCTTCGCTTGCCCCTCTGCATTCCTTGCGCGTCTTCTGGCGATCATTATGCTGTCTATCTCCGTCCTGCCCAGGTTTTGTTGCCAAATCCCTCTCACCTCTCTCGGCTCTCCTGCCCACCACTTGTTCGCCCCTCCCATTGCGTGCGCTGTCTATCCAGCCCTCGGTCTGTCCTCAATTTGTCTCTATGGTGCGCTCTTCTGGCGCGCGGTCCTCGCTGCGCAGATGTATCTGGACATGTGCACGTGACCTACATGATGCGGTTCGGCGCTTCCCACGCACAACCCTGATAAACGGAGATTGCTCCTGGAAGTGTAGCGGATTTCACGTGGGACAAACAGTGCACAGGCGCGTGGTGCGGATTGCTCCTGTGGCCCTTTAACCACCCGACAGGGTTGAATTCGCCGGCCTAAACCTTTGTACGGAAAGAGTTTCTCCGTCTCTCACGACTTATTCCATCGAGTGCCTATGTGTTAGGGCGTTTGGTTGTCAGGGCTCCTCCCATTTTCATGGGTACATCTCCTGCCTCAGGTTGCGGCATGTCCCCTTGGCGTGAATCCAGTTTTGCAATCATTGCTCGCAATCGTTGGCAGCTCAATCACAGAATCGTTTCTCATCGAACATTTTCGTTGGAATCAGAAACAACGCCCGGTCGAGGCCACGAGTTGCACCTGGATCTCGTCAGCGAGGTTGCGGAGGAAGCAGATGTCCAGGTGCGCCTTTGAGTGCTTTAAGCCCAGACTTTGCTCGGAGGAGAACCAGGAGCAGAAGCAGCTGGAGGATTTGGAGGAGCGGATGAGGGAGGCATGAGTGGGGAATGTTGGGGGAAGCGCCAGAAAAAAGAACGCGGGCCCCTAAGTTTTACACACGAGCTGGCCTCGACGTACGGAGGGCCACGAGCGTTGTCCACGCCGGCAGGAACCGTAGCTTTGTCATCAAATCTTGTATTGATTCGTCGCCAAGGCCTTCTTGTCCATGGTCGCTTTTCGCCATACCTCCTCCCAATCCTCGTTCCTCATCCACCCCCTATCCATCTCCCCCTCCTCATATTCCTCTCTCTGATTTCCCTCCCTCTTCCCTCCATCTTCTCCTCCCTCCTGTTCCTCTTATGTGTGTGTATATATTTAAAGGCTGCCGCCTCTGCCGCCGACCCCAAATAAATGCATGGATTGTTTGTGCGTTGCGCCGGTTGGGGGGAGACCTCCCTCTCCCAAATCCCTCGTACTGGGCTCCTGGGGGAAGGGGTTGCTGAGGTGGCATCATTTCACAGGCCGACGGAGTTCAGGAGGAATCTTGGGCCTTCTTGGAGCCGTCTTGAGGTCGCAGAAGCCTGTCGTCATGCGATCTTGGAGTCTTTCGGAGGCTTTCGTTTGCTATCTTGAGCCATGTTGTGCTTCCTTGAGCCATCTTGGACGTCATCCCGGGTTGGGGTTCATCTTGGGCTCGCTGAGGCCCTCTTGGAGCCATGTTGGGTCCTCTTAGGCGCCCCATCCCTCGCGACGCGCGCCGAAGGGCTAAACTCGTCCCCGAAGGGGAAGCGGGCGGTTGCCAAAGGAATCTCTCGAAACCACCTACGCTCAAAGGGGCTTGAGGGACCACCTGTGGGCTTGGTCGGGGCTTCTTTGGGATGCTCCTTGGGGGCTTATTCGGGCCCTGCTCTGGGCCGGTTCGGGGGACAATCGAGCAGAGAAAAGGCTGGGCTCGAGTAAGCCCTCCCCTTGTCGGAGCCCCCGAATCCCTTGCCTTAAAACTTCTCTCCCTCTCCTTCGCCCGCCCCTTCCTGGAGATCTTCGGAAGTCCATCGAGCAGGTTCGGGGGGCGTCCAGGCACCGTTGAAGCAAAAATCTGAGGGCGCCGGGGCGGCGACGCGAGGTGGTCATCATGAGAATGTAGGGCCTCTGACAGGGATCGGCCTCTCAAAGTACACGCCTTTCCAGAGACCCAGGGCGTTTTCTAGAAGGCTCCCCCGAGCCCCGCGCCCCCTGCCATTGGCATCAGACGTCGTGCGGGAATCGGGGCGTCGTGGGGAAATCACGGCGGGACAGGATGCAGCGACGGCGCAGAATGCGCTGGTCGATGCGCAGGCGACGGGGTCGGCGCAGCCGCTGACGCCGTGAGCGACGGGGCAACGGGCGTAGACGGAGAGGCGTGGGGCGCGGGAGGGCGTGGAGATGGCGCGGCGTGCGCGGGGGAATGCGGGGGAGAAGGCATGGGCGGCGCAGGCCTTCGGCCACATCGTAAAAACGAGAAGGGAAAAGCGTGGATAAGGCGGGAGCACGTTCGTCAAGAAGCGATGTTGGAAGTGAAGACGTGGTGCCCGGCAAGGCGCGCGGCCCCGAGGATGCGACGACGAATTCAGAAGGCACTTTGCCCGTTGCGGATTCGATGCAAGAGGCCTTTTATCAAGTCCGGGTAGACGCGGCGTCGACAGATCTTCACCGAGCCCGAGAGCGTCTCGTGGCCGCCGCCGCTGCGCGTGTGCGACGTCACTCGACAGCGCCCGCAGACCCGCAAGATCCATCGCAACCGTGGGCGAAGGCGTTGGCAGAGGACATGGCCGTCGAATTGCAAAGGGTCCATTGCGCGTTCTCCGCGTGTACTTGGCGCTTGGAAGTTGTCGACGAGTTGCATGAACACGTGGCCGAGGAACATTGGGATATCGCGCTGCCCATCGCCGAGATTGTGAATCCCTTGGGCGAGGAGGAAAGGCTCCGAGTGGAGGCAGCGCACCACGAGATCGTCGGAAGCGCCAGTCGAAAGGGTGCGCCATTGTCCGCACATTCCCTCCACAGGCGAAGCTTCAAACAGTACGCGAAGGGGGCGGCGCGGAAGAACAGAGCATCCCCGATACGTTTCATTTGCGCGTGCACGTTTCCATGGGCGCGGGGTCGGCGCGATAATCAAATCGACTGGGAGCGAGTGTTCAAGACCAGCACTGGAGACCATGCGACAGTGAGCGAGGTCGGAGCGTGGACCATTGCAGAGGTGCGAGCGCGCATGAGCGTAGAAGCATACCTGAGGGATTATGGGTCGGAGCCTGGCAACCCGGCGCTGGACTTAGAGCGTGCATGGGAGAATGGAGAGTTCGATAATTGGTTCGTGACACTTCCAACGGCCAACGGCGACGTGAACATGTTGTGTTGCCCGGAAGACCAGGAGTGCGTGAATGGGTGTGAAGGTAGGTGGTCTGCTTCTGCTGACTGCTGGGTGCCAATATGCGTCGAATGCAAAACAGACATGGAACAGTCAAGATCTCGCGGGCCGGCAACTCTTCGGTCAGTCCCACGGTGGAGTCTTGCGAATGACTCGATGACGTTCTATGCGCCAGATCGCATGCACACCGAAGGCATGACAGTCATGGAGATGAATTGTGCAGGCCCTGTATCACGTGGATGATCTGTTTTTCGTCGGAGGTGAAATGTCAGAGCGACGCGGAGGAAAAGCCGCGGAAGGAGGAATTATGTGACAGCGCGGTGGGCTTTCACGACGGCTGGTTGGCGGCGCGGGGAAACGCGACGAGCGTCATGTTGCCGTGGCAAGGGACGCTCCAGGAGCTGCGGCAGGTTGAAAAAGAAGAGCGGCGTGGGAACGAATCAACAGTTCCTCATGTAGGGGGAAAGTTGGGATCCGTTGTTCAGATTCTGTTGGAAATTAAAGACGCGACTACGAAAGACAGTCTGCCTCGATTCATACATCAAGCGAACGTTCGGCGAGATGCAGTTAAGCTACACAGCAAAATGATGGGAAAAAAACGAGGCTTTCGGGTTTACGCACATGTAGACCTGGAAGCCATGGAACAGGAAGCGGAACAATTACCGAAGGGCGGGGCGCCGCCAGAGATTGCGCGGCCACTGCCGCGCGACACGACGCTGGACAAGCTCATGGTGCAGAAGAATGCTACGCCGTGTGATGGAGCTCGGGACTCCGTAGGGGCCGCGGCACGCGACATCGGACTGCGAACGCCGAATGCCGCAGCGATGGAGAAGTCTTCAGTCGACGAAGTGGATCACAACAAACTGCGCGCGGGTGCTTTTGCGAACCTTGCGGGAAAAGCGCGGCGAGGCCCTGATGCGGTGGCGGCGGGCGCGGGCCTCTGCGATCCTTCGGTGTATAGTGTTGACGAAGAGCGGAGTTTTATTCTGCGCGTGGCGAGCGTATGGCTTCCGAGATGCGATAGGCTCGAATGCCCGTGCGGCGGGCACGGTGCCGCGCGCGCTCTGGTGAGAACGAGCAGAGCGGACGAGAGAGCGGCGAGCGCAGACATGGACACGGTGCAGTACCGACTGTGGGAACTCATGGACCCGGACCTAGTCCGTGTCAAGTACGTCATGTACCTGGGAAGAGAGCGGCCTTCTGCAAAGAATGCTTGGTGGAAATGACTAGCGCAAACGAGAAGTGGTGCAAAACATGCAATACATGGGCAACCGCAGCGGAGCGAGACGACGTCGCGCTGTGCGATGGCGACAGGGGCATCGCGGAATTGGACGAAGCAGAGGAAACAAAAAAGGGTAGGACCATGTACTGCGCGAAGTGCAAGGACATCACAGCGAAACGCATGTCGCGCAATGGGAACGCAATGTGGAGGGAAACAAAAGTGCACGGCGCGGTGTTCGAACTAAACGTGCCTGTCGCTTTTCGACGAGAAGGCGGACATGTCAGAAGCGCAGAAGAGACGTCGCGCGTCCGGGGAGAGGCTGCGTCGGGGATGCGCGGAGGCCACAGAGAAGGCAGCGCGGAGCACACATGAAGAGGCGGCGAACCGCAAGAGAAAAGCAGAAGCGGGGGCGCAGGCGTTTACGCGTTGCGCTCCTGGTTGTGGCAAAATCTTCTGGGCGACGGAGCACTTGTCAACGAATCAAGAGGAGCACCACCGGAAGTCTGAAAGTAAGCGGGCGGTGTGCGGAATCTGTTACGAGCCGGGCGTCACGGCGCCCCTTGGGGCGGAAGGCTGGATTTTTCAGTTCGTGGTCTCCGTCAGGAGCCTTTCATGGGCTTGCGTCGGGAGCTTCTTGGGTTGTCTCGGGCGGCTCTTGGGCAGTCTGGGAGCTCTGTTGGGCCGTCTAGGCCCTTCTGGGCCGTTCTGGGGGCGTCGTGGAAGGCCTCTTGGGTTGTCTTGGAGCTGTCTTGGGAGTTTTTGGGCGGTGTTGGAGCGTCGGAAAGCCGAAAAGGCGAAAATGCAAAAAAAACATTGCAAACCGAATGAAAATCAGCGATGTTTGCCTCTTGGCGCCCTCTTTGGAGGCCTCTTGGAGGTCTTTTGAGACATCTTGGAGGTATCTTGGGGGGTCTTGGAGGCCTTTTGGGGCTTTTTGGAGGTCTCTTGGGGCGTCTAGGCGGCCTCTTGGGGCGTCTTGGAGGCCTCTTGGGCCGTTTGGGAGGCGTCAAAGAGCCTCTTGGGCCGTCTTGTGCGGGCCTTGGGCCGTCTGGGAGCTCTCTTTGGGCCGTCTGGGGGTTCTCTTGGGCCGTCTTGGGGGCGTCGTGGAAGGTGTTTGGGCGTCTGGGAGCGGTCTTGGGAGCTCTTTGGGCGATCTTGGAGCGTTGGAGCGTCGGCAAGCCGAACAGGCGAAAATGCCAAAACCATCGAGAAACCAATGAAAAACAACGATTTTGGGCTCTTGGGGCTTTCTTTGGAGGCCACTCCGAGGTCTCTTGGGGCGTCTGGGAGGTTTCTTTGGGCGTCTGGTAAGCCTATTGGGGTCTCTTGGAGGCCTCTTGGGGCGTCTAAGCGGCCTCTTTGGGGCGACTAAGAGGTCTGGGAGGCGTCAAGGAGCCTCTTGGGCTGTCTTGGGCGGCTCTTGGGCCGTCTGGATAGTCCTTTTGGGCCGGTCTGGGGGCTCTCTTGGGCCGTCTTGGGGGCGTCGCGGAGGGCCTCTTGGGCGGTCTTGGAGCGGTCTTGGGGGTTTCTTGGGCGGTCTTGGAGCGTCGGAAAGCCGACCAGGCGAAAATGCCAAAAACAGTGGAAAAAAAACAATGAAAATCAACGATTTGGGCTCTTGGGGCTTTCTTTGGAGGCCTCTTGGAGGTCTTTTGGGGCGTCTTGGAGGTCTCTTGGGGCGTCTTGGAGGCTTATTTGGGCCGATTGGAGGTTTCTTGGGGCGTCTCGGCGGCCTCTTGGAGCGTCTTCGAGGCCTCTTCGACCGTCTGGGAGGCGTCAAGGATCCTCTTGGGCCGTCTCGGGCGGCTCTTGGGCCGTCTGGGAGCCTTTTTTGGCCGTCTGGGAGCTCTCTTGGGCCGTCTTGGGGGCGTCGTGGAAGGTTTTTTGTCCGTTTTGGAGCGGTCTTGGGAGCTTCTTGGGCGGTCTTGGAGCGTCGGAAAGCCGAACAGGCGAAAATGCCAAAAACATTGAAAAATAATGAGAAAGCAACGATTTTGGCCTCTTGGGGCCCTCTTTGGAGGCCTCTTGGAGGTCTCTTGGTGCGTCTTGGAGGTCTCTGGGGGCGTCTTGGAGGCCTTTTGGGGCCTCTTGGAGGCCTCTTGGAGCGTTTAGGCGGCCTCTTGGGGCGTCTTGGAGGTCTGGGAGGCGTCAAGGAGCTTCTTGGGCCGTCTCGGGCGGCTCTTGGGCCGTCTGGATAAGCCTTTTGGGCCGTTTGGGGGCCCTCGTTTTTGGAGCTTCTCGGGCGGTCTTGGAGCGTCGGAAAGGCGAAAAGGCGAAAATGCCAAAAACATTGACAAAACAATGAAAAACAACGATTTTGGCTTCTTGGGGCTCTCTTTGGAGGCCTCTTGGAGGTCTTTTGAAGTGTTTTGGAGGTCTCTTGGGGCGTCTTGGAGACTTCTTGGGGCTTCTTGGAAGCCTTTTGAGACGTCAGGCGGCCTCTTGGGGCGTTTTGGAGGCCTCTTGGCCCGTCTGGGAGGCGTCAAGGAGCCTCTTGGGCCGTTTTGGGTGGTTTTGGGGCCGTCTGGATAAACCTTTTGGGCCGCATGGGGGCCGTCTTCTTTGGAGCTTCTTGGGCGGTCTTGGAGCGTCGGAAAGCCGAACAGGCGAAAACGCCCAAAACATCGAAAGAACCAATGAAAATTAACGATGTTGGCTTCTTGGGGCTTTGTTTGGAGGCCTGTTGGTGGTCTCTTGGGGCGTCTGGGAAGCCTCTCGGGGCGTCTTGGAGGCTTCTTGGGGCCTCTTGGAGGCCTCTTGGGGCGTCTCGGCGGCCTCTTGGGGCGTCTTGGAGGTCTGGGAGACGTTCAGGAGCCTCCTGCGCCGTCTTGGGCGGCTCTTGGGCCGTCTGGATAGTTCTTTTGGGCCATCTGGTGGCTTTCCTGGGCCGTTTTGGGGGCGTCGTGGAAGGCTTCTTGGACCGTCTTGGAGCGGTCTTGGGTGCTTCTTGGGCGGTCTTGGAGCGTCGGAAAGCCGAAAAGGCGAAAATGCCCAAAACATTGGAAAAAAAACAATGGACATCAACGATTTTGGCCTCTTGAGGCCTTCTTTGGAGGCCTCTTGGAGGTTTCTTGGGGCGTCTTGGAGGTCGCTTAGGGCGTCTTGGAGGCCTCTTGGGGCCTTTTGGAGGCCTCTTGGGGCGTTTAGGCGGCCTCTTGGGGCGTCTTGGAGGCCCCTTGGACCGTTTTGGGGGTGTCTTGGGAGGGCTCATGGGCTGTTTTGGAGCTGGAGAGCGGGCCCGGGGAGCCCAGACCCCCTCGGGTAAGTTCGTGGGGGGACCGGGCTGGGCCCGGGGGGGAGGAGTTCCAAATGCGGGATTGTTGTCCCGGGGGGGAGGGGATTCTGGGGGGGAATTATCCCACACGCCTACAGACCCACAAGGGGTCGGCGGATTGTTTGATGAATGTCAGAGCCGTTCTTTCGCCATTTCGAGCTAGCTTGAACG
This sequence comes from Prorocentrum cordatum, assembly GCA_963575745.1. Taxonomy (NCBI): domain Eukaryota; class Dinophyceae; order Prorocentrales; family Prorocentraceae; genus Prorocentrum; species Prorocentrum cordatum. Next base: position 262,593 of record CAUYUJ010008780.1, on the reverse strand, counting down.
ATCCTTCGAGAGAGGTCTGCCAACTACGTAGGACCACCTTCCGTTTGGATTCGAACTCTGCAGACTGGACGGTGCTGGCCGCTGGCGATTGATTGCGTTCTCGGCCGTCCGAGCTCGTCTTTATCACTGAAGGACAGGATCGGACGGGGCGACTACGCTCTCCTGCTGCCACTGCCGCTCATCTTCCTCTCTCTCTCTCGGCTCAGGGCATGCTCACGCGCCATTGCTTAAATGTAGATCCATGCGGCACTCGATGGCGCCCCTTGCACCAAGTGCATATGCAAGGCGGCTGGGGCAGCTGGTGCAGAAGGAGGAGGGGGAAGTAGGAAGAGCAGGAGGAAGGGCTAGTATGATAGGCATGGGCATGGGTAGCAATTGAACATCGTGTCGGTATCGGTGCAGGTGTGGGAGTAGGCATGGGTGGTTCGCGTGTAAGTCTGGGAAACGGGAGGGTTGATGAGTAGGAGGGAGGACGAGGGCCAGACGCATGAGTCGGAGGAGGAGGAGTTCCAGGAGCAGAAGGAGGAGCAGTGGCATGATACGGAACGTACTCGAGCGGAGTGGCGGCAGCTGCTGCGGCAAGTGCTGGTTTTCTCCAAAATCGCATGGGTGCTCCCAGAGGACGCGTACGAAACACAAACGCCTGCCTAGCGGCTTGTGGCCTGCACGACTCATCTTCACAAGTTGTCGCAGAGTCGCCGATGACCGCAGAGAGAGAAAGAGAGAGAGAGAGAGAGAGAGAGAGAGAGAGAGAGAGAGAGAGAGAGAGAGAGAGAGAGAGAGAGAGAGAGAGAGAGAGAGAGAGAGAGATAGAGAGAGAGAGAGAGAGAGAGAGATAGAGAGAGAGAGAGAGAGCAGCCCCGAAGCATTCCGTACGTCGCCAGGCCTGTATCTTCCGCTTTCTTACCGTTGGTTTTTCGCACGTCACGAGACTTTGGGCTCCGTTTCCAGCGGTATGCCTTCCAAGATGGTTTTTCTCAGAGATGGCTGGATCAGGCTCTCAAAGTTACTCGGATTGCCTACGGCTTTCTGTTCGGCCCAGCAGGTTCTGCAATTATGTCTTCGTGCGTGGCAGACGGAAGATTTGATGCTGCGATGTCGCGCGAGGGAGATCAAACAGCCTGTTCTGCGAGACATCCCCACAACGAGAGTGGCTTGAAGGTCGACCACATGCATCTAGAGCTGACCCTAGCGCCACGCCACCCCGTGATCGTGGCTGCCTCGTCCGGTGGCGACTGGCGCACAAATCTCGCAGAAGCTCGAAGTCCGTGCGCCAGATTGGCTCCGGGCTGTGGCGGGGAGGCAGGGGTACGGTGTGTTACTGCGGCGGTTTCGGCCGAATCGCTGCAGTCATTCGGCTCAGATTGGGCTTGAGCCCGTTGCCCCCAGCTTGAGGCTGGAGCCCAGAATCTTTGGGAGGACGTCCAAGGACAAGACTTGTTTTCTGAAGAGGAAATCCGACCTCAACCCCCCCGACCTCTCCCCTTCCCATCCGAAGAAATTCTCTCTGGATGCTGTTCTGGCATCGCCCAGCAGTCGGCCTCACCTTCCCCAGACCTCGCCGTTGAGAAGTCTCTTTCGTGGCCCCTTGGCCGAGGTTGGTGGCCTCGTCTAGAGACAGCGTGAGCGGGATGGGGGGGGGGGCCAGGATGGAACGAGAGATGCACGTCAGGAGGAGGAGGGGGGCGAAGAAGAAGGGGAATACAGGGGAAAAGGTGAGAAGGCAAGAAGATGAGAAGAACAAGGGAGGGGTGGAGATCTGATAGAGAAGTGCGGCCCAGGAGAACCGTGGGAATGGGGGAGGGGGAGAGAAGGCAGGGAGAGGGACGTGGTGGCAGGGCCTGAGGCAAGAAAGGGGATGCAGGAGACGGGCGGGGGGCGCTCGGAGGAGGCCTGAGGCGGGCCGCCGCCGAGAGACTGGGCAATGGGGCGGCGGTGGCAGGGCGCTCACCGCCGCGGCCCTGTTCCTGCTCACGGAGCCGTCGCGGGCCGCGCGCCAGGCCGGGCCCGCCGGTCTCCGGGGGGCCCTCGCCCGTGCACGGGGCCAGTGCTCACCTGATTGTCCGTTCGTCCGTCTGCTCTTTCCCTCTCTTCTCCTCCCTCGCTCTCCCTGTGTCAGGAAGAGAAGGATCGAGGATCGCACTGTGCTGGCTGCCGGTTCAATGTCGTTTTTTGATCCTTGGGGCTTGAATACCTCGTTTTTGAGCCCTGGGGCTGGCGGGAGGGGAGGCCGGAAGACCAGAGGACGTGACACTGTTAAGACCAGGTCGTTGACCAGACGACGTGACGGCGTAATGACGTGACGAATGGGTCGCCATCGAAGCCTTTCGACGGAGCTCCCTATGGCGCCATTTTTTGCTTTCGGAGGCCCGGTTGGAGGAATTCTGAGCCATGTGGGACGCTCGACCCCACCGCCAGGCGTTCCGTAAAGGTTCAAGGGAAAGGGTTCGGGGAGGGGTCAGGACACCTACCCTTCTCTCAAGTCCCGCTCACTCCCACCTGGCCTCCCAACACATATGTAGCACCCGAGACTCAGCATGTTCAGCTTCAGTTTTACCCGGCGTAATGCCTTGGAACAGTGTCTTGCCAAGCTCATGTCTACTTCTTTGGATTTGCGAAGCCATCGACGTTCAGCACGACGGTAAAGACGATTATGGAGGTGCTCTCTTAGGACTCTTTACGGGATCTAGGAGGTCTGTGGTAGTCTACATTGATCGATCTTGGCGCCAGCCTTCGGCTATCGGAGGCTCTTTTGGAGAATGTCTGAGCCATTTTGGGTGCTCCAACCCGTCGCTAGGCGTTCCGTCGAGATTCAAGGGAAGGGGTTGGGGGAGGGGTCAGGAAACTTTCCCCGCCCTCAAGTCTCTTTCATGCCCACGCGGCCTTCCGAAACAGATGTAGCACCTAAACCTTGGCATGTTCAGCTTCAGTCTGACCCGACGTAATTCCTTGGAAAAGGGCATTTGCAAGCTCAGCTGTAGTTCTTGTTGTGGCGACGCAAGCGTCTGTCAACGCGACGGTAATGACGATGATGGAGGTGTTACCTTGGGGCTCTTTGGGGAGTATCGGAGGTCTGTGGTAGGCTATATTGAGCGATCTTGACGCCAGCCTTTTGCTATTGGATACTTTTTTGGAGGGCCCCAACCCATCGAAAGGCGTTCCGTCGAGGTTCAAGGGAAGGGGTTGGAGGAGGGGCCCGGACGCCTTCCTCGCCCTGAAGTCCCGCTCACTCCCACTTGGCCTCCCAACAATGAAGTAGCACCCGAGATTTAGCATGTTCAGGGCCAGTCTGGCCTGACGGAATGCTCTGGAAAAGTGTTTTTTCAATCTCAGCTCTAGCTCTTGGTGTGGCGACGCCAGCGTCGATCAACACGACAGTAATGACGATGATGGGGGTGCTCTCTTCGGAGCTCCTTGTGCGGTCTAGGGGGTATAAGGAGCACCCGAGCTTTAGCATGTTCAGCTTCAGTCTCACCCGGCGCAATGCCTGGGAAACGTGTCTTTTCAAGCTCGGGGCGCCCCGTCGAGATTCGAAGGAGGGCGTTCGGGGAGGGGTCAAGACAGCGCCCCCGCCCGCAAGGACCTGAGCTTGAAAAGACACTTTTCCAACGCATTACGTCGGGTTCGACTGAAGCCGAGCAATCTAAGGGTTCCAAACACTTTCTCATCCCGCAAGGTGTCCCGCGCACACCGAGCTTTATCATGTTCAGCTTCAGTTTCATCCGGCGCAATGCTTTGGAAAAGTGTCTTTTCAAGCTCGGGGCGCCCCGTCGAGATTCCAAGGAGAGCGTAGGGGGAGGGGTGAAGACAGCGCCCCCGCCCGCAAGGACCTGAGCTTGAAAAGACACTTATCCAAGGCATTACGTCGGGTCAGACTGAAGCTGAAGAACCTTAGGGTTCCAAACACTTTCCCAGCCCGCAGGGTGTCCCGCGAACCCCCCCCCTGTCTCAATACATAAGTAGCACCCAGGCCTGAGTATGTCGCGCTTCAGTCTCACCCGGCGCCATGCCTTGGATAAGTGTCTTTTCAAGCTCGGGGCGCCCCGTCGAGATTCCAAAAAGGGTGTAGGGGGAGGGGTCAAGACAGCGCCCCCGTTCGCAGGGACCTCAGCTTGAAAAGACACATATCCAAGGCATTACGTCGGGTCAGGCTGAAGCTGAACGATCTAAGGGTTCCAAACACTCTCCCAGCCCGCAGGGTGTCTCGCGCACCCCCCCTGTCTCAACACATAAGTGGCAGCCGAGCTTTAGCGTGTTCAGTTTCAGTCTCACTCGGCGCCATGCCTTTGGACAAGTGTCTTTTCAAGTTCGGGGCGTCCCGTCGAGATTCCAAAGGGGGTGTAGGGGGAGGGGTCAAGACAGCGCCCCCGCCCGCAAGGACCTGAGCTTGAAAAGACACTTTTCTAAGGCATTACGTCGGGTCAGACTGAAGCATAACAATCTGAGGGTTCCAAACACTTGCCCAGCCCGCAAGGTCTCTCGCGCACACCCCGTCCTTTATTTCAACATGTAAGTAGCATCCGAGCTTTAGCATGTTCAGCTTCAGTCTCAATCGGCGTAATGCCTTGGAAAAGTGTCTTTTTGAGTTCGGGGCGCCCCGTCGAGATTCCAACGAGGGTGTAGGGGGAGGGGTCAAGACAGCGCCCGCGCCCGCAAGGACCTGAGCTTCAAAAGACACGTTTCTAAAGCATTACGTCGGGTCAGACTGAAGCTGAACAATCTAAGGGTTCCAAATACGTTCCCAGCCCGCAAGGTGTCCCGCGCACACCCCCCCCCTGTCTGAACACACAAGTAGCACCCGCGATCAGCATGTTCAGCTTCAGTCTCACCCGGCGTAATGCCTTGGAAAATTGCCTTGTCAAGCTCGGGGCGTCCCGTCGAAATTCCCAGGAGGGCGTAGGGGGAGAGGTCAAGACAGCGCCCCCGCCCGCAAGGACCTGAGCTTGAAAAGACATTTCTCGAAGGCATTACGCCGGGTCAGGCTGAAACTGAACAATCTAAGGGTTCCAAACACTTTCCCAGCCCACAAAATGTCCCGCGCACAACCTCCCCTCCCCCTCCTGTCTCAACACATAAGTAGCAGCCGAGCTTTAGCATGTTCAGCTATAGTCCCACCTGGCGTAATGCCTTGGACAAGTGTCTTTTCAAGTTCGGGGCGTCCCGTCGAGATTCCAAGGGGGGAGTAGGGGGAGAGGTCAAGACCAGCTCCTTTACGAGACCCCATGCGTCCAATGATCCCGATGATGCCCATGATCCATATGGCCCCTACGACCTCTTAGCATCTTTGTGACCCCATATGGCCACTACGGTCCCGTCTGACTTTGATGACCCCTTATGATCCTTATCGCTTTTCTAACCTCATATAGCCTCTATGGCCCCGTGTGGCCTTTTTCATCTCTCTTGCCATGGCTGCTCGGGTTCCAGCGACTGGTTAGTTGAGTTGTCGTGATAGCCCGTACTGACAGGCACCATCCTGCGCAATAAAGCAATTCATTGTTTACCCTGCAGAAGTTTACTCCGCCCAGTTTCAAGTCGCTTACAATCACTTTCCGCGTGTTCCAGGAGGCTCCAAGATAGTTGTGAGAGACGCCCACAAAGGGTACCATTAACCGAACGTCGAAGCTCCCCCCTACTGGCTCTTCTTGTGGTGCGCTCTCGGCCTGCTTGTGCTGAGGTTTCCACACTGCCTCAGGCAGTCTTTCCGCGTCTCGTGAGTGCTGGGCCGACTAGCATTTTGGTTCTCAGCAGGACGGCCAAGCTCTGTGTCCATTCAGTTGCTCTCTCTTTCTCCGAGGCTCGCGATGCCGAAGCGCCACTGGGGCGACGACGACGGGCTGTCGATGAAGATCAAAGACTTGACAGAGACCAGCCTGGAATACCGAGTTTACGTGCGGGTGGGTGCTGTGTATGTCCCGTGGGCGACGACGGGCAAGGCCATTCTGCACAAATTCTTGGGCACGGATGCAGATGCGAAGGTCCTCTCTGTGAAGACCTTCATCCATGGTAAGGAGCTGTTGGCCCTGCGTGTGGGAGATGTCGTGGCTGTGGAGAATTGCGGGGTGAAATGTTTCGAAGGAGTTTTGGACGCACTCTGGTCCGGAATGGGGCGAGTGCGGAAGGTAGAGAGTCACAACGTTCCGTGGCCTCTGACGCCGATGATTGAGGACGTAATTCCTACAAGCATTGCCGCTCTTTCCAGCATGACTGATTCGCAGCTTGTCGAGTTCGTGGTCGCGACGGTGCGGGATGCCAGCAGGGCAGTGGAGAAGGTTCACAAAGATGGGCAAAGCAAGGATGCATTCAGTGCCGTGCTTGGCGCAGGCGACCAGAAGTTGAAGCTCACCTTGTGGAAGGAGCTAGCCGGGGCGGCACTCGCTTCGAAAGTGTTCAAGCCAGGCAATGTGATTCTCCTTCGCGGAGTGAAAGCATCCGTGGCTGGATCTGTCAGCCTTCACGGTTTCCCAGGCACATGCCACTTCGAGTTGGCTTCGAGCGAGGTAGAGAAAATGCTTTGGGTCCAGAATGGCGGCGCTCTGAGTGGCATCGGTGCTCAGGGGGCGCCATGAAGAATGATTCAATGGGGGATCTCGTTATGGTCGAGGTGCTCTGCCAAGTGTTCGTGGACTCATCCCTGAATGCCTTGGTAGAGTTCTTCACTTTTCGTACATCCCTCGTGAATCCTTCCGACAGGGCGCTCCCTTGAGGTGCCAGAAGTTCGTCGTCTGCGGACGGGAGTTGGCAGCCGGACTTCGAGAGGCAGAGGAGCGGGTGGGAGCACGGCTCCTGGTGTGGATCTTCGCATGCGGGCTGGTGGGAGGACTCCAGGGCGGGTGACAACCGGAATGACTGGGCCGACTGGACGCGGCGTTCCTGGTCGGAAGTACACAATGAGCACTGCGCAGATGACCAGGATGACGCGGGTGAATACGACGATGTCAGTGGGTACAACGATGGTCGCTTTGCCACGGTCCCCGATACGAGCGAGGTATGGGGCGCCTGGTCGCGGCGTGGCTGGACGGACTGGCACGACGACGGCCACGACAACGCTCGGGGCGACAATACTCGGTACCAGGACATCAGCGGGCACGACGATGGTCGCTCCACCAGGGCAGCTGAGGTTGGAGAGGTGTGGAGTGATTTGGCGAGCCGTCGGTGGACGGACTGGCGCAACGATGACCGCTCAGGTTCTCGCGACAACGAAGTTCCGTACGACGTGTATGGCGGGTACGACGACGGCACCTCCTCCCACGTGGCCGGCAACAGGGACGAGTGGGGCCACTGGGCCTGGCGTAGCTGGACTGATGGGCCAACTGGTGACCGCGCAGACGGAGGCATTGACGCCTCGGGGTACGACGACGTTGGTTGGCACGGCGTCGGCAGCTATGAGGACGGCGCGGGCGAGCACGACGTCGGGGGCCTTCCTGACGCTGACAGGCATGACGGAATCGGCCACGACGGTGCTGGCGAGGGCGACGCTGGCGCGCGCGACGACGATGGTAGCCAGGACGTGGGCGGGTACGACGACGCTGGCGGCTACGATGGAGCCGGCGACCACAGCGACGGAGGCGGCGGTGGGCACGGCGTGGACGAGTGAGGCACTTCCCTGGTCATCTTCATTCGGCAGCCGACATCTGGCGCCGATTGTGGTGAAACTTGTGCTTTGCAGCCGACAAGTGGCGCGAAGCGAAATGGTTGGCGCGATGTTGTGTTAGGTCCCTCGGCCGTTGGATGGGGGAGGCAGGACTTGCGAAGAAGCGCTGGGAAGGAGGAAAGTGCAGAAGGGGTGTCGAGGAGGGGGTGGATGGGGAGTAGGTCGAGGAAACGCGGGGCAAGGGAGGCGTTTGAAAAGGAACGTCAGGTGGAGAGAAGGAGGACGTCGATGTAGAGAGGATGCCGAACTCGGAGCGTCTTCCGCTGTCGCACGCGTGCGGCAGCCGCCATCTGGCGCCGCCGCCGATGACCCATGCGCGCGGCTGTGGCGCGGCAGAAAGGTGGTGGGCGCGACAGCACGATGGCAAGTGAGGGAAGGAGCACGAGGATGCGGAGGGGAGGGCCCGGGGGCGCAGGCTTGCATTTTGGAGTATTTAGCTGTCTCGACGATACGTGGTTCGCGGTACGAGCTACGTACTCACATGTCCAGTAGGCACAGCTGCGTACACAAGCGGCACAGAGGTCGAACAGTCCACGACAGGTGTTACGGCGTGGCCCACTGTTGCTGTGCTTGTGCTTTCCTTTGCTGTTGTTGCTGTTGCTTTGTCATTGCTTTGATGCTATGGTATGCTGTGCTTTCTTGCGCTTTGATATGCTATGCTATGCTGCGCTATGCTATGCTGCGCTATGCTGCGCAATGCTATGATATGTTGCTAGGGAATGCAAGGCTGCGCTATGTTATGCTAGGCTACGCTATGCAATGCTATGCTGCGCTATTCTATGTTATGCTGTGCTGCGCTATGCTATGCTAAGCTAGGGCATGCTGTGCTATGGTGTGATATGCCCTGCTATGCTTGTTGCGCGACGCTATGCTAGGCCATGCTGTGCTGTGCTATGCTATGTTATGCTGCGCTATTCTGGTCTGCGCTATGCTTTGCTGTGCTATGTTATGCTATGCCATGCTGCGCCATGCTGCGCTATGCTATACTATGCTATGCTATGCTGCTCTACGCTGCGCTGTGCTATGCTATGGGAAGCTATGGTGCGCTATGTTCTGCTATGCCATGCAATGCTGCGATTTGCTGTGCTATGCTATGCTACGCTATGCTGTGATATGATTCGCTTTACTATGCTAAGCTAAAGCTAAGCTAAGCTAAGCTAAGCTAAGCTATGCCAATCGAAGCTAAGCTCACATGGGGGGACCGCGGACCGGGGCCTGGGGGAACTGCGGAGCGGGGACTGGGGGAACCGCCCGGGTCGAGTTTCACTGCTCGGTCTCTTTCAGCCCAGCGAGTATGAACCCTCAAGGCAGAGCCTAGGTAGGGAAAAAGACGAATGCAAGTTACACAGACGCGAGGGATCCAGACCCCCAGAGCTGGTGCGGAAGTCCATGGCGGACATCTTCTGGAGGCGCTCCGGAGGCCGACAAAAGGTTCAAGTAGCGGCCAAACGCTTGCCGAACAAATTTCAACAATAACAGAATTCACGTTCCTTGGAGGTTCGATGTCCCGATTGCTTCAGGTGTCGGTCCCCAGCCTTCAGGACTTGGTATCCATCCCGGGTCGTCCTTTGAGGGCCTGGGGGTCGCTCAGGGCTCTCGAGGGGCCGAGCAGTGTTCCACCCTTCCGTCCTGCTTTCGGCCACGGCGCGCGGCCCCGCAGGGCGCGCCGACGCTGGAGCCGGTCATGCTGGACATCCTCGGGAACGAGGAGCTGCAGTAGGCGGCGCGGGGCCTGGAGGCCGCTCCGACCGCGGCAGGCGCCGGGGTTGCTTGTGCGTCGCGGGCGGGCGGCGCGCGAGCCGCAGTATTCCCGTCCTCGCCCCTTCCCCTCATCATCCCGTCCTTTCCCTTTCCCTCCCTTTCCCCATTCTTCGCAGTGGCGACACGCCTGCGCACTCCTCGCGCACGGTCTTCGCATCATGCATGCAGGGCGAAACGCCAGAATTCTCCAGCTCGCGTTCTGACAGCTCACGGGCCCAATTCTTGCCCAGGATGAAAAACCGATCCCGGGGAAGGGGTCCAGTCATCCGGGGGCCGACGTTGCGAAAAAATTGGAACGTCGGAACCGCGGAGCGGGGTCTGGGAGAACCGCAGGGTGGGGCCTGGGGGAAACTCGGGGCGGGGTCTGGGAGAATCGCCCGGGTCGAGTTCCACTGCCCAGCTTCTTTAAGGAACCACGGGGCGGGGTCTGGGGGAACCGCCCGAGGCGAGGACCACTGCCTGGTTCCTTTAAGTAAAACGAGTAAGAACCCTCTAGGCAGAAGCCTAGGTAGGGAGAAAAACCTAACCCCAAAAATGCAAAGGTCTCGCTCGTCACGTTGGGAAGCGACTTCGTCGATGTGTCGAGGTTTGCAAATATTATGCCAGTGCGACCCTACCTAGGAGTTGGAGCCTCTAGGAAAGCAGCATGAGCGAAGCTAAGCTAAGCGAAGCAAAGCAAAGAAACGCAAAGCAAAGCAATGCAGAGCAGAGCACAGCAAAGCAAAGCAAAGCAAAGCGAAGCACAGCAACGCACAGCAAAGCAAAGCACAGGAAAGCAACGCAAAGCAAAGCAAATCAACGCAAAGCAACGCAACGCAAAGCAAAGCAAAGCAAAGCACAGCAAAGCGAAGCACAGCAACGCACAGCAAAGCAAAGCAAAGCAAAGCAACGCAAAGCAAAGCAAATCAACGCAAAGCAACGCAACGCAAAGCAAAGCAAAGCAAAGCAAAACAAAGCAAAGCAAAGCAATCACAGTAACGCAAAGCAAAGCAAAGCAAAGCACATCAAAGCACAAGCAAAGCAAAGCAACGCAAAGCAAAGCAAAGCAGCGCACAGCAAGGCAAAGCAAAGCAAATCACAGCTAAGCAAAGCAACGCAAAGCAAATCAAATCAAAGAGAAGCGAAGCAAATTACCCGGGGCGATTTCCACTGCCCGGCCCCTTGAAGGAAACAGAGTAAGAACTTTCTAGGCAGGAGCCTAGGTAGGGAAAAAGACCTAACCCCAAAAATGTAAAGGTCTTGCTCTTCACGTTGGGACGCGACTTCGTCGATGTGTCGAGATTTGCCAATATTGTCCCAGTGAGCAGAGCGGATCAACGCAAAGCAAAGCAAAGCAAAGAATGGAAAATCAAAGCAAGGCAAAGAAAAGCAAAGCAGAGCAAAGCAAAACAAAGCAAAGCAGAGCAGAGGAAAGCAAAGCAATGCACAGCAAAGCACAGCAAAGCAAAGCACAGGAAAGCAAAGCAAAGCAAAGCACAGCTTAGCAAAGCACAGCAAAGCTAAGCAAAGCAGAACAAAGCAGAGCCGAACAGAGCAAAGCAAAGCATAGCACAGCAAAGCAAAGCAAAGCAAAGCAACGCAAAACAAAGCAAAGCAAAGCAGCGGAAAGCAAAGCAAAGCAAATCAACGCAAAGCAAAGGAAAGGAACGCAAAGCAACGCAAAGCAAAGCACAGCAAGGCAAAGCGAAGCAAAGCAAAGCAACACACAACAAAGCAAAGCAAAGGAAAGCAACGCCAAAGAACGCAAAGCAAAGCAAAGCAAAGCAGAGCAAAGGAATGCAACGCAAAGCAACGTAAAGCAAAGCACAGCAAAGCAAAGCAACGCAAAGCAAAGCAGAGCAAAGCAAAGGTAGGGAAAAAAACCTAACCCCAAAAATGTAAAGGTCTGGCTCTTCACGTTGGGAAGCGACTTCGTCGATGCGTCGAGATTCGCAAATAAAATCTTCGACGGTTTTTGTTTTTAACAATGTCAAGTGTTCGGAAGTCTGATCTTCGAAAATACGTAACCGTGCAATGTCAAATGTTGTAGGCTTCACCATGTGTCAATGTATAACCCACGCAATTCCAAGCAACACCCGCAACGCGATGAAAAGGACACTATTATTCCGTCAATGTCAAGAGAAAAACCTTTACATTTTGGGGGTTAGGTTTTCAACGACAGCCGTTCACTTGCCATAGTATTTGAAATTTTCGATTTGCGTTTCCTGCGGGTGCGTTGACCGTGATCATCATGTAGAGTATGGCTCGAGCGGGTTCAGAAAGTTACCATTTTGGCCATGACCCGTGACCAGAAGGGTTGCATGAATGGCCTGCCATGTGTGGTCTTGACGGAACTGCGCAGACATGCTCGTTTTGCCAGATCAGTCCACACGTCGACGATGACATACTCGCAGTTGCGGGTGTTGGTGGAAGATCGTTTTCGTGTAACAGCTTCCAACGGCACCATGCAGAAATTCCTGGACGAGCTCCAGGCGAAGGCCGAGAATGACGAAGAGAGGTGCGGGCGTTGTACTTGCGGTCGCGAGTTTCTGGCACCGACTCCTTTGAAATTACAACGCAAGATTGTTACGTGCGAGGCTGCCCACTATGAAGCCACCGACCTCAAGATGAAGAAGGCTAAGCTATCGAAGGGCAACGTTCTATTCGTTATTCAGAGCCATCATGACCAAAACCATCATTGCAGCTCTCTTCTGAAACAGTTATCCAACAGTGGCGTTCCAGAGGACCACGTGCACGTGCGCTACGGCGAAGCTAAACACAAGATCACCTACAAAGGTCTGCCTATCACTCGCGGAGTAGCTCTTCATTCGTTCACTTATCGATGGCTTCCCAAAGTTCATGATTTGCTCACGAAGTTTCCCCGCATCAAAGGAGTATGTTACATGGAGCCCAACACTAATCTTGAAGTTGGATTGCAGCCCCTACTCAAGGCCGCGCAGCAGGCACCTCTTCGTCGAGACATTCTGTGGGTCGGTTATCGGGGGCATAGCTTCACGCTTCTGGGTTGCAAAGCAATTATTTTCCGAGTTGATGGCTTATGCGCTGCAAGCCGCGCCATGCATCGGAAGGGCGCACGCCGACAGGTTTTCCTAGACGGTGCTCTCGGCGGGCGTCTCAAGAACCGCATCTGGCGCCCTCCCAAATCTTTGGTCGGCATGCGCGCCCACATGTCCGTAAGTGAAGGGAGCCGTCGGAAGCGTCAGGCTGTGCACGTGTCCATGCGCTGACCTCTGTGAGCGGGATGCACCAAATCACGCATGCACTTGATTGAATTTCGACCATGAGCCGCTCCCCAAGGGGAGGAGAAGAGGACGAGGATGTGATACGAAAAACCAACGAAAACTAAGGAGGAGGAGGTCGAAGTCGGCTGAACGTCGGCTCCCGGACTCCTCCTGGGGTGACCCGATGCAATTTTGCACCCCGGGTCCGTTTCCGAGGGCCCTGGAGCCCGCGAGCGGCCTCCAGGGGCTGACCTTTTCCCTGGGACCGGTTTCTCATCCTGAGTCGTTGTTTGACGGCCCCGGGGCCCAGCGATGGCCCCCAGAAGCCGAAAACGAGGAAAAACCTCCGTCCTGATTTTTCATGTCGTCGCAAATCGACGAACAATCGAAAAAATCAAAAATCTCCGGGGACTTCTGGAAGCGCTGGGGAGTTTCATGGAGCCTCCGGTGGCCTCCAGAAGCTTCCGGCAACGCCCCCAGGAGCAGCGAAAACACTCGAAATCCGTCGCATGTCTGGGGGAAAAACCTCTTGGTCGGCGTGCCCGCCGGGAGGCTGGCCGGCCCAGCAGCTGCGCCGCCGCCGCAGCTGGCGGCCAGCGGGCCCAGAGGGGCGCGCGGCCTTGCGGCGCCAGTCTCGCCGCTGCAGGGCGCCGCGGGTGATGGGCCCATTTTCCAATACCACTAGCATAAGTAGGAGGGGGAGGGGGAGGAGGAGGTGGAGGACCCCCCTCCTCCCTCGGAGGAGGAAAAACTTGAGGGGGACAGGAGGCGGCGGCGGACGGTGGAATGAGCGTTCAAGCCGTTCTCACTAAGCACAAATTGGGAAAAAACCCCCGAGGAGCTTTACACCAACAGGGCTCTGGAAGAAACTCTGGTCTCCTCATGGGGCCAGAGAATCGAAGAAAAGGACCAAGGGGCCAAGCGGCGTCTGCGCCGCTCCTTGGCCTCTGCTCGATTCCGTCTGATGCGTTCGAGCTGAGCCGACGAAAGGGTCGGTGGGGGGGGAGGGGGAGCAGGAAGGAAAAAGGAGGGGGGAACCCCGTCCTCGGGGTCAGAGGGCGGCCCGGCCTCGTTGGGCGGGTCGTCGGGCGGCGCTGCCAGCTCCGCGGCTGGAGGGTCCTGCGGCGGAACCCAGGGATCCTCGGCAGGGGAGGAGGGAGAGGAAGGAGGCCGCCAGCGGCTGGATTCAGGATCACCACGCTTCCTGGAAGTCGCGGTGGGTCGGGCGAAATCTGGGGCCTCCCAGAACGCAGCGCCTGGATCCCATGGAATGTGAAATTCTCGCAGACTGCAGGTGTCGGAGGGGGTGGGGTCCTGATCCCATGGGTCGCCTTCATACGTAGCAGTAACAATGGCATCCGTCATGGCCGTAGCTATAGCTGTACACATCCGTGTCGGGTAGGTCTTCTTCGCACTGGTTTTGAAACTGTGGTCCTCATTTTTGCCGAGAAGCGTTTTATGTACTCCCTTGCCGTGATTGCATTTGCCGTTGTTGCAAGCCGTAAGTTTGCCGTGCAAAGTGGGAAGACGGAGCGACACGATCCTCGTCGGGGCACGGCCGACTGTAGCAGGATCTGCATCATTGAGGGTGCACTGGTCGAAATCCGTCGTAGCAACAATGGGACAGCATTCCAAAGAACGGAGAGGCATCCACGCAAAACTTGAAACGGCCTGGGCTCTCCACCAGGCGGGTGCTGGGTGCTCCATCCACCCGCACGTCCCTGCTCTGATGTGTTCCGCGAGCAGAAGCACAAGACATTGCAGGAGCTTGTTACCTACTTCGAGCTGCTGTGCCTGGGTCGGAGAGGCCCACGGAACACCCCAGAAATACTCGGCAGTCCTGAGTGGGGGGGGCCCCCCCTCCAGCCATCTAGCTGGGCACCAGGTCTCGCAGGGGGGTCCCCCCCCTGAAGCCCAGACTCGGCGAGCTCTGATGTGGCCTGCCCATTCGTCTATCGTAGCTTGACGGGTCATATCACAGCGTATGTTGTCGATGGATATGTCGATAGACAGTGTGACAATGTGAATATCTTGACCGTATTCGGCATTGTCGATGTTGTGTTGAATATCACCCTGACGACGACGACCACAAAATAGGTTTAGTATGTATACCTCACGTCGCTGCACACGCCACGGCACCTGTTGGGTGGCAAGATGTTGAAAGTCCTGCGGGCGGAAAAGATAATGTCTGTCCGAGAATTGGGCCTCTGGTGGTTCATCTGGATCGTTCTGAACTCTGGGGGGGCGCCAGATCTCCTCCAGGGTCTCTTGGGCCTCGGGGGTAAGCTCATAGAAGGCGCTTCTGAGGAGCTCTTTGGCTTCGTCCTCATCATATAAGGCAAAGACTTCAGCTGCTTCCCAAATCAGACCGTCGTCGCATACTGTAGTGGTTGCTGGGTAGGCTGATCTCCATCTGCCCAACCCGGCACGACGCTGGTCGGCGCATGCCTGACGGTCACGTGCTGCAGCTTGCTCGGCCTCGTCGGCCGTCATCTGAGCTCCGTGCAAGAAATGTGCTAAACAGCAGCGGGCTGCGTCGTATGCCAAATGATTGCGAAGTTGTCGGCGTGATGCGAATTCCATGGAACATGCTCGACATACTGCTTTGTCCCCCATAACCCTTTCCACGTGTTGGACCATGGTAAAGTGTGTACGTATGATGTGTTGTCGTAAGGCAGCAACCTTAGAGTAAGTGAAGTGGCACCAAGGACATATATATTGTTGTGCTGGTGGTCGGTCGGCAGCCCGCAAGGGATGATCAGGATGTGAAACTGGAAGTGGGAAGCCTCCTTCCCGAGCGCACTGGAAAAAGATGCGCTCTGCTCGTACTGCTAATGCCTGGCGGGCGGCGGCTTGTGCTGCTCCAATCTGCGCTGCTCTCAGCTGACGTCTCCAGGAAGTAATGGATCTCCGAATGTGTTGTTCCCACGGGTGAAAGCTGTCGGCAGGGTCCGGGAAATCCTGGAACGATTTTGTAACTATGCGGAGCCATCTGAGATCGTCCAATACGCGATGCAGCCATGTAGTCTTGGCGTGCTGCCGCGCGTGCTGTGGCTGAAGAGGCGCGGTGCGCAGTGAGAGCATGAGGCGATACACGTGCGCGAGCATACCGAGCAGAAGGTCGGATCCGTAGTGAAGCACTCGTCCCAGCAAGCGTAACCGATGCACGCGTAGCTGGACGTCAAGGTCCGACCGTTCCACGTGGGCTAAAACTTCAGAGTCAGGAACAGCGTGCTCGTCATATCTCTGCAAACCTGCTGCTGCGCGATATCTCATAAGTATGTTGGTACGAAGTACTTTGTGTGCGCCGTGCTCAATATTGATCCATGTGCCAGCGTTGTGTAAGAGAGAGGAGGAAATGAGCGCATCTACAAACCTCATCTTCATGGCGGTGGCGCCGGCCTCGTGCGGCACACTGGGGAAGACACGGCGCCTTAAAATCTGAGATGATTGGGAGATACCTGCAATGCGGTGTGCGATTTCTGGCCCCGTCGCTCCCCGCTCGTCGATGATAGTACCTAAGTGGGGGTATTGTCGGACCGCATGTATGGTGAAATCTCCAGCACTGTCGGAATGTACATGAAAGACCCCTTGACGAGTTTTCCAGAGCTCCAGTCGGGCCACCTTAGACTGTTTACCCCAGAACTGGAAGAGCAGCTCGGACTTCCCTTTCTTAAAGTTGAGGCGCAAGCCTCGCTCCGCGAAGCTGGACGCAACAATGCCTGCAACGTCGGCGGCTGTGCTGATCAGCCAGCACGGCGGCCCTAAGACTGCGAAGGCTCCGTCGTCAAAGAAACAAATCTCCAGGGCGGGTTTGGTGCCGACAGGCTCGTGGTGTATAAGCTGCGCTAAGGAGGCCCCTGGAAGCACTGGGACCTGGGTGGAAAGCTGTAGGGCTTGCAGACGTTGATTGGCTAAGTGAGTACACTCAGCCATGATGAAATTGAAGACGACGTCCCCTAATGGTTGGCCTGGCACCGTCCCGAAAGTCGAAAGCGCGATAAGGTCGGACCCTGGGTAAGTAAACCATAATCCGTGGTACGATGATGCGATGAGCGCCTGCAAGTGTGGACTGATGGAGGCCTTCTGGAGGGCTGGGGGCTGACATCTGAGCCTCTCGAGTAACCTGTGCAGGGCTGAAGGTGGGAGCCCAGTAGTGTGCAGAAGCACGGCGAGATCTTCGACCGTGTGACATGAGGCCATAACCAACTGACGTACTGATTTGTAGAAGGCCTGCACCACATCAACGAGCAGGAGCATGAGGGACGTGCCCTGCGACTCGGCAAGGTTCTGCAGGGTACGTATCGCTAAACCCGCCAGGTCTACGCCCCGACCCGCGATGCCCCCGTACTGCGAGTCCCCTGCAACCAGTGGTAAGATGTCAACAAGTGGTGTGCGGACCAGGGCGCGAAACTTTTTGCCGATCTGCGACGACACCATAACTGCTCTGGATGAAACTGGCCACGAGGGATCCCCAGACCTCTTCCAAATGTTCCAGTATATGCCTCCTTTCCACTGTGTAGGTTCCTCGAGTCGTGTAATGGCCTTAGTCACGATCGGAAAGTAAAGTTTGCCTATCTCTGCACCGAAAGCTGCGACGAGCTGTCCTGATAGCCCGTCCAAGCCGGGAGCCGACGCACGCGTCCTGCGGCATGCTGTCTGAAAGTCGGCTAAAGTAGGAACGAAGGCCTCGACAGCCGTAATGTTGCACACTAGGTCCTGAGGGAGAGGCGGCAGTGAGTCCAAGATGCTCTGTGCCTGCTCCGCTGGAACGATGGCGCTGAGCTCCTCGGTACCGAAGTGCTTCAGCCAAACATTGGCCGCCTCCAGGGTAGTGGTCGCCGGGGTCCCGTCGGGATGTCGGACAACCGGGAGAGACCGTAGCATAAGTCGCTTTTTGGAGCCAGCCCCCATACGTCTCAGCGTCGCAAAGACTTTGTCTGTCTGATGTTTGGACCATTCCGACTGTAACTGTGTGGCTAGCTGCTCGTAGTACGCGGTGGCATTATCCTTGGATCTTTGTTTGATCACAAATGTGCTGTGTAACTTGAGAAGCTCGCGCATGGCAAGAGACTTGTGCTGCATGCGTGGGAGATGCTCGATGACGGTCTTGCAAAACTGCTGGATAGACAGCCCCCGTTGGTAGCTGAGCTGCTCTGGGACATTGGCGAAGAGAGTGTTGAAACAGCCTTGCCTTGGTCCCGTCGCGTGGACTGCGCATCTGAGCCATTTAGCCCGATGTCTCCTGGAGTTGTCCTGCCCCTGTAGATTGGCTGATACCTGCAGGGTGTATGTCGTCATATCGTACACGCACTCGTAATGCGTAACACTTCGCTGCACAAACTGTACCAGTGGCGCGGGGGACGGCGGCGTACCAGTGATGGGAGAACCAAAGAAGTACATGTCCATGTGCCGTCCGTCGTGTGTAAACTGTGCCCACGCGAGAAAGCAGAGCGCGCGCGTGGCCCTCATGAGTAAGACCCGCAACTGACGAACCGTGCGCATACAGAGCGCGCGGTGGTCAACAGCTTCCAAAGTATCGGCTTGGATCCAGTTTTGCCTGGGTGTAGTGCCCCTGGAGGTGGCTCGGACGGGGAACGCTTGTTGCATAGCCCACCGCACGTGCTCGTCGATGATGTGCGTGTGATCCGTGCTGTGCGTGTCGAAGTCAACACATGGGGCTTCACTGAGGAGCTCCTTGAAGAGGGCCTGAGCCTGGGGGTCCCGATAGAGTGCGGGGTCGTGCGGCACACGATGTGTTACCGTACGCTGTTGTATGTATGCAGATGGCGGGAGCATAAGATGCGCACCTACTGCTTGATGATCCTCGTTGGTGACCGTGAGGTCGACAACTGCATCCACTCCCTGTCTGAGTACAGCGACAGGGTCCGAGACTGTGACATAGTCGCGACGCTTGGACTTAGTATCTCCCTTGGGTGCTGACCAGGACCCCGAGAGCCCACTGTAGGAAGGCAAGAAGGTGGAGGGGGCCCATTGTTCCGTAGTGAGGAGGAACTTGTGGAAGTGGAGGCCGGGCACATTTTCGGTCTCGGGCTCTTCGGAGCCGACGGCGGAGGAGGTGAGGCTTCCCAGGGCAGCGTTGGAATCGATTAGGGTGATCAAATGTTCGGCTCCCTGACGCGTCTGCTGTACCAGGGTTGTGGTGGCTCGCCACCACTCTGCCAGCTTCACCTCGGCTGTGGCGAGCGTGCCTCCAGCACGTGAGTGAGGCGCGTGAAACACCAGCACATTGATCGATAGACCAGTACCACGCACAGCAACCACCAGACGGGTGGGTTCTGCATGTAAAACACGGCACATATCTTGTGTGATGGTGTAACCTGGCATATATTCGAGCTTGCGGTGTACCCAAAGCGCACATCCCTCAGTCCCTGCTGGCGTAGCTGAGGAGTGAAAGACAAGATAGTCCCCAACATTCTGTGTTTTGTGGGCCCGAAGGCGGGTTTCCATGGTGCCCACCAGGAGGTACCGTTGGGCCGCAAAAGAGGCCGCAAGTTGCATGACACGTCCAGGACCGGGACCGTACGTGTCTGGTGCATTAGACCACATACTGGGATGTAGTGTGAGGACGTTAGCTGCAGCCACCCAGAATGTAGGATACTGTGGTGTGTCGGGACCTGCTACTGCACGTGGCTGTGGTATGCCTTGCTGAAGGGAGGTGGCAGCTGCTTTGCCAACTCGCATCGGCGTGCCACCTGAGGCGGGATACTGTGCACGTTGATCACAAGATAAATATTCTAGCCACAGCCATTGCAGTGCCTGTTGGTGCCATGGCAGATCAAGCTGAGCACGCCACTGCACGTCTGGGGTCGGAAGGAGGAGAGACATACTAGCGAGTCTAGCAACTGTGTCGGCCATCTCGTTCCACGGGTGGTCGCTGTGTCCCGGTGTGTGATCCCAGTAGAAACGCGTGCATGTGCGTGTGAGTACCTGTACCAGGCCATCGAGGGTCTTCTTGAGGTCTGACAGTTGCCCCATAGTGGCTCCCAACGCCGCGCTGTTGATCACTTGCATGTTATCCGTATGTATGGATACCATGGGTGAGGTGGGTGTGGAGGAGAGGTAGCGGATAAGCCACGCGGCAGCCCAAATGGCGGCCTCATATTCTGCCATAGCAGAATGCAATGACGGTGGGTATGCTTCTGCAGCTGCCCTGAGAGGGCCGCCCTGAAATCCAATAAGCCAGCGATGGTTTGGTGCGGATGCAAAAATAGCAAAACCCCACGCAGGTGGGCACGTGTCCCCGTCCCAGTTTTTGAAACCACCCCCAGACCCATCTGTGTAGATGTCGATACGCAGAGGTGGGATGCCTGGGTCGGACGTAAGTAGACCTGACAGGCCTGCTGTCGTAGCGGAATGCCAGAACTGGGAGTAACTGAGGAGGTCCTTACAGATAGGGATATCCCATTGGTGCTGCAGGAGCTCTTTGGTGGGGCCTAGGTCGGGAAGGGGGCTTTCCGAGAGGCCTATAACCGTACCCATGACCTCAGGGGGAGTGGGGCACTGGTCGTCTGCATTTTGAAATCCCTGAGACGTGAGAGTGGTACTCACGCCAGCACGAAAAATAGTTGTTTGTCAGTTCGGCTGCTCCTCATGAGCTGGCCGCACACTGGGCGGATCTTCTTCTCCGTGGGCATGAGCGGCAGCTGCGGCCGGGTCGAGCTCCATCTGGTCCTGCTGGCACTGCTGCTGCTTGGCCGCGGCTGTGTCCTCGTCATCAGAGTCACCCACTGGCAAAGTCTCGGCTGCCTGTTGCCGACGGGCCTTCTCGAATGCGCTCTTCAGGACTCCTCCACGCGAGCCTGCACTGCCGCTGGCTCCTGGGCCTGCGGTCTTAGGCGCGGCTCCTCCAGCGCTGCGGCTGCCTGGTCGGCCTGCGGCTTGGCGTGCGGGCTTCTTCGGCGGCACGGTCACGATTGCTGACTCAGCGGCTGTCTCTGGTGGAGCTGGCCAGGGCTGGGGGCCTGGAGCAACTGTGCGCTGGGGTGGCGGCATGCCTCCAGACGGAGCCTGGAGCGGTGGGGCGCCATCGGCGGGTACTGCTGCGGGTACTGCCTGTACATGAGCTGGCAGTGGCGCTGGTCCTTGAAGTTGTAAGCCTGGCAGGGAGGCGAGGGCTGTGGTGATCGCTGTCATCTGTGCCGCGAGCGTCGTGACCTGCTGGGTCAGGGCTGCATTGTTGGCCTGCATTGCCGCCAAGCAGGCCACCGCGGAATGGGGTGATGACTCGGCGGCCGCTGGCGCCGCAGTGGACGCCTCCGAGTGGGGGGCGGCCAGGCGGGGCGCAGGCTCCTCCCTGCCGCCTGGGCGGAAGCTGTCCTCCGGGCGGTCGGTCATGGTCATGTCTTCTTCGTCCTCGGCGTCGGCCGCCCTCTGAGCGGCCTCCTCCTTGGCCTCTAGCTCTTCGAAGTGCTGCAGTAGTTCTTCGGCTTTCTGCACATCTTCTGAGAGCGAGTGTGTGAGGGCGACTGCGGACTTGTGGGCTTCGAGAGCCTCGTCCTCTGCCTTCTGGGCGTCACTCAGGCGCTTGCGGATGCGGTCGACGTAGGCCTGCTGCTGCTGGGTGCGCGTCTTGGAGTCCCTGGCATACATGACCATGTAGAGGGTGACGGCGTAGTCTGACTCCAGCTCGCTGATGCGAGCTGCGCGCGCGCCCATGGAGTAGGCGCTGTAAATTTGTTTTTCTAACGCGTCAAGGCTGATCTTGAGCTGGTCTCTGTGCGATTTGACCTCTTTGGGCTTCCTCGGCATCGGCAACCATAGCCGGTGCTTCTGAGCTTCTTCTGGGAGTGCGGGACGAGGAAGTGGCGGTGCATCTTCTGCTGGCACGTGGCGGACAGGGGCTTGTGCTGAGCGGGAGCGAGGTGGTCGACCACCTGACGAAGCTGTCTGCCACCAGAAGTCATTCTTCTGCCACGTGTTGTTGTTCCATTGGGGCTTGCCTGTGCGTAACTGCTGGCGCCATGGGCGAGCTTCTTCGTCTGCTTCATCTGACTGCGATGTTGCTGTCGATGGCGTAGCCACGGGCTCACAAAATCGACATATTCTGCTGCTGGCTGGATTGGTGCGCTGGCAGTCCTTGCATTCCCAGAACTTGTACTTGGGCGGGTTGGGTCCTCTGGGTCTGCTTGGCGTGCGTCGTGTCGGAGTCGACATGGCACTGTGATGTCTAGCTAGGATCTCACGAGCTGCCGCGACACGGAGGAAGGCTCGAGCAATCCCTCTCTTGGCGCGGAGCCTGCGATGCCACGCTGGTTGGGGCGGTCGCCGCGTGGCGGTGCCGGTGGGCTGGCGGCCCTGTCGGGGGCACGGCCGGCCTGACGCGGGATGGCGGGTCGGCGCGTCTAGCGGCAGTCCCGGAGGCTTCGCAGGTACCCTGTGTACCTGCAACCCACAAGCCTCGGGCCGGGACGGCAGCTGGGGACAGGAGGAGGGAGGAGAGAGGAGGAGGGGAACAATGGGAGGAGGGGAAATGGAACGAGGAGGAAGGAAGGACGAGGGAGGTATTGAGTGCCTCCTTTGAGTGGACTGCGCCACTGTCCCGTCAGGTGTCCCGCGGGAGTAAGAGGAGGAGGAGGCTGGCGAGGAGCACGAGGGCGAGGACGAGGAGGCGGAGGAGGAGCAGCAGGGGAGGAGGAGGGAGGAGAACGGCGCGGACCTCCGAAAGCTTATGCTCACGGCACTTTCTCTTGCTCTGCCCCAGGAGGTGCCTCCCCGAGGGCTTCGCCTGTCGCCCCAGATCCGCCCCCGAGGGCAGACCTCCGAGGGTCGAGGGATCGACGGAATACCGGCGAAAAACTGGAATTTCGAAGAATTTCGAAGTTCGACTCTCGAGGATCGAGGCTCGAGGCTTCCTGGCCCTCGAGGGCCCTTCCTCGTCGCCACGGCTGGACGCAGCTCGGAAAACTTGCGCGGTTGGACCCCGGGAGAGGTCCGGGGACCGATTTTGGTAGAGGGAGACAAAACGCCATGAGCATAAACTTTCCGAGGTCCGCGCGGATTTCCTGGATGTGCGCTGGGCTCCCCTGGCGTCGCCTCCGGCGCCGCTCCTCGCGCGCTCCGCGCGCCAGGGAGGGGGTCCAGCGCCGATCCAGGAAATCCGCGGGGACCTCCGAAAGTTTGCGTTTATGCAGTTTTTCTATGTAGAATGTTTGGAGCAAGAAGCCACACAGTCAGGCTGCTGAAGTAAGGCCCACTTCGAGGTCGGAAGGGGTTCGGTCGTTCCTTGGGTTTGCACGGGTTCCCTTCCTTTTCTGCCGGCGTGCCCCTTCCCTTGAGTAGACCGACATGGAAAATCGGCTCTATCAGTTGTAGCACCATCTGGAGGGATAGAATGAGCATTGTCAAGACCATTGAGTAGCATCTCGAGCGGGACCCGGAACCGTGAAAGGAGCAGCAGGGAGAGGTAATTATTTTACAGGAAGCCCCAGCAGCACCGCATTCTGGACTACAGTGGCTCGGCATGAGTTCTTGAATGCTTCGACAGCTTATCAACAATATTTGTTACTAACACTTCCATTTCTAATAGTTTTCCGCAGAGGCTTCCAGCACAAGTTTGTTTTTGTCATTGTGGTGCGAAGGCGCAGGATCCATTCAGACAGTATACGTCACCCCGCGAGTGTTCACATCGTGGCGGCTTGCCGTGGCAATGTTTCTCTGGGTATAATGCTTTTTGTTTGGCCTTTCATATGCATCTTTCTGCGAGGTTCCGCAGATCCACTCCAACCAGAATGTTCGAGTTGCATGTGCTACATGTGCGCAAGCAGTCATAGAAAAAAAGATAGCCGACGTTATATCGCTTACCGCGCGTCCCTGAGAAACACATGCATGAGTAGTCTAGCGCCGCAGGGCGTGGGCGTCATGGTGGACGGCGGAACTTCCGACCCCGGATATTCAATCCGCGCTGCCTTGCCCTGCCCTGCCCCATCCGCTTTTGTGCTTCCGTGCGCCTGTGTGCCTCTGCGACTCCTCCTCTCCGCGTTTCTCTGCCTCTGCCTCTGTCCTGGCCGTTGCGACTCCCCGCGCCGCAGCTCCGGCTTCTGTTTCTGGCCCTCGCACTCCCCCTGCACCTGCCCCTGCGCCTGCCTCCGCCCCTATGAACTTTCTAGGCAGAAGGAAAAACACCTAACTTCAAAAATGTAAAGGTCTCGCTCTTCACTTTGGGAAGCGACTTCGTGGATCCCAGCGCGGCCGTCCCTAGGAGTTGGAGCCCCTAGGAAAGCAGTATACGTTAAGCGAAGCAAAGCAAAGAAAAGCAGAGCAAAGCAAAGCAAAGCAACGGATAGCGAAGCAAAGGAAAACAAAGCAAAGCATCGCACAGGAAATCAAAGCAAAGCAGGCCTTGCGCTCCTGGCTGCGTGCATGTGCTTGTTATTGTCTGCGAGTGCACGTGCGTGGTGCGCGCATGCACACACGTAAACCCGCCGCCATTCGCTGTCGACCTGAGGGGCGGAACCGCTCAAGGGATCAAGAGAGCGAAGCCGAACACCTGCAATGATGTACGTCTCCGCCCGTTAAATGCGCAGTTCGGCGCCGGGCGTGGCGCGGTGGCTGAGCAGGTAAGTACCCCTGAACGCTCCTTTCCTGTGGGCCACCCCCCTGTGAGGTCGACGGGGGATTGCGGTGGGCAATACGTGCGCGCGTGCGCGCGTGCGTGCATTTGTATGCCCTCGGGGCGCGCAGATAATCGCGCGTCGGACGTCCCGGCCTGGGCACGTTTGCTGCACTTCCCCTGGGGCCGTCGCGAAGGCGTGACGGTAATCGCGTTTCGCGCATCGCAGCGAGCGATACACGATTATAGGTGGCCTAGATATTTCGCCCCCGAAGACCTCACGTGGATCGACATTCTTTGAATCCCAACGTCGCTCCCCGATCTCCGGGCTTCTGGAGTTCCGTCTCTCTGGACCGTGGGAACCTGGTTATGCTCGAGGATCGCAGAGGCCATGGAAGAAAGCCCTTCGGTGCTTAAGTGAAAGTTTTTTGGGGGGGCAAGACGTTCACTGCTCCACATCAGGTTGTTTCGTGTTCGCTTATCAGAGTTTATCTCTGTGGGGGTCCCTGCGTAGCAACGAGGTAGGTGAGGTCGACCGCCGGTTTCTGTGGTCTTGCCCGAGTGCTTGGGTCTTCGAGGGGCCTGGGTGTTCGGGGCCCGTGTGCTGCGGAGGTGCTCGGAGGTGTCCAAAAGTCTTCGGGTGTGTTTGGATCCGCTTTCGCAGCGGTCTTGAAGACGTGGCTCTGGATCCGAGGCAGGGGCTGCATGCTCAAAGGCGTCTCGAAAGCACAACAGGGTCATCCGTAGCCACTTTGTTACAGGAGGGGCGGCAGATCCCCGTTAATTCGCGCAAGTGTTTCATCGGATCATTACACCACTTGTTCCTCACTACTATTTGTTAACGTACATCGGGCATCAACAAGCATGTTCACGAGGGGAGCTCCGATCAGCAGAGTCAAGAACACGTTCTTGGAGTTCGTTAGCTCGGACGAAGACGCCAACTGTGGTTCAGCTGTGCGCCGGACTAAATCCAGCCCGTGCCTGAAGAGCACTTCTGGAGACGTCAGCGCTGACGTGGCCACGGCCGTCCCTTTGAAGATCACCGTGTTCCCCGCTACAGACGAGGAGGGCGAGCCCCTGGAGAAAGCTGCGTGGGACCTGTGGCCAGTGAAGCGACCCCGCCAATGCCGGCTGGAGCAGCGTGGAAGGTGCCCGCATGGCGCTGCGTGTCCCTTTAACCATGTGGCTGTGAGGATTCGCCCTCGCGGCACCCGCGGTGGACGGGCGCGGCGCTGACGGTTCAGGAACGGAGAGGCTTTGAAGCTGCAGTGAGCATGGCAGCCGACTTTTGGCGCCGCGCCAGCCTCCCGGGCGCTACCCGAGTTTTCGAGATGGTGCGTGGGACCTGTGGCCAGCGAAGCGACCCCGCCAATGCCGGCTGGAGCAGCGTGGAAGGTGCCCGCATGGCGCTGCGTGTCCCTTTAACCATGTGGCTGTGAGGATTCGCCCTCGCGGCACCCGCGGTGGACGGGCGCGGCGCTGACGGTTCAGGAACGGAGAGGCTTTGAAGCAGCAGTGAGCATGGCAGCCGACTTTTGGCGCCGCGCCAGCCTCCCGGGCGCTACCCGAGTTTTCGAGATGGCCCTTGAATCGGGTCGGTGCCGCTGCAGTCGGCTCCCTTTTTTATGTCGCCCGCCTCACGGACAATGTACACAGGCTCGTCATCGTTCTTCTCACGTGGGTGCTCGGTTTGACATGAATGCGCGTCAGCTCGAACGACCGCCTCTCGTTTAATGTACATACGGCAACCGAGCAGCT
Source organism: Prorocentrum cordatum (assembly GCA_963575745.1). Lineage (NCBI taxonomy): Eukaryota > Dinophyceae > Prorocentrales > Prorocentraceae > Prorocentrum > Prorocentrum cordatum. Next base: position 236,630 of record CAUYUJ010008780.1, on the reverse strand, counting down.
GATACGAAACCATCGTTCGGATCGATTTTTGGGGAATAGTGTGACGACGCTACATCAAGCCAAAAGGCAAGTCCCATTCCACGCGCAATGAGGGGAGCGAGACACCGCATTCCCTTGTCTTTTCTTTCGAGCTTGAGTCCTCAGCCACAAGCGTACTTTCTCGGGTCACTGCACTTCCGTTCTCTGAGTACTATTGGTTATCCTACACATGGCATCGTCTAGCATGTCAACGCGTCCGGTCCGAAATGTATGCAATGTCTTGGCAGCCTTTTTTTTGACAGGATCGCATGGCGTCGTTTGAGGTCGCCTTGACCGGTGCCGCGGCGGCTGTGTCACTCTTAGTTGCTCGTGGGATATGGTCGCCGTGAGATGTGGGCTTTGCGTCGTGTCCTTTGTCCTGTACTCTGTACTAGGTTTTCCAATTTCCCTTTTTGCGTGGAGACCGTGGTCAGCAGGAATCTTGGATCGCCAACGTGACGCTTTCTATCCCCTTTGTTTTTTTGTACTTCCAGTCTGTTGTCCTCGTGCTCCATTCGTCTCTCTCCCCAGGTGCTTGTTGTTTCCACTGTTGTGGCTCTTGGCGTCTCGCTCACGTGCTGGCCCCCATGCAGCGCCCTCGCCCATCACCGATTCTGTAGGAAGAGGGCGTGCTTCGATGAGTCGTTTGGGTTACCAAGGTGGCCGTCAACCGCAAGACAGCGTTCACTCTTGTGCAAGGGCAGTGCACCGGACCGGCGGCGCCTCTTTCCACGCAGATAAAAAAGGTCGTCCCCGTTGCCCCTGGCAAGATCGTCGTGACGCTGTTGACAGGTCCGCAGAATTTGAGTCGTTCTGACAACTTGTATGGGTCGGCTTGTTCATCCGTTCTGATACTAGGGCGAGCCTGTCTCATCGGTTGCTCTTCCTGTGTCACGGCCCCTTTTCATTACCTATGTACTCTTTTTCCTGCCGCGTGCGGTCTCTTCGTGCGCACGTTGTGTGTCATCGAAGATCAGCCCGTGGCCTTTGCGGCCCGCTCCCCTCGCCCATGCTTCGCCTACGCTGTCTGTGCGTCATGTGTTTGTGTCCCGCCATCTGATTGCATGTCCCGTGTTCCGCCTGCTTTTTGTGCTGGTTCTCGTCCCTGTTGCGCGATCTGTATCCATGTTCACAGGGCTCCTCCAGTTGTGCGCAGCGTGAAAGCGTGCGTGGGTGAGCGACTCGCCGCGCCCGAGTGGCCGCTGTAGTCGGACATGACTTTGCCGAGTCGTTGCTCCGTTTTGTCGCGGCGACAGATGGCAGGACATTTCTGGAAACACATGCGGCTTAAAGATACCGTCGCTGATCTGGCCCCCGCCGCTTTCGCGGGGCTTGGGGACGCGACTCGCGTGGATCAGACGACTCACGCGCAGAATGAGATGAAAGACTCTCAGCTCAAAGCGAAGCGGGAGCGCCAGGACTCCTGCTTGGGCCTGTCTCATATCTGACGCAGTCAGCACATCTCGCTTTCAGGCAGCGTCGTTTTGGAAGAGGCACGTCGTCCCCGTTGGAGTGCATCGCGGGAATGTTAGGAATTCGGAATAGAGGGGGTCTTGTGCACACCGTTTGTCGAATTTCGTAGTGAGTTCAACAGCTCCCCAGGATGTTTGCAAGGTGGTCTGGGCGCAATTGGGGATGAGAGCTGATTGGGCGCGATGGCGTGCCCTGTGGAGTGCAATGGTGCTTCCTGCAGTCGGTGCCTCCCCGCGCGGTGGTTTTGAGGGCCTTCTGGTTTCGGTGGGCGGCCACAGTGGTGTAGGACGGGGCATGGCTAGGAGCAGGGGCCGCTGGGTGCACAGGTGGTTCGGAGTCGATTGGCCAGGCACAATGTGAGAAGCAGGGGTTCTGGACGTGGCTTCCGCGTCGATGTCGTTCTTGTGAATGTCGCCGCAAACCGTGGAGGCTCCAAACACGGTTTGTCGTTGTCGTCTCCGGCGTCGACGGCTCTCGGGACGGTGTATGATATCCGGTGGAGGAAGCGGGATTGAGCTCCATGTCCGACGCGGTGAGCTTTGGGACGCTCTTATTGAAGGAGCAGGAGAGGTTGGGGGTGACGGGCAAGCGTGCTCGGAAGACGGTGTCCAGCGTCGCCAACGCAGTAGACGTGGCTACGCGAGTGTCGGCGCCGGGCCTGCGGACGAAGGCCACGACGACAGAGGAGGCGGACGACGAGGCGACAGCAGTCCCAAACCACCACAGTAGGTCGCTGCTTTCGCTTGTCGGTTTTCCTACTTGGGGTTGCTGTTTCTCGTGATCCAGACTTGTTCTTTGCTGTTGCGGAACTGAAGAATGTTTTGTCGATTGCGTATTTGATGGTGGAACCTACCGTCACTACTTCGTGTGTCCAGTGGTTGTCCGTCTGGTTCTCCCCTCGCCCAGGCATAGCGGGCGCGCGGAGAACGTCTGAGGCGACGCGCGGGCGCGGCATCCACGGAGACCTCCGTCGGGGCATGACCTTTGGGGCATACTAAGGGAGCAGGGAGAGGATGGGTGACAGACAGGCGCCAGGACAAGATGGTGACTGGTCTGGTCAAGGTAACAAGTAGCACTTTTCGCAACGCTCCTAACAAGACGCAGCTGCTGCCGGGCATAACGCGGCGAGGGAGCCTCGAAGGGGCGGGGAGAGGGAGGGGGGTTTGGAGGGAGGAGGGGAGGGAGAGGGATGATGATGATGACGATGATGAAGATGATGATGACGACGACGACGACGACGGCGTCGGCGGCGCCGACATCGACGACGACGATATAACCTCGCAGAATGACACCCCTTTTACCTCCTTGCTTCTCTCCTTCTCTTGCTTGCTTCACCTTCCTCATCCTCATCCTCCTCCCCCGCGACCCCGAGTGCGGAGTGGTCGATCTGGGTGTTTCGCAGCCGACATCTGGCGCGATTGCGCGCGCAAGTCTCGGGGGCTTGCACGCCGCGAATGAAGTCGCGCGGTTCGCAGCCGACATCTGGCGCGAACGCGCGCGCAGGGTAAGCAGGCATGCACGCAGTTTTTTGGAGGCGTCGCGCGCCACAAGCACCGGGCTCGGGCCGCGAGCGCGGTTTGCATTCATCCTCTTCTTCCCGGGCTTCCTCTTCCTCCGTCTGGCCCAGGACCAAGTTGTTTATTATATGAGTCCTACTCTACACATATCCTCGTCCCCACCATTCCTTTCCACCCCATACGCCGTGGGCCAGCGGGTACAACGATGCCTGTGGGTGGGGCTCCGCTAGGTGAAGGCAATCGGCCCCGAAACAGCCGCTATGTTGTACCACGGTCCCAGAAACATGTCGGAGTGCCCACCGTGGTCTCGGAGAGCGCTAACAAGCCGATCATCGTCCCGACAGCCCACGACGGCCCAAGAATCATCCGAGATGGCTACGTATAACCACTACTTATTTTCCCCTTCCGCGGGCTCGTCCAAAAAGTGTTGCCAGCACTGTCTCCCCATCCACCTCCTTCTGTTGCACTGCCCCTGCCCCGCCTCATTCCCCAGCCGTCAGAGGCGACGCCAGGAGGAAGGGGGGGGGAAGGCGAAGGAGGCAGAGGAGGAGGATGAAAAAGGATTGACGAGGTAGAAGACGAGGGGATACACGTGCGAAGCACACAGCATCGTGATGGTGAAGGAGGAGGATGTGTACGTAGCTCGTACAGTGTGCAAAATGGGATGCACGCATGAGTGGTAGTCTGTCTGGGGCAGCCCAGAAGTGGCGCTAGACACGGAAGACGCATCGCGATGTGCCGGCGGCCGCGCGAGAAAAGAAAGCAAGGTAATCGGGGGGATGGTGATGTATGGCTTGTGTCAGGACACGCCACAGCAGTTTTCGTGCGACGCCCATGTGTTTGCAGTCCTGATATCAGGGGCTGTCATCCTCGTCGCCGCCGGGCGCGGCTATGTAAAACAAATGCATGTGAACCCTGGGGGGCGTTCGGAAACTGCCTCTAGACGGCGACATGGAGTTTTCTAGACGACGTGGAGCGTGTGCTGTTTCAAGGCGCGACTGTATATTTCAATTTAGTGGGAATGGAGCGAGTTGTATGTAAGTCTGTGCCCTGGTTGAAACATGTTCGCTGGCTTCCCATAGGTATCCGTGGCGGAGGGAAAATGCGGGATCTCATGAAGCAACATTGGATTGTAATGATACTGGAAGCTGCCATAGCATTGCAGACTTTGGAAAAAAAAAACATCGGCGCCTGCGGCGGGCTCGTGATCAGCTGTTATTTGTTGTGTTCACAGCAAAACCTTCACTCGTATCCGCAGGAATAGGAGGGAGTTGGAGGAGGTACGCAGGAGGTGGGGTCGGTAACAAACCATAGGAGGAGGAATAGGAGGAGGAGGAGGGTGTGTGGGGGGACGGGAAGACGGAGGGAATAGCACGGACGATGGAAAATAGCAGGGAATGTAGAATGTAGACATGGGAATAGAAAGCAGGACAGGTGCGAGGAGGACAAAACGGCAATGTAAAGAGAGCGGCAGAGGAGAGCAATGTAGGACAGTGGAACAGACCAGGTGTCAGCTGACGTGCGCCGTGCCGCAGGCTCAAGTAGCCTTGAGCGGCCCCAAGGCTACAGCGGGCTTCCCTGCCTGCGGGCCCTCCCCGGGGGGCCGCGGGGGCGCGGGGCGCTGCAATGAAGGTCTTACCGGTTGCACCCATCAACCGAGGGCTTTACCGGTTGGGCCATAACCAACCGAGGGTTTTACCGGTTGTACCACAATCAACCGAGGGAGCGCCGGTGTCCATAAGCCGGTCCCCCGTAAACCCGTAAACGGGGTGGTTCGTGGCGTGTGTCAGCAATGGCACACCCGCGTTCCTGCATGGGCCTTCGGGTCAGCCGGTGTCAGACCGGTCCCCCGAGAGGGGTGCGTCGTGGCAGGGTCCTCCGGGGCTTTGCCGCGTCGCTGCATAAATCCACGACGGAAATCTTCCGCTCGGCGGTGGCCCCGAGTGACCAGCTCTGGCAATGGGCGGGCTGAAAGGGGGAAACTCTCGCGATTTTGCGGAGACAGGCCCTGGTGTATTGGTCCCAGAACGTCTGTTGTGAGCGGGAGGCGGGGGAAACTATCGGAAATTTGTGGTGGTGCCGAAAAAGTAGGTGACGGAGGGCCGTTTCATGGAAGACCCCGCTGTCTGTCTCCGAAGGGTAGAAGGGGGAAACTATCGCGTTTTTTTTTCGCATGCGCGTCTTCGGGACGGTACAAGTAGGAAACTATCGCGATTTGTGTTCCAGGTTCGTCCTGTCGACGATAGACGAGGGAAACTATCGCGAAATTGTCCACAGGCGCGTCTTCTAGACAGTGGACGGGGCAGACGATTGCGATTTTGTTCCCAGGTTCGTCCTCTGAATGAGAGAAGGTGGAAACTATCACGACTCTATTCACAAACGCGTCCACTGGACGACAACATGAAGAAACTCCCGAGGAGTTGGCCACAGGCGCTTTCTCCACACGATACAAGGGGGAACATAGGTGAACCGTCTTTTTGGCGCGTGCTCTAGAAGACAGGAGGGGAGAGCAACGGCGAATTTCTGCCCAGACGCGCCCCTCGAGCGACAGACAGGACAGACTAGCACGCTTTGCTTCGCAGACGCGTCGTATGACCGATGGAAGGGGGAAATGCTCGCGGATTCTCTGTAGGTCTGGTCCAGCCAACGCGTGGCGCGAGGGACGCGAATCGGTTCGAAGACTGGTCCGATCGTCAGCGCCAGAGACGGGGGTTCTGCGAAGCTCCGAGGAGGGTCGCGCGTGGCGTCTGGGAGACGCGGGCAAGGCAGCCGCGAAACGCTGGTGCCCTGCAGGTGACGGGTCGCGACTACAGCGATGGATATCTCGAAGGCGATCGTGGCGGGATCGGAGAATACGCATAGTCGGCCATGTAGCGGACGTTAGTAGGGGAGACGGAAGAGGAGGAGGAGGAGGAGGAGGAAGAGAAGGAAAAGGAAGGGCCTGTGGCCGCCAGAGCGCAGCTGCGAGGACGTGCGTTGCTCGGACGCGCGACAGCGGTGGCGCGCCCGTGGAGACACTAGGTGACGGAATGCTACGGGTTGCTGTCGCGTGGATGGCGTACGCGACATGCGCGCCGACGACGTCTGTGGCGACACTCGCGGCAGACGAAGCAACCATCGGGCCCTGGGAAAACAAGTGCTTGCAAAATGCCATAGCGCGTATGCAGCGGGGTCGTTGGCGCCGAGAATCTTCACGATTCTTTTCGAGAGAGTGCCCCAACCATGCATTGTCTGGCGCGGGCGGGGTGGACCCGGTGCCAAAACAGAACGTGGACGCGGCCCAGCGGTGGCTGTGCCAGCAGAAGGCTTTCGCGTGGGTCTACGAGGCAGGACAAGTCGCGGATCTTCTGGAGGAGGGCGCCTTTTTGAGGTGGCGTCTTCGCGATGCGGATGGTCGCTGCGTCGGGTCTGCCGTTTGGCTGTCCGAAGGACATGTAGTTCGCGTCGCTCGTGGGCACGGCGTGTTAAGCGGGGTGGAGGGTGAACCTGTGCGGGCCCCATGGCGACGCTCCGTTGCTGGCGCCAGTCGCGGTGGCAAGAATGAAGCGTCGGCGGCAAGCCATAGCGCGAGCGCGAATTCTGGGCTGCATCGTGACGTGTGCCCTGTCGTCATTGGTGACGCGCCGTGCTCTGCTGTGAGAGTGAAGGCACTGGAAAACTGTCGGTATCGAAAGATGCTCACCAGCGGCCAGGGCGGCGCTTGTGGAATTAACGCGCTGTTCGGCACGGCCAGCCCAGATGGGCTGCGGCACGCCGATGGGAGAGGATTCTTGCGATGGACGCTCGGCGAGACGGCAGAGCAAGTGCGCCGAAATTGCCGCAATGCTCCAGCCCTGGATGAGCTGATGAACTCGGCGTGGAAGCATGTGATCAAGCCGCAGGCGGAACAGCATGCTGGTCTGAACGATCGGAATCTGGGCATGCTGGCGGAAGAAAAGAGACTGTGGGAGAAGATAAAGGGGAAGCGCCATGTCATGAATGCCTGTGCGTGCGCCGTGAAGCGAGAGAGTGAAGCGTTATCGGTCTTCGAACAGAAGCGCCGCGAAGTGGCTAGTGCGCTGGGAAACTTATGCGGGAACGACATGAAAGACATTTTTCTGCGCCCGCTGCTGACTCACATGGGCATTCTTGACGACTACGAATGCATAGGCAATGACGGGCAGTGGAAGATCGACGTCGTTGGCACAGACACAGAGCTCGGGCAACATTACCGCCGCGGCATCGTGGAGTACTGCGGCATGAACAACATTGATTTTTTCCTGGAGCACGTGAGTAAACACGGCGGCTGACCTGCAGGACGCGAACGTAGACAGAGCATTCGGCGCTGGAGTAGGTGACTTTGTAGAGGTAGTGAAGGAGGCCCGCGCGCACGCGCCCGTCGTCGACGCCGGGGAGTCTGTTTTGGTGCGAGAGCCATTCGAGGACTTCTTCTCGCTTGTGTACCCTTGTTATTTGGAGGCCTTATGCTCAGATGGGTATTATCTGAGCGATTTAGAGCTCATGTTATTGTGCGAGTGCGCAGGTCTGAACGCGGGAATAGCGCGGGAGGTTCGGGAGGAGCGTCGGCTTCATCGCACAGTCTTTCAGCTGCACAAGTATGTCTTGCCTGCCGGCGACTCGGCGAACATCACTCTTATTTGTATAAACGCTGGTATTGGGAGGAGCGCTGTGCGCGGACATTACGAGCGTTTGGAATGCGTGTCGAGAGCTGTGCCGCCGCCGCTGGTTCCGCCGACTCTGCCTATTCATTCGGGGGCCTCGAAAACCAAGAGAGGACTGCCTGATGCATCGGACGTTCGCGCGGGGAATATAAGTCGGACGGGGAAGAAGGTGCTAGTGGCTGCTTGGAAGACGGGAGACTGCAGCGATGGGGCAGAGTGCGGCGGTCGGTGCGCAGGAGACGGTGTCAACGTCGCAGGTGCTGATGTGGGCGACGGAGGAATGGGCGCGGAAGAAGAGAAGGCGGCGGGGCTTGCTCGTGGGACCGGCTTGGCTGCGACGGTGGGTGGCGGTGTTCGAGGAGGACGCAGGGATGGGCACCGAACGGATTTGGGCCAGGCCGGCGGCGGCAAGAGAAAGGGCAGGGAAGGCGGTGGCAGCGCGACGGCGACCTGTTGCATGGCGACTACCGCGAAAGGGAGCGCCCGAAGGCCCATCATGGAGGGCGTGGCCGCTAGACCAGGACGTGAGCGGGCAGCGCATGTCCTCCCGGATGATCTCCTGGCACCGGTGCGCGTCATCCGAGAAGCCGATGGGCGCGCATTGCGTCTTCTACGGAATGCGTGTGAAGAGGCCGAAGCGCGGGAGATTCCGGGCCTGGACTTTGTGCCTACAGAGTTGCACGCGCACCTGTGGGGAGTTTGGGGTGAAACGGCGCCACTGTTGCGTGTCATGAGAGAGGAATGGGTTCGTGAGTGGCGGGGGTGGAAAGTCGCGCGGGAGGAGCAGCTGGGCGCGCGCGACGTGGAGGATCGGTGCCGCGTGGTGGAAGACCGCACGGTTAAATTTATGGAATTTCTTATGGGGGCGTTGGTATTCGAAGCAAAGACCGACGATGAGCGAGCTGAGGACATGGCAGTATCAGGCCGCCGCGTGGGTTGCAGTCTTGGACACGGCATTGGCGCTTCCCTGGCGGACAGTATCTTTCAGCTGTTGGCCCGTTTGGGATGGCGTGACCAGGCGTTGGCGTCAGACGAGGGGCGCCGTGTCGCTAGCGAGGCGTGTATGGATCATCTGCGGACCGTCGGAGATATATGGTTGGCGTTGGGGTCGCATGACGGTGAGCTCCGACACGGCGTGCATGCTGGTGAGATCATGAGATTCGCGCTGGCCCGGTACGGCACGGCTGGAATAGCGCTGCCCTGCCAGATCATCCTGCACACGTACTCCCGCTTTGACGGGCTCCTTGGGGCGAACGGAGAGGGAGTTTCAATGTCGTTTACCCGAGCAGAACTCGAGGGGGATGGGCCCGCGCTCGGTGCATGGCCGTGCGAGGAGGAGGTGCGCGCTGAGGGCGAGGTTGCCGCGGTCGAGGTATACAATGAAACCGGGGCGGACATTGCGAGCACGACATACAAACCTGCATGGCAAAGCGTGGCGCAGGACTCGCCGGTGGCCGCGCCTAACAAGACGAGTGCCCAAGCCGGAAACGGAAGCGGGGACAATGTAAAGCAGACGGAGGTCACCGAAGCCGACACGAAGGCGAAGCGACCGCGAATCACAGGGAAGACGAAGCGCGGTGACGCCGCAGGGCCAGGGGCCGGCGGCCCAACCGACACAGGCGGTACAGCGGTGCCAACGCACACCACGTCGAGCACCGGCGCTACCCCAGCGGGTGACGGCGAGGGCCATGCAGACGCGCCTGGACACGTGCATCGGGTCCGCGCTGCAAAAGTGTCGGACGACCCGCGACGGAAAAGGGAGGAGGATTTGGAGAGAGTTGCGACAGAGCACTTGAAGGGCGCACCCACGTTGCCCGCTGTCTCGGCGAATGGGGCTGCCTTATGTGGCGGAGTCTCGACATCGGTAGGAGCAGTAGAATTGCCGAGGAAACACTGCGCCTTGAAACGTTGGTGGGGGGGCGACTGGACGCCTTGCCTCTGGCATGGAGATTCGGATGCAGATCTGTGCGCGCACCTGCTGCAGGAGCATCGGGCGCAGCTCGAGGATATCGCAGCTTCGCTGGTTTGCGTGTCTGCCGAGGAAGAGAAGAGCGAAGAGTTGCGTTACTTGTCCGCGTACAACGAGGTCGTGGCATGGAAGGTCCGTCAAGGAGCTCCTCTCGCCGCACTTGCCATTGACCGGCGATGTCTCCGTGCATATGCGGAGGCGCTGGGAGACGAGTCAGTTTGTTCTCTGATATGTATGCTGTGTGCGCGGAAATTTCCTCACGTGGAAGGGCGCCGTGGGAATCCAATCACTTGGCAGAAGGTGTCGCCGGATTCGGATGGCGTCTTCGGACTGCCTGGCTCGTTTGTCAGAAAGCACTTGTCCGTGGACAGCTATGTGGGTCGATACGGTCAGGTCGGAAGCGACGTGCATCTGCGGGATTACGCGGAGGACTTTGAAGATTGGCAAGCAACGATCGCGTCGGGCGATGGACACATGAAGGTGTTGTGTTGCCCCGAAGATCTGCGCTGCAGCACGGAATCGTGGCACGAAGGGAACGAGGTATGCGATCGTTGCGAGGCGCCGCTGTGCGAGGAATGCCGAACGGGTATGTCTGGCCCGAGAGGCGAGGCGGCGGTGCCCCCTGCAGCTCTCGCTAATGACATGATGACGTTCTACTCACCGGAAGAGCTATTCGCAGGAAACGTAACGCTGCTCGAGATGATTTGTGCGTCCGTGTGCGTGACCTCGATGGCATGTTTCACCCTGGAGAAGCGGCATCGCAACGAACGATCTTTTGACATGGAGGCGGGGAACAACACGCGTCGCATGGCTGTTCGCGGGAACGCGACATCCTTCCCGATGCCGTGGACGGACATGCTCGCGCAGCTGACCGCCTTGGAGGAAGGGGCGTCGAAGGCAAGGCCGCCGTCGGTGCCGCGGACAGGCAAAGAACTGGCCGACATAGTGTCGGTGATATTGAAGTCCGGAGGAGACGACGATACGGCAGCGAGCATGGCGAAGTTCATACATCAGGCAGTCGTCCGTCGGGATGTGGTCGTAAAGCTGATCGAGGGGGCGAAGAAGCGTGGGCACCGAGCGTATCAGCACGTTTGCATGGAAGAGGTGCGAAAAAAAGCTGCGGAGCTGCCTGATGGTGAGGTGCCGCCCGAGATCATGCGTTTGGTGCCTTTGGACAACGAGCTGGGCAAGATTCTGATGCAGAAGGCGGCGACGCCAGTTCCGCGCCCGGATGGGTTGCAGGAAGCGGCGGAGATCTTGGAAACGACGAAAGGCAACGCCGTGGTTCTGGAGAAGAGCAGCTTCGATGACGGGGATATCAATGCCCAGCGTGTGGAAGCCTTACGAAGTTTTGTACAGAGGGTGTCGCCAGAATGCGAACACGATGGAACCAGCGAGCGCACAGATCACAGCGAGAGTGAGTCGGAGCATGAAGGTACCCGAGCGAAGCGCCCGCGCGAAGGCGGGCGAGAAACGGAGCCCGACTTCGCGCCAGCGAAGGAGAGGGGAGAGGCGAGATTGTTGACAGAGGCGCTGGAGAGGAACGAACGAGTGGATCGTTTGCGGGTATGTACAGGGAACACAATGATGGATCAATTCGAACCGTGGTATTTCGGCGTAGCGTTTGCGTTCATTTTCAAGTATTGTACAGGCATGCCCGACATGCCGGCCTTCTTGAAGCGTCCGCGGTATCGGCGTTCGGAAGAGGCCCCGCGGGTGGAGTTGCCGCTGTGGGTTCGCATCATGAGTCGTCGCGTAGAGAGCCAGTTGTCGCGCGATTGGCATTTCGGGTTCGTGTCGTGGAACTTGGTATTTCGTTCAGCGGTGAACCTGAGCAGGACGTGGTTTACGTACGTATCCGCGAACCCGAAGGACGTGGATGCGCAAATCACACCCGAGGAGATCAGCGAAGGGGCGAAGCAGATCTACCGTGCATTGGCGGGAAAATACCAGGACGTGAACGGTAAGAAGCAGAAAGTGATGGGAGACATGACGAAAGTGCGCTACGTCCCGGGACTCGGCAGAGCGGCCCACAGGTTGCTCGCGAACATCGAGCACACGTCTCGGCGGTTACCAGGGACGCAAGAGACACGACGGGTCATGCGGTTCGAAACCAACGCTCTCCGCGTTCGGTACGGCGTACCGATCTTTGTGACTTTTTCTCCGGACGAATGGCACAGTCTCCTCATGGTACGGTTGTCGCGCACGCGACGTCGTGACCCCGTCCACAATGCGGTGAGCGATGCGGCAGCGTCACGGGCAGCTGGTAGTCGAGAGTGGCCGCAAGTCGCTCCAGAGACTGACGATGTGCGCCTGGAACTACCGCTGGCGGCGATCATGTCGCAAGTGCCTGCGTGGGCGGAGCGCAGGAAGATACTCGCGCGGGATCCGATGGCGAGCGTGGAAGGTTTCCGTGTGATTGTGGACGCGACGATGCGGCATCTTTTCGGATTGCGCAGCTGTCCGAACTGCCCGGGATGCAACCATGGCGAGCGAATGTCGCCGTGCCAGGATTTGTTTGGCAGCAACGCCTCGCCGGAAGGCGGGGTGTTCGGCAGGGTGGGCGCTTGCTATGTCTCCATCGAAGCGCAAAAGTCGACGGGCGCGCTCCACGCGCACTGTCAGGTGTTCGTACAGTGTCTGCACCAGCACACGCCGCTGGACAAAATCTTCGAACTCGTCCGGAACAATGCGGACGGATGGGGGCGGGCGTTCGTGAAGGAGTCGTTGGAGTACAAGCGCCGGGTTTGCCGGCAGGAGTACTCCGCGCGCGTGACCCCAGACGGTCTGAATAGGAATCTGGCGGGAGCAGAAGCCGCGTGGCCAGAATACAAAAATGAGTTTGGGCTGGTGTGCCGTCCGACGTATCAGACTCGCAGGGCGGGGCAGGGAGTGACGCAGCTGGAAGAGGCGGAGGAAGCGCGCGCTTGGGAGAGCAGGTACCTCGACGGGGACGTGCAGTACCTTCAAGAGCGGAAGCAGCACCACGTGCATCTTGAGAACCCAGAGACGGGGGAGAGGGTGCCCTTGCCAGCGTGTCGTCGGAAGGACAACCCGAAGCTCTGTAAGGCCGATTTCCCGCGAACGGCGCAGCTCATCGACCATCCGGTTGTGATCTGCCCAGGGCTGGCGACGCAGCTGGATATGCCGAAGGCAGGGAGGCGGAACCGCGTCGGGAGTTTGCATGGGCCCATGAACCATGAGAGTCTGAATGGGACACACCCATGCATGCTTGCCGCGCAACGTTTCAATTCGGACGTGCAGCTGCCGTACAGGTTGCCGATCACAAGCGAGAGCTGCACGTGCGGCAAAGGGTGTTCGGAGAAGCATACCGACGCAGCCATCATCAAGGTGGTCCAGATGGCTCAGGACGCCCAGGCAGGGTATGCGTGCGATTACTGCACGAAGCGGCAGCCCATGGCGTTCCATGAAGTCCGCGAGTGCTCCAAAGGCATCGAGAAGCTCAGCCGACAGCTTCGCGGGGAGAATGCGAACTATGTCGGCAAGCGGATGACGACGCGCATCATGAGCGACGCCTACGGTAAGGGCATCGTTCGCGGCCAGGTGGAGTGTGCGAATCTTCGAGCGTATGCCAAGGATAACGATGTGACGTCGGCAGAGTCGATCAAGACTTGTGAGACGACGTGTTTCTACGGGCGCGAGTACGTCGAGACGGTTGAGAGGCTGTCCGATGGCACAACAGGAGGGCGCAAAGCGCAGTTTGCGGAGGTGGATATGCGAAACCCGTGGCGCCGGAAAGTCACTATCAGGGATGTGGCCATGTTGTACGGACATCGCCCGAGGCGGGAGGGCCTGTGGCACTTGTCGCCGTACGAATTTGCTACGTATTGGAGGCCCGTGCTCGTGGCGTACCTTACCAGTATAAGGGACGCGAAAGCCGATCGAGACAGGCACCACGCGTTCTTGACAGCGGAAGGGGAGCAGAAAGTGAAGGAGTGGGGTCGGAAGCAGGAGCAGGCGGAAGAGCTTGTGCCTGGGGTTGACTACATGTTGAAGGGCGACGCAGGAAAAGATTGGGTTGCCTTTCCAGACACGGACGGATGCCGTCATCTGCGGCACACGTGGGTTCTGGTCAGAAACAAGAGGCCTTTGGCGCCATCATTTTTCGGGGCTCCGGTGCCTCGTAGCCGAAATGGGGAAGCTGAGCGATCCGCGCGGATAGTCATGTCCTACTTCCATCCATGGACGCTGCGACAGTCAGAGGCAGACGACCACGTTGTGTTTGCAGGCGGACTGCGCCGGGGCGCGAAAACGTGGGTGGACGCCATGGTGTCGTGGTTGGACGGCGGCGTGCAGTCGGAAGAGGCTGCGCGGTACGTGGGCAATTTCCTCAGCGTGTATCGCTTGCGCCCGAGGGATGCGGAGCACGAGGACGCGCGGAGTGATGAGGACGTGAGCGACGAAGAATTGGAGGTTGGATTCGGCCAGCTGGACGAGGCTCTGAAGTCACGCGTCGGTGGTCGGAAGCGAGAAGATGGAGACGGTGACAGCAGTAGTGGAGAAGAAGACGGTGGGCCGGAGGGTGGACTGGGTGGATGTTCCCATTACGCAAACTCGAAAGCAGGCATGGCCGCGGCACAGGAAGTGCGGGGTCAGCGCCCGAGTGAAAAGCCGCTCAGTGAGGTCCGGAGCGCGTGGCCGAGAGCGGTCAACTGCGATCTGGAAGGCGTGCGGGCCGCAGCAAGGGCGTCGCGCAACAAGGAGAAGTCAATGGCCGACAGAGTGGCGGCGGAAGAAAGAAGTGGGATGGTGCAGGCGCAGGCAGGGGTGACATCAGGCCAGGTGGCCGAGTGGCTCAGGAAGCTGGAGTTGAGGACTGACAAAGACACAGGCCGGCGCGTTGTCAACGCGAAGCAGTTCGAAATGGTGAAGCAGGTAGCAGAGAGGGCGATGCAAGAGCTGGACGGGGAGGCACGAGGGGGCGCGGGCATGGGTGACCCGCTGCGTTGGTGCATGCACGGAGGGCCCGGCACAGGGAAATCGCACGTGCTGCGCATTCTGCGGAAGGAGCTGTTCGAAGACATCATGAAATGGACGATTGGCGTCCATTTTCAGATCACGGCCTTTCAGGCAGTTATGGCGCAGCTGCTCGGTGGAGACACCATACATCACGCATGCGGTATTCCCGCCGTGAAACGCGGCGACGACAAAGGTGAAGATGTGAAACTTCAGTACGACACAGCGAAGCGAGTCCTGCAGTGGAGGTGGTTGTTCATCGACGAGATCAGCATGGTCAGCGCCCGGCTGCTCGCCGAAGTAGACCAGAAGCTTCGCAGCGTCATTCGGGACGTGGGCACCCAGAAGCGCGGGGAAGACGGAGTGCCGCGGCCCTTCGGCGGCTTGAACGTCGTGCTGAGCGGAGATTTTTGGCAGCTGGCACCTCCGGACGGAGGGTTCCTTGCAGACGTGCCAACAGAGCGCATCGCGGAGGCTCGGCAGTATACCTCGCTCCCGCCAGTGCTACATGGGCAAGCTCTCCTGTGGGGTGGTGGTCAAGAGGGCGTGCAGGGAGTAACAGAGCTAGTGGAGCGTGAGCGCTGCGACGACGCCTGGCTGAAATCCGTGCAAGAGGAGTTCCGCAGAGGAGCGCTTACGGCAGACACGCATGCCTTTTTGCACGGGCGTGATACTGGAGTCCCGGGGAGTTGGCCCCATGGTCAGGTGGGATGTGGGAACTCGAGATGTCAGGCTTTGAGTGTCGGCGCAGGGGTCTCGGAGGAGGCAGCCGTCGGAGCACGCCGTCAGCGATCAGTGACCCTGAAAGACATCCGCAGGCAGGAATGCGGGGAGTGCAGGCGTGAGCGCAAACGGCGCCGTCTCGTCATCGCAGGTCCAGATGACCCGCGCGTGCACTCTGCGAAGTTTCGGTGTGCTCCAGGAGTGTTCCCAAACAACGACGTGAAGTATGAGGTGAACAAGCCCCGAGCGTCGCAGTATGCCCGACTGCACGAGAAGCCGATGGTGTACATCCCTGCACGCGACACCCCCACGCCCGACGCGCTGCGCGAGCGGCTGGATTTGCCGAGCCAAAAAATGGCCTGGTTGCAGCGCCACGACAAGGAGAGCGGGGACCTGCACGGGTTTTTGCCCATCGCGGAGGGGATGCCCGTGGCCCTCACAGATCACATAGATCGCAGCGAGGACAAGTATCTGCTCCGCGGACGCGTTGGGACCGTGCACTCATGGGCGTGCGATGGCGAGGAAGGAGCGGGTCGCGTGTCCCGAGGAGGGGAGACCATCTTGCAGAAGACGCCGAAAGTGATATTCGTCCTTTTCGACGAGGGTCTCGATGATGCAGGGAACGTAATCCCATGCAAGTGGACGATCCCGGGGCTCCGAACGCCGGGCCTGCACCCAGTGAGCCCGCAGAGAAAAGACTGGTTCGTGGACAAAGGCCGGCCGTATCCGCGCCTGAAAGTGAAGCGGCGGCAGTTTCCTTTGGCCCCAGCGTTTGGAGTGACAGCCCACTCAGCTCAGGGCCAGACTTTCAAACAAGGTGTCATCGTGGATCTGAGGATTGGCGGGGGCACGTCGCCGTTGTCGAGTTATGTTGCTCTGACGCGCGTGCGGCGCCGCGAAGACATGCTGATATTTCGGCCTTTCGACCGCGCGCCGCACACTCAGAAAGAGCGGAAGGGTCCCGGATTGTTCTTACAGTCGTTGCGGGGAGATCCCATGGATTGGGGTGCAATCGAGAAGGAGTTCATGCCTGCAGGGAAGTGCGCACTGTGCTCGGCGGCGAAGTACAAGAACCAGTTCGCTCACGGGCAGTGGAGCCGGGACGACGGTCTCCGCGTGTGCAAGTTGTGCTTGGAAGGCAAAAAGAGCATTGGCACGCCGTGGCAGTGTATGGAGTGCTATCTGTGGAAGGGTCAGGATGCTTTCCACACGTCGCAGCACCACAGCTCCAAGCTGACGTCACGGCGTTGCGTGGACTGTCCCGAAAGGCGAAAGTGTTACGTATGCGAGAAGCGGAAGTACGAGGATGCGTTCGTGGATTTGCAATGGGAGAAGGCAGGGAACGCCCGATGCAAAGGGGGAATGCGCCGGGACTGCGAAGAGGCGAAGAGGCACCTGAAGCGTTCGCGCTGCGGCGAGGAGAAGTTACTAGATCAATTTGCCAAAGCGGATATTATTATCAACGAGGAACCCACATGCAAGGCTTGTAAGGAGTTGCAGAGAGAGGAAGAGAAGGCCCGTGCCAAAGAGGCAAAAGAGCGTGTGTGTTCCAACTGCGGCATTCCAAAAAGAAGGACCGAGTTTTCAGAGTACATGTTGACTCACTCGCCGAAAGCGTCGATGCAATGCACGCAATGCGTCAACGCTGCAGCGTCAGTGCGGGACAAGTCGGCGAGGAAGGACATGAAAACCTGTGTGGTGTGCAATGTGGCGCAGCGGCAAGATTGTTTTTCAGATCGGATGTGGGGCGGCGTGGCTGACCTGCATCGCAAGTGCAACCAGTGCGTCGCTGCAGGGCGGGACAAGTCGGCGAGGAAGGACATGAAAACTTGTGCGGTGTGCAAGGTGGCGCAGCGGCATGAGTGTTTTTCACATCGGATGTGGGGCGGCGTGGCTGATCTGCATCGCAAGTGCAAGCAGTGCGTCGCTGCAAGGAGGGAGGACGTGAGAACTTGTGTAGTGCGCGAGAAGGCGCAACAGAAAAAGTGTTTCTCTGAAAAGATGTGGGCCGGCAGGGCAGATCATCACCGCAAGTGCAATCGATGCATCGACGACGCGAAGCTGCAGCGCGGGAAGTGGAAATGCGTTGAATGCAAAGGCGCTTTTGGCAGAGAAGAATACAGCAGCTGGTTGGCCGGGCGAACGACGCAGAAGGCGGATGGGAAGCAAAGGCGCAACGCGTGCTGCGCTGGCCAAGAGCGCAAAAGGAGGGAAGTCGCTGAACGGAGCCATAAGTCAGTGACGAAAGTGCGTAAGACTGGATAGCTGTTGCCACAGCCGACAAGAGGGGCGATGGACGCACGTGCCAGTCGTGGCCAGGCGGGGAATGTGAGTCGTTTTGGGGTGAGAAATCGTGGGGTCGTGGGTGCCAAGAACAGAGCCCAAAGGCTTGGGGGTGTCGAGAGGGGGTGGAGGGGAGGCGGGGGGGGGGGGAAGGATATTGGTCGATTTTGGGCGAGAAATCGTGGGGTCGG
>CAUYUJ010008780.1:171602-218718 GCA_963575745.1 Prorocentrum cordatum | reverse complement strand
GGGGGCGACGTGTGGGTGGTATTGGTCGATTTTGAGCGAGAAATCGCGGGGCCGAGGGTTCGCAGAACAGAGCCCAAAGGCTTGGGGATGTCGAGGGGGGGTGGAGGCGAGGTGGGGGGTATCGGTCGAGTTTGGGCGAGAAATCGCGGGGCCAGAGGTCCCAAGAACAGAGCCCGAAGGCCTGGGGATGTCGAGGGGGGGTGGGGGCGAGGTGGGGGGTATCGGTCGATTTTGGGCGAGAAATCGTGGGGTCGGGGGTCCCAAGAACAGAGCCCAAAGGCCTGGGGATGTCGAGGGGGGGTGGAGGCGAGGTGGGGGGGTGATGGGGGTGGGGGGGGGTCCAAAGAACAGGGGCCAGGTGAGCGGCGGGGAGGAGGGCGTTGGGTGTTTTGGGTGAGAAATCGTCGGTGGAAGGTGCTAAGAACAGAGGCTACCTTTGATGGAACGGACGGGGCCAGGTGGGGGGGCGGGAAGGGGGGCGATGGTCAGCTTTGGGTGACGAATCTTGGGGTACGGGGCGTGGTGGGCCACAGCGGCTCGACGGGGTGGGGGTGCCAGGGCGCGAAGGTGGATATCGCTCGCTGTTGGGCGAGAGATGTTGGGGGTGTGGCTAAGCTTGGCCACTTTCCCGCACACGCCTCTGGGGTCGGCGGATATACACATAGATGTTCCTCCTACTCATCCGTCCTCTCCCTCGCCCTCCTTCCTTTCCTTGTCCTTTCCGCATCCCCCTCGTCCCCCCTCTCTCTTCCACCACCTCCCATCCTCCTTATGCTCCTCCTCCTTCCCCTCCTCGAACTCATCATCTCTCCTCCTTCCCCTCCTCCTCATCATCACCCCTCTCTTCCTCACCCATCCGCCCCACCTTCGGAAGACTGGTTGCACAACCGTAGGAGGTGGCGAGTGCGTCGGCATGAGCGCTAGACAGGGCGCACGATCAAAGCAGATACGCAGCGCAAGTCCACTCTGGTTCACCCAACAGTGCTTGCACTCAGGGGTTCTCACTTTCATTACAAGGTAACCAGGGTCTGGCCGGCTCGTCGCCGCCCGTCGTCGCCCGTCGCCGCCGTCGCCGCTGGGCCCCGGTGGCGGTCCGGCTGGCTCGTCGCCGCCCGTCGCCGCCGCCGCCGCTGGGCCCCAGTGGCGGTCTAGCCAGCTCGTCGTCGCCCATCGCCGCGCTGCTTTGCATTGCTTTTGCATCGCATTGATTCGCATTGCTTTGCATTGCTTTGCATCACAAGGATTGCACCACATGGACTGCACAACCTAGACTGCAACACATTGACTGTACCACATTGGTTACACCGCATAGATCGCAAGAAGTCACGGTTTGAAATCCACGCTGGCTAACATGTTGTCTCTTACCATTGTTATGAATTGTACCAGAGAGTTCCGCCTTGGTGGGCGCACCATCATCGTCATCGCCAGCATCATCCCCATCATATGCATCATCATCATCAGCAGCAGCATCATCATCACCATCACCATCATCGTCATCGTCATCGGCATCGTTACCGCCGTCATTATCAGATTTGCCGCCATCATCATCATCATCATCATCATCATCATCATCATCATCATCAGCAGCATTAGCATCGTCGTCGTCATCAGCATCATCCTCATGATCATCATCACCATCAGCATCATCGTAATCGTCACCATCAGCATCATGATCAGAATCACAATCATCATACTTATCATCAGCAGCATCACCATCATCGTCATCGCCATCGATACCGCCGTCGTTATCATATTTGTCGTCATCATCAGCAGCATTATCATTGTCGTCGTCAGCATCATCATCAGCAGCAGCATCACCATCCTCATTGTCATCATCGTTCTCATCATCATTGTCATCATCAGCAGCATCATCATCGTCGTCGTCAGCAGCAGTAGCAGCAGCAGCATTGGCATCGGCATCGGTATCGGCATCGTCTTCCTCGTCATCATAACCGCCATCATGTTGTTAACCTTACTCATGTGGCCCTCAGGGCCTGGATCGCTAGGTCGCCACCTGGTCGGCGATCGGAGATAGGAGGAGATAGGAGGAGGAGATAGGAGGAGGAGGAGGAGGAGGAGGAGGGACAGCAGCATCGGCCGCCCGCCCGGCCAGGTCCGCATCGCGGGGCCAGACCCGAGCAGGCCTGCCGGCAGCGCGTGGGGCGGCGCCCGGGGCGGGGGAGGGCGGCCCAGGGGGGGGGGCAGGGGCTTCGGGGAGGAGGCGGAGGAGGCGGAGAGAGGAGAGAGGAGAGAGGCAAGCTAGGTGCGCTCACGTCATATCGGACGCTATACACCTTTCTCCCATCCCTTACCATGGCGTAGACGTCCTGTCCAAATTGGCCGAGAACACGGAAGTGGAGCCAACGATGAGACGGGAGCGCCACCATGGAAGAGCCGGAAGTGTTGAAATTAAGCTAAACATGAAGCTTTTTTTTTTTCTGTTTTCTCTATGCTTCTGTCCGTATATTGCCCTTTTTTTGTTTTTTTTTTTTTTCTTTTTTATTTTTTGTTTACATTTCCTTTTTTCTAAACATGAAGCGAGATCGCCGTTCTGGAAGGGTTGATAACATCCCGGCTGGAAAACGCACACGCAAACACATGCGTTAAAGGAGAGTCAACGTTGCAGTGGGAACACGATTTGGAAGACCCGCAAAGAAGAATGAGGTCAGCGCTGCAGCGGGAGCATGCTTTGGAAGGACCGAGAGCCAGAAAATGGAGCCAGCGCTGCAGCGGGGGCGCCATTCTGGAAACACCGAAATGTTCCGATTGAAGAAACACACGTGATCGACCACCTTTGGGGGATCCTGTGTGTAAAAAACTATACGGGGAGGGCGGCAGGCTACGACCTCGGAGCCGTCGGGGAAGAGATGAGAGTAGGAGGAGGGGGAGGAGGAGGAAGAGGAGGAGAAGGAGGAGAAGAAGAAAAAGAATAGGGAGGCGGATAGGAGAAGGAGGAGGAGGAAGAAGAAACCGAAGGATTGCTCCGAAGATTAGTTATCCTCATCTTCCTCATATTCTAAGCCCTAGCAGGCCTGTCCCCTTCTTTCCCAAATACCCTTTCTCTGAGACCCCCGACGTCGTGATTTGTTCACAAAGTGGTCCCCCCGAGGTCCGGACCCCTTCCCTGGGAACAGTTTTTCATCCCAAACCGGTTTTCTTCCCAGTGAGGGCTTTGGCTCAGGGTTCTCCTTCAGTTTGCGGGCCAAAGGCCCTCCACCAGAAGGGTGTTGAGCAGCGGCGCTGGAATTTGACACGTCGAAATACGTCTGCGAAGGGGTGTCTCCAACATAAGTCTTAGCATGCGTGTGCCCGGCACGTGTTTTAGCGTGGTTGTGGCCACGACGGGGCCGCAGGCGAGGGGCCCAACCTAGCCCGCCGCGTTCCTTGCACGTAACATGATTGCGCAGAGGGCGGGGCTAACCAACATGGCGCGTGCGGGCGGGGCACGTATTTTTCACATGTCCACACCCCCAGGGGGGGCACCCAACTTGGCCCGACTGATCTTTCACACGTGAAAATAAGTGCGCGGAGGGGGAAGACACAACATGCACCTGGTGCGTGCTCGCGGGGCACTTCTTTTCACGTGTCCACGGCTCCCAAAAGAATACGTGCGCGGAGGGGGGCGAACCAACATGCGCCTGGCGCGTGCACGCGGGGCACTTGTTTTCACATGTCCACAGCCCCCGCAGCGAGGGACCCAACTTGGCCCGCCGGATTCTTGCACGTAAAAATGAGTGCGCGGAGGGGTGGACCCAACATGCGCCTGGCGCGTGCGCACGGGGCACGTATTTTCACGTGTCCACGGACTCCAGGGGTGGCCCAGCTTGGGCGCGTCGGATTTCGCACACGGAAAAATTCGTGCGCGGAGAGGGGGCCATCATGCGCCTGGCGCGTGCGCGCGGGGCACGTACTTTCAAGTGTTCACAGCCCCCGCAGCGAGGGACGCAATTCAGCCCGCCGGATCTGTCACACTAAAAATACGCGCGCAGAGGGGGGACCCAACATGCGCCTGGCGCGTGCGCGCGGTGAATTTATTTTCAAGTGCTGACAGCCCCCCAGCGAGGAACCCAACTTGAGCTCGCCAGATTCTTTACATGTGAAAATGCGTGCGCGGAGGGGGAACCCAACATGCGCCTGGTGCGTGCGCGCGGGGCATCTATTTACACGTATCCACGGCCTCCAGAAGAATACGGAATACGTGCGCGGAGGGGGGGACCCAGCATGCGCCTGGAGCGCGCGCGCGGGGCATGCATTTTCACACGTCCACGGCCCCCAGGGGGAACCAAAATTGGGCGCGGGGGGGGCCCAATATGCAGCCCGCTAGGTTTTTTACACAATACTTGCGCGGATGGGGGGACCCAGATGCGCCTGGTGCGTGCGCGCGCGGGGTGTTTTCAAGTGTCCACGGCCTCCAGGGGAACCCAGCTTGGGCGCGTCGGATTTCTCACACGGGATAATACGTGCGCGGAGAGCGGGTCTACATGCGCCTGGCGCTTGCGCGCGGGGCACGTATTTGTTCATGCCCACGGCCCCCAGGGGGGGACCCAACTTGGGGGCGGTTGGAACCCAACATGCGCCTGGCACGCGCGCGCGGGGCATGTATTTTCACGTGTCCACGGCCCCCAGGGGGGGGGACCCGACTGGGGCCCGTGAAAATACGCGCGCGGAAGGGGGGACACAACATGCGTTTGGCAGGTGCGCGCGGAGCAAATTGTTTTTACACGTGCACGGCCCCAAGGGGGGGACCCAATTTGGGCGCGTCGGATTCTTTACGCGTGGAAATTCGTGCGCGGAGGGGGGGGTAACGTGGGCCTGGCGCGTGAGCGCGGGGCATGTATTTCTACGTATCCATGGCCTCCAGGGGGGGACCCCATTTGGTCGCGCCGGATTCTTTAAACATACACTGGCGCCGCCGTGCAGGAAGGAGATGACGATGGGGAGAAGGAATGTGGAGGTAGAAGTATGATGACGAGAAGGAGGAAGGAGGGAGGAGGAAGGAGGACGAGGAGGAGGAGGAAGACAAGGGTGGGGATGAGCAGGAGAAGGAGGAGGAGGAGGCGTAGGATAAGCAGGACATGCAGGACGTAGTGGTTGCAGCCAGGCAAAAGGAAAGTGTTGCACGCGCGTCATAAGAAAGTGTGACTAAAGTTCCTTGCCGGGTTAGTGGATCCCTCAAGTTATTGTTCCTTGGCCTGGCGAGGGCCCCCGGAGGTCGAAAGAGTCCAAAATCTTGAGGCTTGAGGCTACCCGTCGCGACGAGATTCTCCTCACGACGCGATTCTCCTCACCACCCCACCCAGGATCGGGGATGGAACGCTGGGCCGTCGTCGCCGCGGCGGCCGGTCGGCGTCGTCGAGGGCGTCGTCACGGTGTCGTCGAGGGCGGCGCCGAGGTCGTCGCCGCAGCCGTCGTCGTCGCCTTCGTCGAAGTCGTAGTCGTCGTCGTCGTGGCCGCTTTCGCCCGCCAGCGACGTGCTGCTCCACACGGTCCGCGTCAGCTGGGTGCCAGGCCGGGTCGACCGCTTCAACCTGAGCGTCCGCGCCGCTCCCCCCACGGGCGCTGGGCGGCTTGGGCGGCTTGGGTGCTCGTAGAGTCCAATGGCCAGAGGAGCAGGAGGAGGAGGAGGAGGAACGAGGAGGAGGAGGAGGCGAGGCGGTAGGAGGAGGAGGAGGAGGAGGAAGAGGGGGAGGGGGGGAGGGCGGGAGGAGGAACAAGGAGGAGGAGGAGGAGGAGGAGTCCGAGAGGAGAAGCGGGAGGAGGGGGAGGGGGGGGGGGGGGGGGGAGACAGCAGGCTGAGGCGAAACCAGGTGAAGGTCAACCACAGCCTGAACCAGCAGCTGGTGCCAGCACGGGCGCACGTGGTGAAGGTGCGGAGCTCCGCGAGAAGGCGCCCAACCTCCCCGCCAAGGGCGGCAAGAAGAGCGAGACTGGTACGGTGTATCCCCCGCCGCTTTTCCTAGCCAAGCTCGTGATGCAGGAGCGAATGACGGCCATCAGCGGCCGCCACTTACCTCATCTAGTACAGCATTTACACGGCGTATCGTGAAGGGTGGAGCTGGACGATGCGTCTACCCACAGACGACTACATCAAGAGTGCCCATGCTGCTTGTCTCCAGGAGTGCTAAGTTTCGAAACGCAGTACTTCCCAGAAGCAGTCGTCCATGTCGAGTGAAGAGGGAGGCTGCGTCTTTCGGGGGCATCTAAGACCCCGCAGGAAAGCGTTTCAGCAGGTGTCGGCGTCGCCATCAAGCATCACGTCGGTGTTGGCGGGGCTGTCGGGCACCACAGACATGGTCAACCCGCGCAGCACGATCGTTTGGGTCAATGGCGAGTTCGGGGTGGCTTCTACTTGATAAGAAGATACTTTCCTGATGGAAAAGGGGTCGAGGGATGAAAGAGAGGCAGATGTTGAATCAGGTGGGTGAATTCTTCTTTGCTGCCAAGAAGCCTTTTGTCGTCGCTGCTGCTTTCAACTCGGCTCGGAGTGAAGTCCAGAAAGTTCCGATAGTCGGGAAGTTGCGAGGGGGTTGACGATGGCGCGAAACCCAATGGCAGAGTAGGAGAGTCCTGGAGACAGTTAGATTGTTCGTCGTCTCGCACGACTAGGTCGGATCCGCCCAGATTTGCAAGCGCATCGAGGACTCGGAGAATATGACACATTACCCTGTGGAGCTCGTCGCAGGGACCGAGGCCCATCAACCAGCAGGTCAAGCAGGTCTTAAAGTTTTGGAAACCCTTCCCGAGATGCGCGATGCGATGGGACCCCGACCACCCCCAGGGAACTGGAGTTCGATTTGCTCACAGGCATCAGGACTTCAACTCGCGCCCCACGGCCACCGAGCATCATATTATCTGCGCGGACATGCGCAGCACGATGGAGCACGAGCTGCGCGACGCGCGCGGCAGCCAGGAAGCAGATCGAGCCCCGCACTTTGGCAGAGGAGTTGGGCGCAGAATTCTTTCGCAGCCAGTTCTATAGCACGACAAGGGCCCGCATCCAAAGCGCACCTTGGCCCCCAGAGCCTTTTCAGAAGATGGCCGCCTGGGTCGAGGAGGTCCGTCTTTTGAGGAGAAAGGACCACAGGTGGGACTCCAGAGGGGCCCGGGGCATTGCCGCCAAGATTCTCAGTGTTCATACTCCTTTTGATCAGGGCCCAGGGCGACAGCTTCTCCATCCCGCGCAAGTGCCAGGGGAAGGCGTCGAGCCCGATAACCCGGCGGAGATCGGCCGCCAGATTCAGGCGTTCGTTGATATTGACTAGTATTGCGCACGTCGGGCTAAGATGAGGAACGGAGGCAATGGGTCACTGACTCAACTAGCAGAGGAGGAGGAGGCTGCATATCGATATACTCAGGAACCTATAGGTTGAGCCCCAGACCCCGCGGGCTACATGGGGGACTTGCTGGGCGAACAGATATGATAGACCAGCTGATAGAGGAATAGAAATTCATGTGGCACGAGGGCACGCCCAGTAGCCCACCTGCCGGGCATCTAGCACCCCTCTGGGAGGGGGGCCACCAGCACCCACCCTGAACCAGTTCAGAGAGGGCCTCAAGGAGTTCAAGAAGGATACGGCAGTCGGCATTGACGGGCGCAGCCAGGCATCGCTCAAGCTCTTGAGTGGCGAGGGGCTCACAGCGCACTGCCAGCTTCTCTCGCGCGTAGAATCGCACCCCCTGATCCCAGCGCAGCGCAACCATGTGCTCCGGGTTTTGTCTGGGAAAGAAGCTGATGGAGAGTCTCGGCCCGAAGGCATCTCGACAACGGCGATCTGCGTTCTTGGAGAGATTCGGAGATATTCTCGACACTTCGTGCATACCCGACAGCCCTGCCAAAAACGACGCCCATCAGAGTTGACGGGGGGGGGGAGAAAGAGACGCGCATAGTCAAACAGCAAGGGGGGCTCGGGGGGCTTCCTGGCCATCGCGAGCCGCTTTGGAACGGTCTCGGGGCCGTTTGGAGCATCTTAGGAGCACTACTGAGCCAGCTTGGGCAATCTGAGCCATCTTGGAGATCATCTTGAGCTCTTTGAGGCCGCTCGGGGCCTCTTGGAGGCCTTTCGGGCGCCTCTTGGAGGCCTCTCAGGGCTTCCTGGTGCGCTCTCGGGGCCCTCTCGCGAGCCTCTCGGGGGCCCTGGAGGGCCTCTCGGGGCCATCTTGGAGGCGGCCGGCCAACAGAGGGGTGGCGCTTCATACCCCCCCCCCCCCCCCCCCCCTCGAGGGCCACGACGACACCCGCGAGGGGTGTCCAAAATTGGCCCTCCCAGGGGCAGAAAAAAGGACCCTCTGACACCTCGCGGCCCTTCAAAAAAAAAATCCGGAGAGGGGGGGGAGTGCCCCCCTCCCGGAAGGGAAGAGGGGCTGTGGAAGAGGAAAGAGACCCCTCCTTAGACCACTTGTCGCCCAAAGGGCTGGCGGGATTAAGCTAGCCAACGGGGGCCCGCACACCACCTCGATTGCGCCTTCGAAACTAAAGGGCAAGGCTGCGAGCGAGCTAGATGGCAACGAGCAGCTGCAGGTGAAGCAGCAAAGGCATTAGGAACTTCATCCGCGCTGGCATTCGTCGACATGGAGACATGGCACGGAGAGATCTCGCGCGATGCATTACGGCGCGCATGTGTCTTGCACAAATCCAACCTACGCTGGACGCGACGATTGTTCGAGGTGCATGACGGACCCAGGCGCAGAATGACAAAGGATGCAGCGCCCGACAAGCACAGTTCACGAGATCTACCATTGCAGGATGTACCTGTGATACCACATTGATGAGAGTTGTTGCATGACTCCTGCGGCGCTCCCTGATGTATATGAAGGAGAATTGGACCCCGGCCGGGCTTTCTGCGAGGCGATCGGTTCGATGAGATCTGTACGCAGTACACTCTCCATAGCACTACCGCAGTCATGCCCCAGGCTGGAAGCCAGGCATGGTCATCTCGCGCAGGAAGTGCCAGCCCGTAGCGTCGCGCAGCAAGCTGGCGCAGTCGTCTCGGGCCGCGCTGGCACAGTATCATCTCAGGGCTAGTGACTCGATTAAGGGCCTGGGCCACGACTTTGGTACGCAGGCTAGGATGAAGAGAACGACGTCAGAGAAACGGGACTGGGGAGTTCAGCAGCGGGCTGATCGTTCCGGTCGCTGAAGCACCACAAGCGGGGATCTACTCGAGTTGTTCGCGGCGGCGGCATTGCAGCAGTCACATCTGCGGCCCGCGTCTTGAGGATGAATGACTCGGGTCTTTGGGGTATCCGAGCGGTCGCTGGATACGCCTTGTCTGTCAGAGCCAAAGGAAGGTCTCGGGCCGCGCAGTATCTCCTAGCCGCCCCTCCCCCCCCCCCCGATCTCGACCCCTCCCACCTCATCGACGCCCTCCCGCCCGGCACACGACTGCTGGCGTCGCACCAGCAGTGGATCGCAGATAGGATCATGCAGACCATTTTTCGCGCTGCTGTTTCGGCCTGCCACCTGGGCTGGGCCGCAATCAACGGACCAGCTGGGGCTGTGGTTCAGACACTTCGGACGACTGGGTGGACTGTTATAGACTGCGCACACTGAGGGGGGGGGCCCAGGGCTTGCACGCGGACCTCGCTAAGTTGGGAACCCGCACGTTAAAGGCCCTGGTTCACCGCATGGTTCAGCAGCCAAGAACAGCAAGCCGCAAAGCACCCCGGCTGGATTGGAGTTCCCTCATATGACCCGATTCGAGGCGAGCTTCGAAGGGTGAGAGGAAGGGGGGAGGACATCCAGGTCGATTTAGTTGCGGCGCACGTGGCTGGAGGGCTCTTGACCCAGTCGAGGCTTTTTTTCTTCGGAAAGGTACGAAATGAATCCCGATTGTCTTTGGTGCCAGCAAGCCCCAGGGACCATAGGCCACAGGTTGCATACACGCGATGGGCTTGCTGCGCGGCGGCGAGACCGAGGGTTTCAAGAGCTTCACTCCATACACCACGACGCAGAAGAGCGCCTGCTCGCGGAGCTCGGGGCGACTTCTTTAGCAAGCGAGGGGGTTCCAGCGTCTTTCTGGGGCCCTGGATACTCTGATGCCTCTGGATATCTTGCGGACGAAATCTTCATCGACGGGCCCGGTAAGGACCCCACGGTGGATTGGCAAACTCGCTCTGGCTGGGCTGCGATTCTGTTGGCTCCTGGACCCAGGGAAGCGGCAGAGGCAGTTGCGCACGGACCAGTTCCAGGACCGGTTCAGTCAGCAGGTATGTCAGAGCACAACGCGCTCTACATGCGCTTTGCGTCATGAGCACCCGTGCCACACTTGTAACGGACCACCAGAATTCCGTCAAGGGCTTGGACACAGAGTTTGAAATATTGCGTGGCCCGTCCCGGCCATAGTCTGAGATTTGGAGGCTGATCTTTCGGAAATTGACAGGCGTGAGCAGAGAACGTCCAGTTCGTCTGGATACCGTTGCACCGTGATCGCTCGTGGCTCATAGACAAAGGATCCTGGCTCATAGACAAAGGTTACCCCGATCGCCGGCTACCTGGCAACACCTGCGCAGACAAAATGCAAAGAAAGGTGCCCCCCGACATCCCAGGGCCCCTCACCTTCAGGACCGATTGAGGAGTGCTGAGGTGCACGCTCAGCATTTCACTCGGATGATGGAAGGCACGCTGTACCAACTGAGCCGTGTAGGGTACCCTAATGTAACTAAATTTCGGAAGCTCAAAGCCGAGCCCCCGAAAGTAGATGATGCAGGACAGCTCGTGCCTAGCATCCGACCTGTAAAGGGTGACAATGGTCACCTCGTCCATTTGCTGGGGGACCTCGTGGGCCGTCGGACGCGCGGATCGTGCATCATTCGTGCCCTGGGGCCCCCAAGATTGTAAGCAAGTCTCACGAATCCCACAGAATGTGGATAGCGAGCGACACGCACTACTGCAGCAAATGCGGGGCGCACGCGACGGGGCAGGCCAAAGGACTTGCCGCCCGCTGCCCGCCGTCAGGACCAGGGGCGTGGGAGGCGCGAGCCCTTGAGCCGCTCAGGGCGAGGGTGAACGCGACAACTGACTGGTTAGTTGGGCGGCCTTTTCCCTGTCCACTGACCCCCCCCCCGAGTCCGCACAGATCCATCCTTTCCAGCTTTCGTACGGCGCGCTGCGGGATTGACCTTTTCCGAGGCTCCAGAGGCCCTAAAGGGGGGGGGAGGGGAGACGAGGAGGGGGAGGAGGAGGAGGAGGAGGAGGAGGAGGAGGAGCAGGAGGAGGAGCAGGAGGAGGAGGAGGAGGAGAAGGAGGAGGATCAAGGCAGAGAAGGAGAGGAGGGGGGCAGGAGAGGGTAGAAGAGGGAGGAGGAGGAGGAGGAGGAGGAGGAGGAGGAGGAGGAGGAGGAGGAAGAAGATGAGAAGGAGGAGGAGCAGGGAGGGAAGGAGGGGGAGGAAGAAGGAGGAGGGAGGGAGGAGGAGGAGTGGGGAGGAGTAGGGAGGAGGAGGAGAGGAGGAGGAGGTGGAGGAGGAGGAGGAGGAGCAGGGAGGAGGAGGAGGAAGAGGAGGAGAGGGGAAGCAGGAGGGGGAGGAGGAGAGGAGGAGAGAGGAGGAGGAGGAGGAGGAGGAGGAGGAGGAGGAGGAGGAGGAGGAGGGAGGGGGAGGGGGAGGAGGAGGGGAGAGGAGGAGAGGAGGAGGAGGAGGAGGAGGAGAAGGACGAGGAGGAGGAGGAAGACTGAGAGGAGGAGGAGGGGGAGGAGGAGGAGGAGGAGGAGAAGGAGGAGGAAGAGGAGGGAAGGGGAGGCGGGGGAAGGAGGAGATAGACAGCCGCGGGGGGCCAGGGGGAGGGGGAGGAGAAGGATTCGGTTGAGGCTTGTCACCGTACTTTTTTCCCTCTTGGAATCGGCAGCCCTTTCGGGATCACCAGTCGTCAGGAAGCGCGCGAGCGAGGCGGGTAAGCGGACGAGGGAAGGGAAGGATGAAGAACGAGAAGGAGAGGGAGCAGAACGAGAACGACGGGGGGGAGGAGGGAGCGGAACTTGCTCAACTGCCAGAGCCCTACTTGGAGCAACTCCACGCTTGCCACCTGCCCAGGGTGGCGGCCACAGCGCGCCCCGATTGGGTGCTCCACACCCGGACCCAGGAGAGGGGGAAGAATTTCCCGTCTCTTGTGGAGCTCCAGATCGGCAACGACACGCGGCAGCCGATTAAGAAAAACAGCGCAACGAGAAGGGATGGAAGGGAGTGACAGGATGTCAGAGATGGCGCGAGCGCACCTGGCGCGCCGTCCCCCCTCGCCTCCCACCCTCCCGTGGCGTCTGGGCGCCGCGGGCAACGGCTCGCGACAGGCGTTTTCCGCCCCCTTCTGGCCCCGAGAGACTTGTCGGGCCAGTCCGGCTCGAGAAGTCGTGCACGACGGCAGGGGTCTGGAGATGAGGCTGCGGAAAAAAAAAACATTGGACATGGGGATGCGGAAAAGGCACACCCAGGTGTGTGTGTGTTTTCCGCATCCTCATCTCGAGCTCTGTGTGTCTGTCGTTTTTCCGCATCCCCATGTCTGGCTCTTTGTGTGTGTTTTTGTCCCCCGAGCTCCAGCCGTAGTTTTCCACGTCGCGGGGGACTTTGGTCGACCTCCGATGTATTGGTGCCCTCCGCCTCCTCGTTGTAACTGCGCCACTGCCCCAATGGCCAGTCCTGCTGCTGCTCCTCGTCCTCCCCATCGCCCTCGCCCCTCACCTCCTCCTTCTTCTCGTCTCTTTCTTCGTCATCCCTCACCATCCTCCTCTCCTCCTTCCCGCTCCTCCCCGTCCTCGTCATCCTTGGGAGGCCCTCGCTCCCTGCATGAGATTCAACCCTCCTCTGCCTGCTCCCCCCTGCTCCCACCCGAAGATGCTCTTCGAAGACACTGTGTCGACCCTGCCCCCTGCCTGCCTCACGCGTGCGCGCAGGGAGCGCGCGCGTGGGGGGACGAGGGAGGAGGAAGGAAAGCAGGAAGAGGGAGGAGGAGGAGGAGGAGGAGCGCGGAGCGAGGAGGAGGAGGAGGAGCGCGGAGCGAGGAAGAGGGAGAGCACCAGGAGGAGGAGGAGAAGGAGGAGGAGAGAGGAGGAGGACTGGAGTAAGCCCAAGATGCACCGACGATGCTACAAAAGACACCCTTCCGCCCCAAGTGCCCTCCTCTGAAGTCCCCGATGATTTCCATGTCGCTGCTGGAAGCGACCCCCGAAACACGAGTGTCCCAGAAGCCCGCCATTCAGACGAGAGCCCCTGTTTGAAAGCCAGCCGCCCTTGGTCGCTTTCAGCTTTAAGGCAGGTGAGGATGTAGAATCATACGGGTCAGGGAACTGTCCAGCGAGAGTCCCACTTTGGGGGGAGAGAAAACAAAACCAAAGAAAACAGCAACAACCACAACCACCACAAAAACGACCTCCACATGTGAAACGGTTGCAACCGCCCTCCATCCGTTGAATTGCTGCAAACTGTTTCAGGCATGGCGTATGCGGAGGTCCGCAGCGGTCACTCGATGTTCAAGACGGGCCGCCCTCCGTGCGTGTAGTTGGTGGGAACGTGCAAGACGGATGTGCCAGGCGCTGCGGCAAGAGCCACAGCTTAAAAAGCATCCGCCGTCATCACACTTATGTGTTCGGATATTTGGAAGCGGATGCGCGCGGCGCTAATGCGATGGCCACAGCTTGACAATTATTCGTCGTCCTCCCATGTATATGTTCGAAATTGCTTAGACGGACGTGACGGGCGCTCAGACGCGAGCCGGCTTCTGCTAATGGCCCGCAACATATCCGAGTAATTGTTGAGTTTGTTAAAGGCGAACATGCGCGGCGCCGAGGCACCAGCCAAATTTTGAGAGGGGTCGACCCTCCATTCGGGCAACCGTTGGAAGACCCAAGTTTCAGGATTACAAACGGCGAGGAGGTCTTAGCAGGAGCGCCCGGCTCGCCCTGGTGACGTATCTGGTGGTACGACGAGGAGAGTGTATAAGGAAGCCGGACAGAGGGAGAAGGAGGAGGGAGAAAGAGAGAAAGAAAGAGGGGGATGGGGACACGGGGAGACAGGGAGAGGGGGACAGGGAGGAGGAGGAGGAAAAGGAGGAGGAAGGCCATTCTGGCCTCTGGCCCCCGCGCCACCGCGATGGGACCCAGAGGGGGGTCGGCCTCAGCGCGCGCGTGCGCGAGCGCGCGTCCAGATGGCTTTTGCAGAGAAATCGGCACCCTGACGAGTGTCGAGACAGCTAGGCAATGCGGTTTCTCGTGTAGCACACACGGCTAGCAGAGGAAAACGCATACGTGTGCGGGACTCGAAAGACCTGAGCATAATGCTCCACCGCGGGTCATTGTCGAAGCCCCCCAGGCAGACAGAGGGCGTCCAGCGTGGTACCTTGTGAGCTGACGCGCCCACGTATAGTCCGGTCAGAATCGATGCCCCGATGGTCGGGCCGCAATAGCGTGGTCAGACGCAGCCACTTCAAGAGGTTTTCGACATCGAAAGTACTGGTCGAGAAAATTGGGGATACGCAGAGGAGGCTCAGACGGAGATGGAGGACGGCATCGGGGAAGAGGAGAAGGTGGAGGGCCCAGAGAAGAACAAGAAGGAGTATCCAGAGGCTTGTCCTTGGGAGAAAGTGGACAGTGGTAGAGGTGGGGAATAAGAAGGTGGACACCCCCAGCTGTGGATAGCGCCTGACACCGACCCGCGCGAAAGAGGTGGACAGCGGCAGCAGGAGCGGCAGATGAGGGGCGCCAGAAGACCATACGTCATCAGCCACAGACCAGCAGCAGCGTGTGCGAGGAACGCCGGCAATGGCAGCAGCCAGCTGTGCGTGAATTGGAGGCCAGACGTCATCAGCTACGTTCGCAAACCAGCATGCGCGAGAAAGTTTGGCAGTGGCAGCAGACGACGTGGCAGGATCTGGGTGCCAGACGCCATCTGCTACAATCCGGAACCAGAGCGTGCGCGAAGAGCTGGCAGTGGCAGCAGGCGTTGTTACAATGACATATTTATACATATATATATAAAGGTATATAGATACACATACATACATACGTACAAACAGACAGACAGACAGACAGACAGACAGACAGACAGACAGACAGACGGACATACATACACACATACAGACATACATAAATACATACATACATACATACAGACATACATACATACATAACGACGTACGTACATACATACATACATACATACATATATACATACATATACATATATACATACATACATACATACATACATACATACATACATACATACATACATACATACATACATACATGCATGCATACATACATACATACATAGACTAACGTCACCACCTACATAGTGGCAGAAACGTGCGCGAGAAGCGCCGGCAGCAGTGGCTGGAGACAGCGGCACGAGAGTTGGATGCCAGACATTATCGTCGAAATGCACGGACAAGAGTGGGCGGGAGAAATTGGCAGCGGCAGCGGACGACATGGGAAGGGATGGATGCTCAACGTCATCAGCTACAGCCTCGAACGGGAGCGTGCGGGAAGAGCGGGCAGCGGCAGCAGCAGGCGGAGTCACAAGAACTGTGAACAAAAAAACATACGTCATCAGCTACAGACTGGCAGCAGCGTATGCGAAATGCGCCAGCAATTGCAGCAGACAGCGGCGCGGCGCAAGAATACCAGACACCACCAACTACATGCGCGAACCAGAACGGGCGAGAAAGGTTGGCAGTGGCGCCAGACGGCGTCGCATGTGCTGGATACCAGACGTGCTGGCAGGGAGAGCAGACAGTGTTGCGAGAAATGTATAAGATCAGACATCATCATGCACGGACTGGTCACAGCGTATGCGAGAAGTTCCCTCGGTGGCAACAAAAGGCGATGCGAGACCTGGGTACCAGACGTCGTCAGCTACAAGCTCGGACCAGCTGGCACGAGAAGGACAGGCAGTGGAGCGCGCACTGTGGGCTGAACACCGTCAGCTACGACGCAGCAGGGCGACCATGAAGTTGAGCGGGCAGTTCACGACTGGATCTACAGGCAGAGCCACAGGCCTAGGCTCAAGAACTACGGTTCGCAAAGAAAGCACACAGAAGCACATCTCCAGCAGTTACTGGAGCAGCCTTGGCAAGACGCGAAGGGTAAAATAGGCATGGCCCCGCTCAGAACATCAACGAAGTGATCTGGGATCTGGCTGTTGAGAAGCTCGGAAACAACGAGGCGAATGAGTACCACCGCAGTCGGGAACCCCAGGGGAAGCGGCCGATAACCATGGGTATACAGTCGAGGCAAAGCTCGGCAAGAGGTACGTCGATTGCGTAGTGATACAGATCGACGCCCTGCTGATTACGGTCCGATGGAAGGACGGCCGAGATTCCACGGTATGCAAGGCTATAAGCTGGCGGAAGCCGCAAAGGTGAAGCTTCCTGTGGAATTTGCTGCTGCTACTACAGCAATCACAGTCCTGGATTGGAGCATGACGAACGTAGTTCAAGAACCACGGCCACCTTTGGTGCCCGAGCCATTCATTGCGATGCCAGACCGGGCGGGTGCCAGCCTGAAGCCAGACGACGACGTGAATTGAGAGTGCCGCCGCTCGTTTGGGGTCGACGCTGGAAACCTAACAGTCTGTTTGCGTCGTGGATCTGATGGGCCGCACGCGGCCCCCTGTGACCTCTGGGGCGGTTGCCCTGTTGCAATCACTGCTTGGGCCTTGGACACCGGGGCCACCGAGTGCCTCCCCCTCTGGAGAGAGAGCTCCCCCCCTCCCCCCTCCACCCCCCAGTCTAGAACAACCGAGCTCCAGCGTGGGTTCGGCGCACCTCGGGCCTGCCAGCCCGCCGCCGTGCGGGGCGCGGGCGCGCGCGGGCTGAGGTGTTGGGATCGCTTAGCCTGGCGCCAGGCGCAAAGAAGGAGGAAGAGGAGAGGGAGGTGGAGGAAGAGGAGGAGGACGATGAGGAGGAGAAGGAGGAGGAGGAGGAGAAGACGAACAAGGAGGAATAGGAGGAGGAGGCGGAGGTGGAGCGGAGGATACGGACAAGGAGAGCAGCAGCAGCAGCAGCAGCAGGAGGAGGAGGAGGAGGCGGAGCAGCAGCAGCAACAGCAGCAGAAGGACAAGGAGGGAGGAGAAGGAGGAGGAGGAGGAGGAGGACACCAAAGCCAACAGCTACAGGCACAGGAGGAGGAGCATGGAGGGAGAAATGGAGGGAGGAAAGGAAGGAGATGGGAACAAGTAGGGAAGGACGGAGATGGGGGTAAGAAAAGGGAGGGAGAGAACGACCCATCCTCTTCAGAGGCACTCCCGAAGGCTCTGTCTGCAATCACACAGGCCCTGTCCGCAACCACACAGGCCGTTCGCCTGCTCTTCCTTCCATGCTCCACACACCGAACCGCTTCTCGACTGGTTCAGGGGGCCTCCCGCACCATCCCGCGCCGGCCTGCCCCGCTGGCACACTGCTCCTCGCTCTCCTCCTCCTCCTCCCTCCTCTCCTCCTCCTCCTCCTCCTCCTCCTCCTCTCCTCCCCTCCTCCTCTCCTTCCTCCTCTGTCCTTCCTTTCTCCTCCTCCTTCTCCTCCTCCTCTCCTCCTCTCCTCATGCTCCCTCCTCCTCCTCACTCCTCCTCCCTCCTCTCCCTTCCTCCGCTTCCTCCTCCTCCTCCTCCTTTTCCTCCTCCTTTTCCTCCTCCTTCCTCCTCCTCTCCTTCCTCCTCCTCCTCCTCCTCCTGCTCCTGTTCCTCCTGCTCCTCCTTCCTCCCCTCCCCCTCCTCCTCCTTCCTCCTCCTCCTCCTCCTCCTCTGCTCCTGCTCTCCTCCTCCCTCCTCCTCCTCCTCCTCCTTCCCCCCCCCCCCCCTCTCCCTTTCTCCTCCTCCTGCCCTCCCTTTATCCTCAACTCAATTTCTCTCCTCTTCCTCTCTCCTCATGCTTCTCCTCCTCCCATACTCCTCCTCCTCATCACCTCTTCCTCCCCATCCTCCTCCTCCTCCTCCTCTTCCTCCTCCTTTTCCTCCTCCTCCTCCTCCTCCTCCGACCTAGCGATTCTCGAGGGCAAGCAGATCCTCAAGCACGAGAGATGGGTTTTTCAATGGTCCAAAGAGATCAGCGCAGTAGTCCGCTACCTGGAGCGAACTGGCTCACAGCACGACTCCCGCGGAAACGAGCCCCAGAGCTTCATGGACGAGATGGGGCAAGCTGCGGATGAAGAAAAATCTGGAGATCTCATGGGGCCAGGATCGAAAATCTCTTCATGGATTTCTCCTAGAGACGTTATCAAGACCTACGTGTTCGCGTAGCTGTACCGGCTGTACGTCACAGACGCTTCGGGACTACGAAAGATGGCTACGGGATCTGAGTGGCCACGGCTTTCGAGCATTATAAGCGGAAGTTCACGGACTGAGGCGAGGCGGCGTTTCGGCTGCAAGAAAGGTAGGAGCTGCGGTTGTCATGCCCACGTCAGCCTCTCCTCCTCCTGCGCCTCTCTCTGCAATCCCTTGTGTGCCGCCGTTGTGGCTCAAAAGGGCACTTGATTCACCTGGCGCGCAGCCGACGGGCGAGCCCCAGCCCCCGTAAAAGGAAAGAGAACGTGCTCTCCCATAGCACGGGTCCCCCTACTTGTACTTCGTGTCTCTCTGTATTCCACGCAGCTACTCCCGTACACTCCACATCCTCCCTCCTCCTTGCCCCCTCCCTTCCCCCCCTCGCTGGCCTCCGTTCCTTCCCGCCCCTGGGCCGCCATGGCGCCCCCGCCCGGCCGCGGCCCTCGCGCGCGGCCGGGCCCGCCGGCGCCTTCGCGCGCGCCGCCCTCTGCGCGGCGGCGGCGCGGCCCGCCGGCGCCACCGCCCCGCAGGCGGCCGCCGCCGCCGTCGTCGTCGTCGTCGTCGCCGCCGCCGCCGCCGCCGTCGTCGTCGCCGCCGCCGTCGTCGTCGTCGCCCGTCGTCATCGTCGACGGGCCCAGGGCCCCATCGCGTCGTGAAAAAAAAAAAAACGCGGAAGGTGTTTTGCTATTTTCGGAATCCGTACCCCAGGACTGTCAACAATCCGGGAGTAGTCTTCATCGTCGTTCTTGTGGCTTCGGAGGCTCTTTTCCTTTCGCCGCATCGCCCTTCTCCTTTTCGTCCTGGCGGGGGCCTTCCTCCCGACCCCTGCTCTGCCTCCTCGTTGTGTTCTTGCCTCTTCTCCCTCATCCACCTCCACCCCGTCCCTATTGCAAGGGTTCCCGCTCGAGACTTTCTCACGATTCACTCACAGACAGGCTCCCGCTCGAGACTTACCCGATATTCAAGCCTGGGGAGCTCAAATGACGACAAGTACAGGTTTGAGGACGCGCCTTGGATTACAGTGGAGGCCCATGTCAAGAAACACCTTGCTTGCCTCCAGGGAGCCCTGGGTTTCTTGGGTTTCGATGGTTTTGCTATGGAGAGCGTGACGTTCCCACACCAAAAAACCCATGGACGTCCTGGGGTCTCAGGGTTGGGTTTCTCGTGGAAGGTTTCTTGTCGACTGGCCTCCATTGTACTGGCATAGAGCGCGGGCCCCGTCGGGAGGAGGATCCCGCTCGAAATTTCTTCGCGTCTCACTCACACACGAGGTTCCCGCTCAAGACTTCCTCGAGATTCAAGCCCTGGGAGCCCAAAAGTGACGGCAGTTACAGGTTTGAGGTTGGCCGCCTCGGATTACTAACATGAGGAGCGGGCCCCATAGGGAAGAGGCTCCCGCTCGAGACTTCCTCGCGTCCCATTCACAGACTAGGTTTCCGCTCGAGTCTTCGTCTGTATTTTTTCAAGCGGCAGGAGCCCCACAAGTGACGACGGTTACAGGTTAGAGGATGGCCGCCTCGGATTATTGGCATGAGGTGCGGGCCCCGTCGGGAGGAGGCTCCCGCTCGAAATGTCGTCGCGATTCACTCACTGACGAGGATCCCTCTCGAGACTTCCTCACCATTCACCTATTTCCGAAATCAGACCTGACGAGTCCAAAAGTGACACGGTGGAGGTGTTGGATGACCCGCTCGGATCACCTAGCTGAGGTGGAGGCATGATAATGATCATGGTGGAATGGTGGTAGTGATGGTGACGTTGGTGTGATGGTGAGTGTGGAAGGAGGAGAGGAGGGAAGGGTGAGGTGTTCTTTCGTTCCTGCTCGGAGGTATCCTGAGAAAACAGGAACCCCATTTAGGATGTGGGGAAAAAACAACTCTGGATGAAAAACCGGTCCCAGAGAATGGGTCGAGCCCTCAGGGGGTCGACGTTGCGAAAAAAACATGGCGACGGGAGTTCGGGAGGATGCGGAGGAGGACGACGACGACGAGGACGACGACGAGGACGACGACGAGGACGACGAGGGAGCAGGAAGGAGGAAGGAGGGAGGAGGGAGGAGGGAGGCAGGAGGGAGGAGGAGGAAGAGGAGAGGAGA
The DNA here is from genome assembly GCA_963575745.1 of Prorocentrum cordatum. Taxonomy (NCBI): domain Eukaryota; class Dinophyceae; order Prorocentrales; family Prorocentraceae; genus Prorocentrum; species Prorocentrum cordatum. The sequence continues at coordinate 198,386 of CAUYUJ010008780.1, read as the reverse complement.
AGGAGGAGAGGAGGAGGAGCAGGAGGAGGAGGGGAAGGGGAGGCAGTGAGGAGGAGGAGGAGGAGGAGGAGGAGGAGGAGGAGGGGGAGGAGGAGGCGGAGGAGGAGGAGGAGGAGGAGAGGAGGAAGAGGAGGAGGAGGAGATGGGAGGAGGGGGAGGAGGAGGAGGAGGAGGGGAGGAGGAGGAGGAGGAGGAGGAAGAGGAGGAGGAGGAGGAGGAAGAAGGGAAGGAGGAGGAGGAGGAGGTGGGAGGGGAGGAGGAGGAGGAGGAGGAGGAGGAGGAGCAGGAGCAGGAGGAGGAGGAGGATAGAAAGGAGAAAGGAGTGGCAGGAGGAGCAGCAGGAGGACCGGAGTGAACCCAAAGTATGTCAATCCCGCCCGCTCCAAGTGCCCTCCTTCTGAGTCCATACAATCCTTCAGTGTCACTGCAAGAGGCGCCCCGTGTAAGGAGCAGCGCCTGCCAGTCAGGCCAAAGCCCCGCTTTAAACAGAAACGGCCTGGCATCCTGCAAGCGACAGCTCGGGACAGCGAAAAGGTACGATCATACTGTTCCACGCGGGGTGCGGCGAGCCCCCCACTCGCGACAGAAACAATTACACCGCGCACATGTTGCACAAGTTTACACTTCTGGTCGTGAACTCCATGGAGAGGAGCCGCACGACATCCAGCAATTACACATGTTGAATTTCACTGCCTCTGATCATTAAGAAAGCTCCAGCACGAGCCCCATTCCAAAAAGGAGCAGTCGCCCATCTTTGCAGCTGTTGCACACTGTTGGGGCGAGTGTGCGCGGCGCTAAGGCGAAAGCCCCATGTTGAAAACCACCGCCTTCCGTCCTGGTAAGTGCAGCAACATGAAAATGCGAATGCGCGCAGCGCCAAGGCAAGAGCCTGATGTTGAAAACGACACCAATTCGTCCGCGTAACCGTTGCAAGCTGTGTGGGACGAATGTGCGGGGCGCCAGGGCGACAACCCCAGTTTGAAAACCACCCACCCACCCACCCGCACCCCTACCATTATCATTGCGTAAGACGTTCAAAGCCAATGCTCGCGGCGCGTAGGCGAAAGCCTTATTTCGGAGAGGAATCAGCCGTCCATCCCTGTGTGTGCATGGTGTTGGGGCGAACGTGCGCGGCGCGAAAACGAGAGCCCCGTTTTGAAAACAACCCCCGCTATCCATGCAAATGTCGTGGTCAATTCAGACGAATTTGCGCCGTGCCAAGGCGGAGTCGAATTTTGAAAACCACCACCTCTCCATCCGTGTAACTGCTGCATTATTTCGCGACGACAGTGAGCGATGCTCAGGCGAGAGTCATGTTCTCAAAACCACAGCCTTGGATCACTGTAGCCGTTGCAAGCTTCAAGCTTCAGGATCATGTGAGCAAGTCTCAGGCGAAACGCATAGCCTGCCCTATCGACCGCCTTCCGAGGGCGACATGAAAGTTTGTGTCGATACGGAAGCTGCACGGTGGACCAGGAGGAGGAAGATGGAGCCAGCTCGAGGTTCAAGGTTTATGGATTTGTTTGCGGCCCCCACAGAAGTTGAGAGTTGCGCTTTCGATGTGCAGCTTCGCTGCTCTGCTGAGTTAGGATGCACATCATGATGGCCGCGATGGCGATCAGGATAGTGGCGGGGTTGCTCGTCATGCAGCAGATGGTTTCGAGGTGCACTTTTACTTGGCGAGATGGTCGTCTTTTTGCTCAAATGCAAGACAATAACGATGACGACGACCACGTCAAAGAGGAGAACGAAGGCGACGATGTCGATGACGATGACGCTGTGGGCGGCGATGGTAACAGTGGCCGTGATGATGGGCAGTCTCCACAGATAGCGGACGTTTGCCGACGAGAACGATGGCGGGATGCTGTGGGAGAGCGGCCCCATGCCTTACACCGTTTTTCACCGCCGCCTGGACCTGGTTGGCAGAGCCGCCGGCCACCGGCCAGAGGAGGCGGGGGCATGCCCAGCATTGTCATGCATGCTGATGCCGGGCACGGTCAAGAAAGCAGATGGCGCTCGGGGATCCCGCAAGAACGGCCTGCTTTTCGCCCTGGCTTCCTGGCGGCGTCGTCCAGGCAGCTCGCGGCCTGCGCTGGTCTCTCTCGCTGCGCGTTTTCGTGGGGCAGCATCGGGATCTGAGCTCTTGCTCGAGGTCTCGTCACAAACTGACTGGCACCCGCTCGAGCCAGAACGGCAACGGTCGCCCACTCGATGTTCTCGACGTCCCAACGGAGAGCCGCGTTCTCTCTCCCGGGAGTTGCCGCAGCCACCCACAACCGCCGCGCCTCCAAACGTCGACCGCACGCGGCTGCGGCTGAGGCCTCTCGGCGGCTGCTGCTCAGGCGCAGACCGCAGCTGAGGCTGCGCCGCCGCCGATCGGCCTCCCAGGCCAGCCTCTGCAGGCCATTTGGACGCACATGGCTCCCCTTGTCCGCAGAGGCCTGCGGAGGCCCTCCAGAAACTATCCCGGCAAAGCAACCTAACAGCGACGTGCAGGAGCATATCTGGGCGACGTGCAGGAGCATACTTGGAAGCATTCCCCTCAAGATTCAGATGAGAATCCAGTCGTAGAATTCTGCTGTTCTCGCAGTCGTAGTCGCATTCGCGATGACAGTCGCAGTGGCAACGGCAGTCGCAGTCACAGCCTCAGCCTCAGCCTGCCTCAGCCTCAGCCTCAGCCTGCCTCAGCCTCAGCCTCAGCCTGCCTCAGCCTCAGCCTGCCTCAGCCTCAGCCTCAGCCTGCTTCAGCCTCAGCATCAGTCTGCCTCAGCCTCGGCCTCAGCCTCAGCCTGCCTCAGCCTCAGCCTGCATCAGCCTCAGCCTCAGCCTCAGCCTGCCTCAGCATCAGCCTGCCTCAGCCTCAGCCTCAGCCTCAGCCTACCTCTGCCTCAGCCTCAGCCTGCTTCAGCCTCAGCCTCAGTCTGCCGTCGGCCTCGGCCTCAGCCTCAGCCTGCCTCATCCTCAGCCTGCATCAGCCTCAGCCTCAGCCTCAGCCTGCCTCAGCATCAGCCTGCCTCAGCCTCAGCCTCAGCCTCAGCCTGCCTCAGCCTCAGCCTGCATCAGCCTCAGCCTGCTTCAGCCTCAGCCTCAGTCTGCCTGCAGCCTCGGCCTCAGCCTCGGCCTGCCTCAGCCTGAGCATGCCTCAGCCTCAGCCTCAGCCTGCCTCAGCATCAGCCTGCCTCAGCCTCAGCCTCAGCCTGCCTCAGCCTCAGCCTCAGCCTGCTTCAGCCTCAGCCTCAGTCTGCCTTCAGCATCGGCCTCAGCCTCAGCCTGCCTCAGCCTCAGCCTGCCTCAGCCTCAGCCTCAGCTGCCTCAGCAGCAGCCTGCCTCAGCCTCAGCTCAGGCCTGCCTCAGCCTCAGCCTCAGCCTGTTCAGCCTCAGCATCAGCTCGAACCCTGGGCTTTCCACATGTAGCCCTCGCACAGGCTTCAGCCTGATCAGCCATGCGTTCAGCCTTGGCCGCTCAGCCTGCTCGCCTCAGTCTGCCTCCAGCCTCAGCTCAAGCCTTGGCCTGAGCCTCAGCCTCAGCCTGCCTCAGCCTCAGCCTCAGCCCGCCTCAGCCTCAGCCTGCCTCAGCCTCAGCCTCAGCCTGCTTCAGCCTCAGCCTCAGTCTGCCTTCAGCCTCGGCCTCAGCCTCAGCCTGCCTCAGCCTCAGCCTGCATCAGCCTGAGCCTCAGCCTCAGCCTGCCTCAGCATCAGCCTGCTTCAGCCTCAGCCTCAGCCTCAGCCTGCTTCAGCCTTAGCCTCAGTCTGCCTTCAGCCTCGGCCTCAGCCTCAGCCTGCCTCAGCCTCAGCCTGCATCAGCCTCAGCCTCAGCCTCAGCCTGCCTCAGCATCAGCCTGCCTCAGCCTCAGCCTCAGCCTGCCTCAGCGTCTGCCTCAGCCTGCCTCAGCCTCAGCCTCAATCACTGTTCCCTATTAATAAACACCCCCTCCCCCAGGCGACTGGGGGCCAACCAGGGTCCATGCCGACACCCCCCCACCATCCCTTGTTAAAAACAATACAAAACAGACTCTGCCTCCAAATTCGGAACATGCGCAGCCAACCCGATGCGCCCCCCCCACCATCCCTGTCACAAAACAATACAGAGTACACTTGGCGGAGCCGGCGGCGGCTGCGGCGGCGGTGGCGGCGACTGCGGCGGCTGCGGCGGCGGGGCGGCGGCGGCGGCGGCGGCGGCGGCGGGGGCGGGGGCGGCGGCGGCGGCGGCGGCGGCAGCGGCGCGGGCGGCGGCGGCAGCGGGCAACGGACTGCGGCGGCGGCGGCGGTTTGGCATCGGGGGTAGGCGGCGCGGCGGCACGGTGGCGGCCGCCGGCGGCTGCGGCGGCGGTTATGCAGCAGGGCCCCCCGGCGCGGCGGCGGCGGCGGCGGCGGCGTGCGGCGGCGGCGGCGGCGGCGGCGGCGGCAGGCGGCGGCGGCGGCGGCCGGCGGCGGCGGCGGCGGCGGCGGCGGCGGCGTCGGCGGCGGGGGGGGGGCGGCGGCGCGGCGGGGGCGGCGGCGGCGGGGCAGCTGCTGCGGCGGCGGGGGCGGCGGCGGCGGCGGAGGCGGAGGCGGCGGCGGCGGCGGCGGCGGAGGCGGAGGCGGCTGCGGCGGCGGGCGCGGGCGGCGGCGGCGACGTATGTGTTGGGAGGGCGGGTGGGAGTGAGCGAGACGGCTTGCGGGCGGAGAGGGGGTAACTTGGCCTCAACCTCAGCCTCAACCTCAGCTTGCCTCAGCCTCAGCCTGCGTCAGCCTCGGCCTCAGCCTCAGCCTGCATCAGCCTCAGCCTGCATCAGCCTCAACCTCAGCCTCAGCCTCAGCCTCAGCTTGAGCCTGCCTCAGCCTCAGCCTCAGCCTCAGCGGTGGATTCCCCATAGTCACTGGCGGCGCTGGGGGCCTCAGCATCAGCCTCAGTGGTGGGTGGATTCCCCATAGTCACTGGCGGCGCTGGGGGCCTCAGCCTCAGCCTCAGTGATGCGTTCCCCATAGTCACTGGCGGCGCTGGGGGCCTCAGCCTCAGCTTCAGTGGTGCATTCCCCATAGTCACTGGCGGCGCTGGGGGCCTCAGCCTCAGCCTCAGTGGTGCGCTCCCCATAGTCACTGGCGGATCCGCGGATTCTCCCCAGATCCTGCCCGGGACCCCCCTGGGGAGTCATTGAGTTTTTTTTTTGAGACATTAGAAACATATCAGTCTTCGCTTGTAGCTGTTACGTAATTATCCGGCAAAGCAACCTAACAGCGATGGGTAGAAAGCTATCTGAAAGCATCCCGAAGATTCGGATGAGAACCCAGTTGTAGAATTCTGCTGTTCTCGCAGTCGTAGTCGTATTCGCGATGACAGTCGCAGCGGCAACGGCAGTCGCAGTCACAGCCTCAGCCTCAGCCTGCCTCAGCCTCAGCCTCAGCCTGCCTCAGCCTCAGCCTGCCTCAGCCTCAGCCTCAGCCTGCTTCAGCCTCAGCATCAGTCTGCCTTCAGCCTCGGCCTCAGCCTCAGCATGCCTCAGCCTCACCCTGCATCAGCCTCAGCCTCAGCCTCAGCCTGCCTCAGCATCAGCCTGCTTCAGCCTCAGCCTCAGCCTGCCTCAGCCTCAGCCTCAGTTTGCTTCAGCCTCAGCCTCAGTCTGCCTTCAGCCTCGGCCTCAGCCTCAGCCTGCCTCAGCCTCAGCCTGCTTCGGCCGCAGCATCAGCCTGCCTCAGCATTCAAAATGTGGCCCAGGAATGGAGTTCTGGGAACTAGAACAACACGAAGTGGCCTACAGTTGGCTCCGGGCATTCAAAATCATGCCCAGGAATGGAGTTCTGGGAACTTGAAGAGCACGAAGTGGCCTACAGTTGGCTCCGGGCATCCAAAATGTGGCCCGGGAATGGAGTTCTGGGAATCGAAGAGCACGAAGTGGCCTACAGTTGGCTCCGGGCATCCAAAATGTGGCCCGGGAATGGAGTTCTGGGAATCGAAGAGCACGAAGTGGCCTACAGTTGGCTCCGGGCATCCAAAATGTGGCCCGGGAATGGAGTTCTGGGAAGTCGAAGAGCACGAAGTGGCCTACAGTTGGCTCCGGGCATCCAAAATGTAGCCTGGGAATTGAGTCTTGGGAAGTCGAAGAGCACGAAGTGGCCTACAGTTGGCCCCGGGCATTCAGAATGTGGCCCGGGAGTGGAGTTCTGGGAGGTCGAAGAGCACGAAGTGTGTGACTGTTTACGAGTGCGGCGGCAGCCGCGGCGGCAGCCTGTCCGGGTCCCGCCCCGACGCGGCGGGCGCCGAGCAGGAGGAGGACGTGGAGGAAGGCGAACGCGGGCCAGACGTGGAGCTGGCGGCGGCAGAGGCCGGCGCTCGCGCGCTGGACGCGGGGCCACCGGCGGCGGCGAGCGCCGCGGGGGCGGCGGCAGCGGCGGCGGCGGGGACGGTTGCCAGGGAGATGGCGGCTGCAGCTGCCGGGCCGGCCGGCGCCGAGGGCGGTCGCGCGCCAGACGCGGGGCCACCGGCGGCGGCGGGCGCCGCGGAGGCGCGCGGGGCTGGTAGCGGGCAGGCGGCGGCAGCGGCGGCGGCAGCGGCGGCGGCGGGGGCGGTTGCCGGGGGGACGGCGGCTGCTGCAGGGCCGGCCGGCGGGGCCAGCGCGGGCGGGCCAGCGCCGGCAAGGGGCCCCGCGTGGTTCGCGGCCCTACAGGCCGTCTACGGCCCAGGGCCGCCGGGGACCACAGGCGCCGCTGCTGCCCGGGTGCCGGCCCCGGGCCCAGGCGGGCGCTGAGCCGCCCCTGGAGGCGGGCGCTTGGGAGCCGAGCGCGCGGGGGGCGGAGTAAACAATAAAAAAACACCCACACATGAGGAAGTACCAGGCGGGAGTCTCGTTTGTGAGTGAATTGCAAGAAAATCTGAAGCGGGATCCTCTTTCCTGTGGGCCCCGCAGCTCCTGTCACTAATCCGAGCGGGCCACCGAGGAAGAATCAAGCAGGAGCCTCGTCTGTGAGTGACTTGTGCGGAAGTCTCAGGCAGGACCCCCCTCCTCCCTATGGGCCCCGCGCCTCATGTTTTGAATCCGAGCGTGTCATCTGGAAATTGTAACTGTCGTCGTTGTTGGGCGTCTGAGGCTTGAATATGGAGGAACTATCAAGCAGGATCCTCGTTTGTGAGTGAATTGCGAGGAAGTCTCGGGTGGGAGTTCCCTTTCTATGAGGCCCACACTTCGTCATGGTAATCCGAGCGGGGTCATGCGAATCCTGTCGCTGTCGTCGCGTTGGAGCCCTTCGGGACTCATTCGGGAAATGAGGAGTGCGCGCTGGGCCAGCTCTTTCGCCCCCGCTACTTACCGCAGGGGATCTGGCTGCAGGTGCACGGTTTCAAGGAGTCGCCGATCTGCCAAAAGGTCGCCGAGCTGTTGCGACAGGGCGCCGAAGGCGCCGACGACGACGGCGAGGCCGAGGCGCGGGCGAGGATCTTGCTCATGTTCAGGCCCAGCGATCAAGAGTTCACGTGGCGGAGGTCGGAGCCGCATGTCGTGCGCCGCTCGGGGTTCACCCGGGCGCGCGCGCGTCCTACCTCGCCCCCGCGCTGTCGTGGGGCAAGACGTTGTACAATGGCGTCACCATCGACTGCGCGAGGAACGAGGGCGCTGGCCGCACGGGCACGTCGGGCGAGCAGTGGCGGCTGCGCCTCCACGTCATGGTCTCCCGCGCCACGCGCGCGCGGAACGCGCAGATCCCGCGGCCGCCCTCGCGCGAGTTTCTGGGGCGCTGGTCGCCGGCGTCCTTGCAGAGGTCGCTCAAGAAGTTCGATGAGAAAAAAAGCGAAGACCTTCAGGGGTGAGGCAGAGCGGTTCGCAGCGCGGCCGGGCTTCGCGCTGCCCCCCGCCTGAGCGCGGCCGCGCCTGCCTCGATGCCCGCGGGGTTGCCCCGACGGCCTGGCCCGGCGCCCCAAGACGGCTTTTAGAGGTCCCCCAAGACGGCCCCCAGAGGCGAAGACTTCAGCGTTCTTTCAGGAAGCCGCATGTGCTTAGCTTTTTCATTGTTTGGTCACACCAGCGTCCAAGGCGTCCCAATATGCCCCGGAGATCGCCCCAAGATGGCCCAAGAGGCGGGATTTTTTTTTTTTTTTTTTTTGTCGTTTTTTTTTTTGTTTTTTTTTTTTTTTTTTTTTTTTTTTTTTTTTTATTTTTATTTTTTTTTTATTTATTTTTTGATTGTTTTTTTTTTTTTTTTTTTATTTTGATTTTTTTTTTTTTTTTATTTCGGGATTGAGGACTGGCGACCGCGACGGCGACGACGATGACGACAGCGTCTCACGCACGACTGAGGGTCGGCTGGCGTTCGCTTTTTGTTGAAATACACCTTGCGGCTCAGTCTCTCAATGTCGCCCGGTGCCAACAGTGTATGGGTGGCGGGGAACCGATTTGATCGATGCGTTGTGATTATTTTGAAGAGGTGGTTTCCTTTTGAAAACTTGGCTGCTGTTGTCGATGCTTATGTTTTGCATTATCGGCTCCACAAGAGAATGCCGTGAGTGATATGGGCACCCCAGAGATGGGGAGAGGCGTCAAAGGGTCGGACATTTGCCCGTTGGCGCCCAAATTGTGGGGACGCTCCCTGCGAACAGGTGGTTTTTGGAAGTTGGACATGTATTTTGAGGCCGTGGCAATCGCGGTGTAGAAGGCATCACTTTTGGGCGCCACAAGGGGGAGGCGCCAGGGAGTACATCACGGGTGCGTTCGCGCCCAGATCGCGGGGACGTGTCAATTGAAACGCTTGTTCTGTGAATGTCGACGCGTCTCTTTATCGGGCCGCGCAGTCGACGCGACGACGTAGCAGACAGACGACTTGGGCATTACAGTAGTAGGCCGCCAGGGGGCAGGACACTTGCGCGTTAGTGCCCAGATCGTGGTGGTATATCACGCGGGACGCTTGCTGTTGAGAAGTAAACGTGTCTTTGTTCAGGGCTGCGTGACATTTGCGATGGAATGGCGGGCAGGACACTTACCCATTGGCGCCTGCCTTGTGGGGATGCCTCAATCGGAACTCTGGTTTTTATGATTCGATTGTGCTTGCAAGTGTTCAGGTTTGCCTGGTCGTCGTGATGTAGCAGGCGTGGCATCTGGGAACCGCAAGGGGGGGCCGCCATTCGCATGCGTCCCCGCCACCCATTTCGGTACACCCCTCACGCGCTTCATGGCCTCATAAGAGAAAGAGACAGAGAGAGAGAGAGAGAGAAAGAGAGAGAGAGAGAGAAAGAGAGAGAAAAAGAGAGAGAGAGAGAGAGAGAGAAACAGAGAGAGAGAGAGAGAGAAAAAAAAAAAAAGAGAGAGATAGAGAGAGACAAAGATCCGCTGAATGTCCCAGTGGTGCCGTTCGCACGCGTCCCCGCCACTCCTTTCGGCGCGCCCCTCACACGCTTCGTGGCCCCATAGGAGCTCGCCGAAGGTCCCAGTGGCACAGTTCGCATGCGTCCCCGCCACCAATTTCGGCACACCCCTCACCGCTTCGTGGCCCCAAAGGAGCTCCGCCGAAGGTCTCAGTGGCACAGTTCGCACGCGTCCCCGCCATTTCGGCGCACTCCTCACACGTTTTATAGCTCCATAGGAGCTCCGCCGAAGGTCGCAGTGGCACATTTCGCACGCGTCCCCGCCACTCATGTCGGCACACCCCTCGCACGTTTCCTGGGCGATAGGAGGTACGCCGAAGGTTTCACTGAAGGAGTTCGCATGCGCCCCCGCCACCGATTCCGGCACACCCCTCACGCGTTTCGTGGCCCCATAGGAGCTCCGCCGAAGGTCCCACTGGCACAGTTCGCACGCGTCCCCGCCACTCATGTCGGCACGCCCCTCCCACGCTTCCTGGGCCCATAGGAGCTCCGCCGAAGGTCCCACTGGCACAGTTCGCACGCGTCCCCGCCACCCATTTCGGCACACCTCTCACGCGTTTCGTGGCCCCGAAAAAGCTCCACCGAAGGCTCCAGCGACATAGTTTACATGCGTCCCCGCTATCCATGTCGGCACCTTTCACCCGGTTCGTGGCCGCATACGGGGCTCCACCGAAGGCCCCAGGGGGTGTGGCCACATGCGTCCCCGTCACCCAATGTCGGCACACCGTTCACATGGTTCGTGGCCCCACGGGGAGCTCCACCGAAAGCCGCGGGGGGTGCGTCCACATGCGTCCCAGGAACTTATTCCGTCACACCCCTCACACGGCTCGTGGCCCCAGAGGGAACTCCACCGAAGGCCCCACGGGGTGCGTCCACATGCGTCCCAGGCGGCACCCATTTGGGCACACCCTTCACACGGTTCGTCTCATTTCCCAAGCAGAAATCGCAGCTGCATATGGTTGGGTCCTTCGCCATGCTAATTGTTTCCTTTGTGGCGGGGCGTCGGTTGCTTGCTGCTGGCGCCGGCGCTGTGCGCCTGCTCTGCTCTTCCTCTGCACCGTTTCCACTCTCTCTCTGTCTCACTTTCTCTCTTTCCGTCTCCGTGCGTCCCCTGCCGCTTCTCGCTTCGGCAACCGCCCTCCCCCGGTCCCCCCCCCGTATTGAGCTACAGCAACCGCTCCCGATACGTTTTCATTTCTTTGTAGTAGTCTTTGTAGTAGCAGCAGTAGTAGCAGTAGCAGTAGCAGTAGCAGTAGCAGTAGCAGTAGTAGTAGTAGTAGTAGTAGTAGTCGTAGTAGTAGTAGTAGGAGGAGTAGTAGTAGTAGTAGTAGTAGTACTACTAGTAGTAGTAGTAGTAGTAGTAGTAGTAGTCGTCTTACTAGTAGTAGTAGTAGTAGTAGTAGTAGTAGTCGTAGGAGTAGTAGTAGTAGTAGTAGTAGTAGTAGTCGTAGTAGCAGTCGCAGTAGTAGTAGTAGTAGTCGTCGTCTTACTAGTAGTAGTAGTAGTAGTAGTAGTAGTAGTAGTAGTAGTAATGGTAGTGGCAGTGGTAGTGGTAGTGGTAGTGGTAGTACTCGTCGTCGTAGTGGTAGTAGTAGTAATTGTAGTAGTAGTAGTCGTAGTCGTCGTCGTCGTCGTAGTAGTAGTAGTAGTAGTACTACTACTACTACTAGTCGTAGTAGTTGCAGTGGTAGTAGATATAGTGGTAGTAGTAGTAGTAGTAGTAGTAGTAGTAGTAGTAGTAGTAGTAGTAGTCGTAGTATCAGTAGTGGTAATATTAGTACGAGTAGTAGTTCTCGCAGGACGAGTACTCATAGTGATAGTTGTACACGTCGTAGTCGTAGTTGTAGTGGTAGTAATAGTCGTAGTTTCCGGGAGTAGTCGTAGAAGTAGGAGTAGCAAACATTCTGGTAGTAGTTATAGTAATAGTAATAGTAGTAGTAGTAGTAGTAGTAGTAGTAGGAGTAGGAGTAGTCGTAGTCGTAGTCGTAGTCGTAGTCGTAGTCGTAGTAGTAGTCGTAGTAGTAGTGTAGTAGTAGTATAGTAGTAGTAGTATAGGGAGTATAGTAGTAGTAGTTAGTAGAGTAATAGTCGTAGTCGTCAGTAGTTAGTAGTTATAGTAGTAGTAGTAGTGTAGTATGAAGTAGTAGTTAGTAGTGGTAGGGTAGTGGTAGGGTAGTGGTAGTGTAGTGGTAGTTAGTAGTAGAGTAGTCGCAGTAGTGGTAGTAGGAGCGGTGTCGTAGTAGTAGTTAGTAGTAGTATTAGTAGTAGTAGTAGTAGTAGTAGTAGTAGTGGTATTAGTAGTAGTAGTCGTTAGTAGTAGAGTAGTAGTAGCCAGTAGTAGTAGTTAGGGTTAGTGGTAGTGGAGTGGTGCGTAGTAGTAGTAGCAGTAGTAGGAAAATAAGTAGTAGTAGTAGTTAGTTAGCAGCAGTAGTAGTAGTAGTAGTAGTAGTAGAAAGAAGAAGAAGAAGACGTAGTAGTAGTAGTAGGGGTAGTAGTGTAGTAGCAGTATGCATCGCCTATGTCGGCCCGTAGTCGTCACATAGTGGGTGCCACGCGTATCCGTATTAATAGTGTCGTAGTAGTAGTAGATTAGTGGTAAGTAGTAAGTAGTAGTAGTCGTAGTCGTAGTCGTAGTCGTAGAGTAGTTCGTAGTAGTGTATAGTAGTAGTACTATTAGTAGGAGGAGTAGTAGTATGCGGTCGTCGTCGGTCGGTCGTCGTGTAGTTAGTAGTAGTAGACAGTAGTAGTAGTAGTAGTAGTAGTCAGAGTAGTGGTAAGTAGCAGCAGGAACAGTTAGTAGTGGGGTAGGCACGTAGTAGTATAGTAGTATAAGTGTCGTAGAGTAGTGTAGTAGAAGTAGTAGTAGGGGAGAGCAGTTAGTAGCAGTCGTAGTCAGTCTGCGTAGGCAGCAGTAGTAGTAGTAGTAGTAGTAGTAGTAGTCGTCGTAATAGTCGTTGTAGTAGTCGTAGTCGTAGTAGTCGTAGTCGTAGTTGTCGTAGTAGTTGTAGTCGCCGTAGTCGCAGTAGTAGCAGTAGCAGCAGTAGTAGTAGTAGTAGTAGTAGTAGTAGTAGTAGTAGTAGTAGTACTAGTAGTAGTAGTTATAGTAGTAGGATTTGGAGTTGCAGCCCTCAGCAGTTTCTACTTCAGTACCACGACTCCCGTAGCACCAGCAGTAGTGGTAGTAGTAGTAGCAGCAACAGCACTTGTAGTAGTAGTAGTAGTAGTAGTAATAGTCGTAGTAGTAGTAGTAGCAGTAGTAGTAGTAGTAGTAGTAGTAGTAGTAGTAGTAGTCGTAGTAGTAGTAGTAGTAGTGGTAGTAGTAGTGGTAGTAATAGTAGTGGTAGTAGTATTAGTAGTAGTAGTAGTTTTTGTAAATGCAGTAGTAGTGGTAGCAGTAGTAGTCGTAGTCGGAAGCTGTGTGTATTGAGCGTCCTGTAGTATTGGTGGAGTGGTGTTTTTACGTAAATTGCCACGTTAACTTTAGTAACAGCAACCTGCTGCTGAAGTCTTGTAGGGGCAGCACTGCAGCATAATGTGGGAATGGCACGCTCAAATACGGACTTCCGTAGTAGCAGTACCGTCGTATTGTATTAAGACTATTGTTTGGCTATTGCAGCACCTTGGAACTGAAGTGGTACGATTGCAGCAACGGCGCAGCAACATTGTAGCCGTGTAGCTGTATAATCTGGTTCAAGTATTGAAGTACAGGTCGTACCCCAGTACTTGCTTTATTCGTATCACTGTAGTGTTGTGGTAGAAGTAGTCCACTACTGTAGTATGCGAGCACAGTAGTCGTACCCTCGAACTGTAATGCTATACTAGCAGTGCTGTAGGACATGTACAGTATCAGTTCAATAATGGCACGGTACAAGCAGTGCTTTCGCGCAGGAATTGTAACTTAGTATTATAGTGCAGTTTGCAGTGGGCGTGCTGCACCAATGCAGCAGGTTGGTTCCAATACCCTAGTACAGAAATAGTGTTGTAGTTTTCAAGAATGGTAGAAGGATGCTGTAGCATTGTGGTAGCTGCGGTGTAGCACTGTAGCGGTGGCACTGCATTCGTCGTATTCGGGTGCAGTACCAATTGTACTCTAGCACTGGCTGTAGCGGCTGTGGAGCGCTAGTCCTGTAGTGGTCAAGCACGTTATCCGTTCCCTATCACCGTTTTGCCGTGGCCGCGCTGCATTCGCAAACTTATGTTGTATTCGTAGAAGCACTGAAGTAGTACTGCAGTCGCAGCAACAGTCTGGTACATTAGTAGTAGCAGTAAGATTGTGACAATTTCTGTAGGAATAGTGCAGTTGTGCTATTGTATTATAAAATGTGAATATTGCATCAGCATTCTATTACGGTGTTATTGTGGTAGTACTGTCGTAGCCATGTGGTAGTAGGAGTATCATGTTATTGTAGTTGCAATCGTGCTCTAGTTCTGGGTTCAGTAGTGTTCCTGCAGTTTGCAGTGGTACTGTAGTGGTATTGCTGGTACAACTTCTTTGCACTGTAGTAGATCTAATACTTTATTTTTGTTTGCAGCAGTGGCGCTGTAGTGCGACGGATCTGTAGTAGCATTGTTGTGGTGGCAGTGATGCTGCTTGTGCTCTATGGAACTCGCTGCGCTGTAATACCGTCATAATGGTTGCCGGGCACCAGCTGTATACTTTGAACCGTATATCGTATGTTGGCAATATTTTTCGTGTTGTAGTAGCACCCTAGTAATGCTGTGCTAAAGTTTGAGCCGTGTGCCGTAGTAGTAGTAGTAGTAGTAGTAGTAGTAGTAGTAGTAGTAGTAGTAGTAGTAGTAGTAGTAGTGGTAGTAGTGGTAGTAATAGTAGTAGTAGTAGTCGTCGTCGTCGTCGTCGTCGTCGTCGTCGTCGTCGTCGTCGTCGTAGTTGTAGTAGCCGTAGTCGTCGGATTAGTCGTAGTAGTCGTAGATCTGCTAGTAGTCGTAGAAATAGTCGTAGTAGTAGTAGTAGTAGTAGTAGTAGTCGTCGTAGTAGTCGTAGTAGTCGTAGTAGTCGTAGTAGTAGTAGTAGTAAAAGTAAAATTATTATTATGTTTATTATTCCCAACCCTTCTTGGTTGGGTATTCGTTTTGAATAGAGCAGTGTGGTCGCGTCCCTTCTCCCGCCTCCCGCCTCTTCCTGTCTTGCCCGCGGGGGGCTGCGATCTGTGAAACTGTCGCCACTTTCGAGGCCTGCTGGGGGGCCCAGCACAGTGACGCCACGGGCGGATTCAAATTAGACCTCGCCATCCCTGGGGGGCTGCGATCTGTGAAACTGTCGCCACTTTCGAGGCCTGCTGGGGGGCCAAGCACAGTGACGCCACGCGCGGACACAAATTAGACCTCGCCATCCCTGGGGGGCTGCGATCTGTGAAACTGTCGCCACTTTCGAGGCCTGCTGGGGGGCCCAGCACAGTGACGCCACGCGCGGACCCAAATTAGACCTCGCCATCCCTGGGGGGCTGCGATCTGTAAAACTGTCGCCACTTTCGAGGCCTGCTGGGGGGCCCAGCACAGTGACGCCACGCGCGGACCCAAATTAGACCTCGCCGTACCTGGCGGGGCTGCGACGTGTGGGGGCTGCGATCTGTGAAACTGTCGCCACTTTCGAGGCCTGCTGGGGGGCCCAGCACAGCGACGCCACGGGCGGATTCAAATTAGACCTCGCCATCCCTGGGGGGCTGCGATCTGTGAAACTGTCGCCACTTTCGAGGCCTGTTGGGGGGCCCAGCACAGTGGGTACACACGGCGGGTTCAAATTTAACCTCGCCATCCTTGGGGGGCTGCGATCTGTGAAACTGTCGCCACTTTCGAGGCCTGCTGGGGGGGCCCCAAGCATTGTGAGGGCACGGGCGGGACCCAAATTAGACCTCGCCATCGCTGGGGGGCTGCGATCTGCGAAACTGTCGCCACTTTCGAGGTCTGCTGGTGGGTCCAGCGGAGTGAGGCACCACGGGGACTCCGATTAGACCTCGCCATCTCTGGAGGTGGCTGCGATCTGCGAAATTGTCGCCACTTTCGAGGGCTGCTGGTGGGTCCAGCGGAGTGAGGCACCACGGGGACTCAGATTAGACCTCGCCATCGCTGGGGGGCTGCGATCTGTGAAAGTGTCGCCACTTTCGAGGCTGCTGGGGGGCCCAGCGGAGTGACGCCCTACGGGGATTCAGATTAGACCTCGCCATTCCTGGAGGGCTGCGATCTGTGAAACTGTCGCCACTTTCGAGGGCTGCTGGGGGGCCCAGCGGAGTGACCGCAACGCGCGGACCAAATTTAGACCTCGCCCATCCGTGGGGGGCTGCGATCTGAGATCCTCCGCCTTCGAAGTCAAGTGGCTAGGGTTGCTAAGGCGATTGCAACTAATCAAGCGTTATCTAGTTCCTTTGTCCTGAAGCCAGTTTCTGCGAGTCTCCCGGAATTCCGTCTGCAGGCATATGTAAACCTCGCTCCGTCATCGCCCCCTTATAAAGTATCCTAAACTATTTGTGCCCCGCTTTTGCGCAGGGGTTGGTACGTCGCCAGGGTAATTATTATTATTATTCGTAGCAGTAGTAGTAGTAGTAGTAGTAGTAGTAGTAGTAGTAGTAGTAGTTTAGTAGTAGTAGTAGTAGTAGCCGTAGTAGTAGTAGTACCAGTAGTAGTAGTAGTAGTAGTAGTAGTAGTAGTCGTAGTCGTAGTAGTAGTAGTAGTAGTAGTAGTAGTAGTAGTAGAAGTAGTAGTAGTAGTACGTGTAGTAGTACTAGTAGTAGTAAGAGTAGTAGTCGTAGTAGTAGAGAGTAGTAGTCGTAGTAGTAGTAGTATTAGTCGTAGTAGTAGTCGTAGTAGTCGTCGGAGTAGTAGTAGTAGTAGTAGTAGTAGTAGTAGTAGTAGTAGGTGGTAGTGGTAGTGGTATGGTACTAGTAGTAGTAGTAAGTCGTCGTCGCCGTCGGTCGTGGTAGTAGTAGTACTCGTAGTAGTAGTAGTAGTAGTAGTAGTAGTAGTAGTAGTAGTACTAGTAGTAGTAGTAGTAGTTAGTAGTAGGTAGTCGTAGTAGTAATAGTAGTAGTAGTAGTAGTAGTAGTAGTAGTAGTAGATATAGTCTTAGTAGTAGTAGTAGTAGTAGTCTTAGTCGTAGTACTAGTAGTAGTACTAGTAATAGTAGTAATAGTCGTAGTAGTAGTAGTAGTAGTAGTAGTAGAAGTAGTAGTAGTAGTAGTAGTAGTAGTAGTAGTAGTAGTAATCGTACTACTACTTTACTACTAGTAGTAGTCGTCGTAGTCGTAGTTGTAGTCGTAGTAGTAGTAGTAGTAGTAGTAGTAGTAGTAGTCGTCGTCGTAGTAGTAGTAGTAGTAGTAGTTCGAAGTAGTAGTGGTAGTAGTAGTAGTAGTAGTAGTAGTACACTAGTATTAGTAATAGTAGTAGTGGTAGTAGGAGCAGTAGTTGTAGCAGTAATGGTAGTCGTAGTAGTCGTAGTACTAGCACCGTTGGGTCTGCATCAGGGGTGATGGAGCTGTAGTAATACATGGCGCTGAAGTACCCTGGTACTGTAACAGCATACGTACTCTGGTACTGGTTGTAACACTCGTACTCCTAGTCGTGTAGTAGACGTGCTCCAATGGCGAAGCACCCTAGCACAATAGTAGTATTGCCGTCTTGAAGCTCTGAGGAAACAGCACCGTAGTAGTAGTAGTAGTAGTAGTAGTAGTAGTAGTAGTAGTAGCAGTACACGTGGTACGGTAGTCGTACTGCATCAGCTCTGTAGTAGTGCCAAGGTACTGAAGTAGTAGTCGTATTCCGAATATTGGATGTAGTCGCGTAGTCGCACTTCAATAGTATTCGATGGCGTCGATGGGCGTCGATCGTGTCGGCTAGCGTCGATTCGCAGGGTCCAACCAGGAGGTATGGGACGCTCCGATGTGACGAACGAATAACACACACCCATACCCATAGAGGGGTCGGAGGGAGGGGGGCTGGCTATGGGTATGGGTGTGGGTTATCGGGCCCTGGGGGGCGCTACCGTTCGAGCGGGGACCCCTACTCGATAACGCGCACCCATAGCACCCTCCATCCCCCCTATGGGTACTGGTGCGCGCTATTCGTTCGGCACGATGAGCTGCCGCAGAAGCATCCTCTCCCCGCGCCGCCCACGCTTGGAGGCCCCTGCGCACTTTCGGCCCTCCCCCTGGGGCCCAGCGGCGCCAGGTCATAGGGGATCGTCTGCAAAACTGATACACCTCAGAATTGTTTTCCCCGGGTGTGCTGGGTTTCTGGCTTGCCTTGCCTTGTCGTGTGTGTATGTGTATGTGGTCTCTGTGTGGAGTGTGTGTGTGTGTGGTTTGGGGGGGCTCTTTGTAGTGGCAGTGCGAATTCTGTCACTGTGCTGGCTGAGGCGTGATATCACACGATGGGGCTGCGTTCTATGGGGCAGCCTACGCAGCATTCAAATCATGCTCTGTAGGTGTACCTCAGATTGTATGCAAGTTTTCACAGATGCGACAGGGGAACCCAAAAAACAAAAACAAAAAAATTGACAACCAAGTTTTGCAGTCGATCCCCTGCTCGAGATGTTCCGTCTTCCTCTCCAGGCCCAGCGGCGCCAGGCCGCCACTGCGGCAGCTCCGTCGATCCGGGCCCGCTCGCGCAGAGCATGTCGAGCGAGGGAGGGCCCCCGCCACCGGGGCTCCCGCCGGTCGCGCGCGCGCGCGCGGCCGTGGGGCTGGCATGCAGCGGCGATACCCGATGGCGGAGGCGGGGGCGGGAGGTCAGAGGAGCGACACACAAATGTCGCCCAGACGCTGGGCGCCTCGGAAACGTCGGGACGGAAGTCGTTCACATAGTTTTTCGCCTCTCAGGCCCCCTACCGGGCCTCGGGAGCGTCAACAAAACCGCTCGGGATGAAGCACCGGTCTTGGGGAAGCGTTGGAGAGGTCGGGGGGTCCGTGTTTCGGAAAAAAGAAATGCCGGATGTGGGTGATGGGCGTGTTTTCCACCACCACCATCATAAGTTGGCGGGGGTGTCCTCCTCCTCCTCCTCCTCCTCCTCCTCCTCCTCCTCTTCGTCCTCCTCCTCCTCGCCCTCCTCCTCCTCCTTCCCCCCTCCAACTTATGGTGGTGGTGGTGGAAAACAGGCTCATCAGTGGGTATGCCTCTGCCTGGCCCTCGTCGCCACGGCTAGGCTCGCCTCGGAATCTTGGTCAGGGCGCGCCCCGAAGAGGTCGTGGGAGTAGCGGCATCGGTTATGATGGGCCTGTTTTCCACCACCACCACCATAAGTTGGAGGGGGGAGGGGGTCCTGCTCCCCCCCAGTCTTCTTCCTCCTCCTCATCCTCCTCCTCCTTCCCCCCTCCAACTTATGGTGGTGGGGGTGGAAAACAGACCCATCAGGTTAAGGTTTGCTTCCCCTGCAGGGGGGCGGCATGCGGAATTCGGCGGGCTGCTCCGTGCCAATCAGGCCGCACCTAATTTCGCAGAGGTGTTCTTCGTCAGCGTCGTCTTCTACCCACACCTTGGACGCCGTGATCTGTCCAATACTGGTTCCTTTCTAGATTTTCCCCTCTGGGGGGGGGGCGTTTCGGGCCCCCGGAGCATCAAACATTGGCTCATTCAAAGTTCAGCTATTTGGTCGTTGCATGCTGAGCAGGCCGTACCTGATCTCGCGGAGGTCTTCTGCGCCCGTTCAATCGCCGTCGATACGGGCGTCCGTGCCGAGTTCGCGTCTGATTGCATGCCGCACCGATGCAGCTATTGAGTCCCTTCTACTCAATGCAGCCGCCGAGTTCAGTTACATGGGCCAAGGAACTCTTCTGATGGGCCTGTTTTCCACCACCACCACCATAAGTTGGAGGGGGAGGGTGCCCTCCTCCTCCTCCTCTTCGTCCTCCTCCTCTTCGTCCTCCTCCTCGTCCTCCTTCTTCCCCCCTCCAACTTATGGTGGTGGTGGTGGAAAACGCTCCCATCATCTTCAGAACATGTCGCTGAAGACCACGGAGCAGCCTCAGACCATCTCTCCAGCATGTCCGCCGCACCTTCCCAGGGAAAGATACACTGGCAGGGTGCTCTTTCGACCCGGGTCACGGGCCGAGACCTCCAGATGGGCTCCCGAGATCCTTGGAAAGCGGAGGCTTCGGGATGGCCAACAATGTCCACACCGTTTGTCTTCGATCTCCGAAAATCTCGAGGTCAGCAAGACAATTCTGTGTATAAGTGCCCGGCTAGTCGCCGCCGTCTCCGTCGTCGCCGTCGGCGTCAATGTGGTCGTCGCCTCCGCCGTCGCCACCGCCGTCGCCGTCGCCGTCGTGGTCGTCGTCGTCGTCGACGTCAACGTGGTCAGCGTCAACGTGGTCGTCGTCAGTTACGTTGCCGTCAGCGACGGGGGGCTGGCTCCTCTCGCCGCGCGCCCTCGAGGGAGCGTTGTGGCCCCGTGGCTCCTACGGCAATGGGCATCGGCGTGATGGCGCCGCCTCCCGCGATCGTTTTCGAAGCATGGCCTGCTCTTCCCCGCTTGAGGAAGAGGAGGAGGAGGAGGAGGAGCAGGAGGAGGAGGAGGAGCAGGAGCCGGAGGAGGAGGGGGAGGGGGAGGGGGAGGGGGAGGGGGAGGGGGGAGGGAGGAGGAGGAGGAGGAGGAGGAGGAGGAGGAGGATTCTCTTTTCTTTTTTTTTGGAGGAGGAGCAGGATGGAGGAGGAGGAGGAGGAGGAGGAGGAGGAGGAGGGGCGGTGCCCTGCGTTGCCCCCACGTCTCCTTGGCCTGGAGCTCTGATGCGATAGGATCCAGATCCGCGCTCGCACGAGCCCTCTCTGGGCCGCCCGCGTTCAGTATGGCTCGGGGCCAGCTCTCTTGTCAGTGGCTCTCTCTCTTTTGCCCGTCTCCCTCCCATTCTCATCCGTACCTTCCTCCTTCTCTGTAGCACGGTCAGGAGTCCGCTTGTCCTTCTCCTTGCCTCCTTTTCTTCAGCACGGTCAGAACTCCGCGAGTCTTTCTGTTGTACTCTGGTTTCTCCCGCTTTGTTGCCCTTGTCTCATTGTCCTCCTTTTTGTATTATGCTTTTCACGTTCATGCGCCTTTTCCTGTGTGTCTCATCCTTCTCCCTAATATCCTTTTTTTTCCTCAACCTTTTTCATCCCGTGCGGCTCACTTGCGCGTGTTCTGTCTGGTTGTTGCGGTTGTTCTCGCTTGCTCCCTTGCCATGCCAAGAAGCGCTTGCAGAGCATGCAGCCTCCCATGTGCCTCTTGACCCCCGAGTCGTACATCAAGCATGTGCGCTTAAGAGTAATCCATTCCCTCTGAGAATAACACCCGGGTGGTAAAACAGTTCGGAGCCCCGCGGGGATAGTAAACGAGTTGTCCCAGCAAGTCGTACGTGGTAATTACGGTGAGAAAAGAGCAGGTCGTCGTCGACGACGACGACGAGGCTGGGTTCCTCGGGAGGGCACGTGATGAGGTTGCCACTTAATAGAGCGAAGATAGCAATTTCGATTCGTAACTTCCCCCCGAGATAATGATGTTCAGCCTCGCCGCCACTCTCCCCCGACCAACTCCTGTCTTCGCCGGAGAGAATCAACTCTCAGAGGTGAGGGGGGATATGATATGATGGATTATCCGGGGCACAAGGTTATCATGCAGTATGCATGAGGCAAGGACAGGAAGGTTGGGTGAGCGAACGCACGGACGAGCGGTGCGCAACATGGGGTGGGCAAACACTAGACAGCATGCATTGTAAGCATGCCGATGATGCTTTGTGATGTACTGCTCTCGTCTCTTGGCGACTCGCCCTGCCTTGCCGCTCTCGCAACGGGAGGCGTCTCCATCGTCGAGGCCACTACAGCAATCCCGGATGGGAATGGCCAGGAGCATCTCGGTTGGCTCGGACTATTTCGACGAACATGTCCGGCATCGCCTCAGCACTTTCAGCCTCGAGAATGCTGACAACGACGCGGGCTCGAGCTTGCCAGGAGAGGGCGGGGGAAGCAGAGCTTGGGGAGAAAGGAGGAAGAGTACGAAAACACATATTCTTAATTCCAATAATGGAACATGAAATAAGCAATGACAATAACAATAGAAACAACGATCGAAACGAATGATACAGCAAACAGAAGGGAGCAAGATGACGTCGAGGGGACGCCAGTGAGTCCACAAGACCGAGGGCCGCAACGGGCTGCCCGTCTGATGGAACCGCCCGCCCTGCTGACGTGTTTGAGCTCAGGGGCCCTCGCGCTATGGGCTTCTCTTCGGGGGTGCAGTGCGCTTTGCGCACTGGGCGATCCGCCCTGCGTGGTTTTGCAGAGCCTGCTGAGGAACCTGTCGACTAGAGCCGGGCCCTGCCCCTCTACAGAAGGCATTATCAAAAACCGTCCAAAACAATAGTCTGGGGACGGCGTCCGGACTACCCGTGACCATTTCGGAGCATTTTGTTTTCACTAGTCCTGCTGCTTCCTCCAACATCTGCCTGCAGGGGGACCTGCCCGACCTGGCTGCAGACCTCGTGGTGCCCAGACGGGGCCCCGCCGTTCTCGGCTCGCGCACGCTGCCTGTGGCGGCGTCTCCACGGCGCCCCGACGTACTCTGCCGGGCGTTCCCTCCCGGACTGCGCCGGGCCACGCCACTCGGGGGCAGCGTAAGACTCGGCGCAGGCCAGGACTCGGGCTTGCCGACTTTTTTGACGAGGGCGCCCTGGATTCTGACGGTCCAGTTTTCGTGGGATGGTTGCAGCGGGGGCTCGCGTCAAATTTCAGATTTGGTCTCGTCATTTCTATGATGGCCCCGTCAGGCCAACCCGAGACCCCCGGACCCGAGTCTTACGTCTCCCCGAGCCACATGCCATGGCTTTCATTTTGGGACCCCTCCCTCTCAGCGCAGGAAGCGGGTATTGATTCTCGGTTCCTTCTCTCTGTGGCGTCGGGTAGCAGTGCTTGTCAATGGCGAGGTTCCTCGATTTGTTGTTCTTTGTTTGTGGTCGGGTGGTGAGGTCGCCTACGGGTTGTCCAATGTCAGGGTCCCGAAGGGTTTTCTCATGAGTGGTAAGTTGCTGACAGGAACCCACTGGCTGACTGGGTCTCACCCATCATGGCATCCGATCGATTGCACCCCAGATATTCGATCGAGTACGTGCTGCCCCGTGGAATGCACCCGATGGATTGCACATTGCCCTAACAGACCGCGCCCGGTTTCTCACCCCGCACATTGCCGACTGCACCCACGTCGATGCACCCCAGTCATTGTAGTCCATGGGTTGCAGAGTGTCGTTGGCCAAGGCCGAATATCCGGGATCATCTCCAGCAAGGGTCGGCATTTCTTCACAGTGGTTTGAGACGATATTGGAGGTGCCGATCACGCTGTAGTACTCCTGAATTGTTGTCAACGATGAGCGCCCAGCTTGTATAGCGTCTGATTCAGAGTTGCGTTTAGTATCTCATTGCGGGTGTTCTCGTAGTCGGTGGGCAGGTTTGTTGAGCTTGATCCTTGCTTGAACTTTACCTCTCTTGACTTTGTTGTCAGCTTTCCTTTTGAGTTTCCATGGCATCAGTCCACACTCTGACGGAGGGGGCAGACGGAGCACGCATTGCGTGCGGTGGAGTGGAGGTTGTATTTGGCGGGTCACGGTCTTGACAGCTGTCATTATGGCGTTGCTGAATTTTGTCACGATCATGGCGGTACACCATTTAGTTGATTGGAAGTGGACACAGATGCAGGACAAGATCAGAACATGGGGGCTGTTCGCTGGCGTCTGCTGGCTGACGTTGATTTGCACTGGCAGGGGATGGCAGTGCTCATGTCATAGTGCTTGGGCATGTCGCATTATCTGCCCGCTGCCTGACACGTTCGATGTTAATCTCGTGCATGACTGTGGGCTCGCTCGTGGCAGTGCGTCGTGTTTCGCCATCCGGGAACGCCCAACCTTTGCAATCAGGTTGCAATGTTAAGCGGTATGCTTATGTAAAGTCACCCAGCATAAGAGCGTACTGTACGCATTGTGATCACCTTCTGTGTTCGTTGTGGCGACCGCGATAGCAACGCCATCCGCTTAGTCGTGAATGCTCTGTCGAGGAAGATAGCTCGGACAGCGCAGCAAGTGCTAGCGATGTCCAGCGTGGGCGTGCTCCAGCTCCTTCGACGGGGGGCTGACGATAGCGAGAGCGCTCAGATCGAGGAAGACGCGGCAGGTCGAGAGCGGGAGGTGTTCGTCTCCGCGTGGATCGTCGACACACACACACAAGCACACCGGGAGAGAGACATAGAGAGTATGTATATACATATACATGTATATATATGTATATAGATAGATGTGTGCGTGCCGGGTTTCCCATTCTTCCTCCGCTTTACGGCGGCAGAGGGGATGCCCTCTCCAGCACATGATTATCTCCACCGTGCTATCTCACGCGCGAGCTCGCGCTTGTAATGCCCAGCATGTGCATGTAAGAGCGAGGGGGCGTGTGCCCTGAGCGACCACGACCTGATTCAGCTCAAACCGAGTTGTCCATCGAACGTCCGACAAGCTCGTTCGACTTTGCGAGTGCCTGAGTTTCGCGGTGTTCTGGACGGGCGGTCAGCGCCCTGACTCCTCCGGCTTCGATTTCGTATCCAGGTGCGCGTGTGTGCGTGTGTGTGTGTGTGTGTGTGTGCGTGAGTGTGTGAGTGTGTGAGTGTGGTGGTGGTGGCCACTGCATTCGGGAAACACTCACCACGACCTCGACGCCGACGACAACGACGACGACGACGGAGACGAGGCACGCAGACGATCCGCACCGAAGCACGGATTTGGGAAAGGGCCCACCCTGCAGGTTCGATTAAACATCACATCGTTGAGCGGTGTTGCAGACTCCCCTGAGCACAGGCCCCCCCAGAGCATCAGCCAGACAAGTGGGGTTTGCACCCTCATGCCTTGCTGGACTCTCGGCGCGTTTCGGCACCCTCTGCCCCAACTTTGTCAGGGCCACCGACCAGGGAGAGGGCGGCCGTGGCTGACGCGGCCCTGAGCTGAGAGGCTCAAAGCGCCGCTGCTCAGGGAGTCGGGAAGACAGACAGACAGACGACCGGACGGACAAACGAACAGCCAGGCGGCGCGCAATGCTTGGCAATCCAAGTGGGTGGTCACTGCAAAAGGGAATCAAGTTGTATGTGTGTATGTGTGTGTGTGTGTTACAGCTTGGTGCGCGCGCGGTTCCCCGCGCGCGGGCTGGACGGCGTGAGGATGCGCCCACCCACGACGACCAAAACATGTGCGAGCGAGTGTGTGTGTGTGTGTGCGTGCGCGTGCGCGTGCGCGTGCGCGTGCGCGTGCGCGTGCGCGTGCGCGTGCGCGTGCGCGTGCGCGTGCGCGTGCGCGTGCGAGTGCGCGTGCGCGTGCGCGTGCGCGTGCGCGTGCGCGTGCGCGTGCGCGTGCGCGTGCGCGTGCGCGTGCGCGTGCGCGTGCGCGTGCGCGTGCGCGTGCGCGTGCGCGTGCGCGCGTGCGTGCGTGTGCGTGCGTGCGTGCGTGCGTGCGTGCGTGCGTGTGTGCGCGTGTGTGTGTGTGTGCGTGCGTGTGTGTGTGTGTGTGTGTGTGTGCGTGCGTGCGTGCGTGCGTGCGTGCGTGCGTGCGTGCGTGCGTGCGTGCGTGCGTGCGTGCGTGCGTGCGTGCGTGCGTGCCGAGGTCTGGACTGTGCACTGCCCAAGACGGCACGCGAGACGTGCAGCGCTGCTCTACGAGAGGCCGCGCCCGTCGGAGCCGTTGCCTGGCGCCTCTCTCCTCCGCTGCCAGCGGATCGGGCTCGGGAGGCTTCGCCACGGTCTGCACGCTCATCGTGCACATCGTCTCCCCTTCGGCAGGGGGCTCAGGCGCACGCGCGCCGCTGCCCGTGCCGCGCCCTCTTTCTCTCGCGAGAGAGCCCGTCGCTCTGGCGCAGCGGTCTCCATGGGGGGAGAGGGGCCCGCTCCATGATCCTTAAGTCGGGCACCTCCCTCTACAGGAGGAATTTTCAATTATACCGGAACATATTCTGGGGACGTGATTTCTGCTATTGTTTGATCTTGAGGTCCTCTTGGGACTCTTTTGGAGGGTCTTAGAGTCCTCTTGGGGGTCGCTTGGGGGCCTCCTGGGAGCCTGAAAGGGCCTCTTGGGATCATATTGGAGGCCATCGATCAAACAGGTGGGTTCGGAACGTTTGGTACCCCCCCCTGGGGCCATCAAAATCGAATCTTGGGGCGCTCTTGCGGCGCTCTTAGGCGCTGTTGGGGCCATCTGGGAGGCCTCTCGGGCCCCTCGTGTTCCTCTCTTGGGCCATCTCGGAGCCATCTTGAGGCCGCATCGGCAGCGAACCGGCGAGAAGGCAAGCGTCACTGATTTTCCTTCGGCTTGTTGAAGGGGTTTGGCCTCTTGGGGGTCCTGATGAGGGCTCTGGGATCACTTGGAACCGTCTTTTGGCCATTGTCGGTGACTCTTGAGTTATGTCGGAAGCTACCTTGAATCATCGTCGGCTGTCTTGAGCCATCTTGATGACCATCTTTGGAGCATTGGAGGCCCTCTTGAACCATATTGGGCCATCGTGGGCGCCCTAACACTTCTCGGCCCGCCCCGAGAAGCCTCAGGGAGGAGGGGGGTGGGTAAACCTCGGTGACGGGAAGCGATGTTTGGAAGAGGAGAGATTTGGAAGGGACTCTCTAGACCACCTTAGCCCTAAAGGGTTGGTGGGATTATACAAGCCTCCTTCCAATTATTGTAGCGGTTGGGATAGAGATCTTGCAATCCAGGTTGTGAGAAATTTGCGAGAGGTTGTTACCATCCAAGGTCCTCTCCACGATCGGTTTTTTAATCGAACGCCGTGTCGGCGCTCTTGTGGTGCCCGCTCACTTCTCATGTCCGCTACCCCCATGGGCAGTATTTGTTCGCGTGGCGTCTGGGAACTCTTGCGCGCTCCCCTTCAGGGGCGCCCGAGAACAAGTGCTGGCTGAACGGGACGAAGGAGATTCGCACTATGTTCACGGGGTGGGGGGGGGCAGCTCTCTGTGGATTGCCGATGACAGATGGAGTCGAAGGATCCAAGCTAGCCAACAGCTTGGCGAATGAAAGCGCGCCGTCAGCTTGATTGTTTTGATGGCGGTGCGCTGTGAACGATACATTCAGGAAGGATTCCGCGTTGCCCAGTAGCTGCTCGGATACATCGAGCAATCTCCTACCATTCTTTTCGTCTGACGCACTCAGGAGCCCCCCGTTTGCTGCATGCCCCTCCCCGAGGGCGCGTGGACTTTTCTTGTTCCATCGGCCACCTATCTCTCCAGTTTGATCCATCATTCAATTCAACTTGTCTCCGCTTATGCTGACTTTATGCGAATGTGGCTGTATTGCCGGCTCCTTGCCGTTGGAATGGCACCTTACATGGTGTGTCACCATTTCGAGTTTGAAGATGTTGATGATGATGATGATGATGTTCACGACACGTCTTTTCTATTTGACACCCCTGGTTTGATTTTGAGACGGTTCTATACATGGATTCCTTGGCGGTCTCGGGGG
>CAUYUJ010008780.1:93092-171502 GCA_963575745.1 Prorocentrum cordatum | reverse complement strand
CATGAATCACGAGCGTCCGTCAATAAATACAGGACTGCGATACGTTTTGAAGATCTCGCTTTTTCGCTTCCGATGGGCCTCTCAGGCCTCAAGATGCCCTCACGACGGCCCAAGAGGCTCCAGAGATGCCCCAAGAGGGACCCAAGAGGACTCCGAAGTGGGCCCCGAGATCCAACGAAAAACATCGTCCGTTTGGCTTGTTTGGATGATGGTCGCGTGTCTGCTTTTCAGGGCTTCCGTCGCTCGAAGAAAGCCGACGGAAGAGGCGCCCAACACATACCTCAGACAGCCCACGAGGGTCCAAGAAGCTCCCAAGATCTGCCCAAGACGGCCCCACGACTTTCCTAGGCGTGCTATCGAATTGGTGTTTTGTGCGCTCGTTCTCCTCGCTCCACATTCCTCCATACTTCCTCCTCCAAGTGGGCGGACAGAGGGAAGAGACGGAGAAAGTGGGAGAGAGAGAGAGAGAGATAGAGCAGGAAGGACTCAAGAGGCAAGAGAGGCGAGCGAGAAGGTATAGACAGCGGGTGGAGGGGAGGAACTAGAGGGAGGAGGAAGTAGAAAAGAGAGGAGAGGCAGCAGAGATTGGGAAGGACAAGTAACGGGAGGAGTGCGAATAACACCTCATATGGTTCGAATCATTTGCAAGACCGGCGTGGCGATCCATACCCACTGAGTCGAGACGTTGACATATGTTGCGCTGGAACCTAAGCGCGCGCGAAGCGAGCGCGTGGTTCTAGTTCGTTTTGACAGCCCCCAACGATTACATGGATGGAGCATGTTCCCAATAGCGATTTTCGATTCAACGCCGGTTGATTTCGCCCGAAGGGTTCCCAACATTTGCATTGAGTTAGGTCCAAAGTTCCCCCAGTGACACCCGGAGGCAAGGCGGCTACATTTGGAAGTGTTGGTATCCCTGCGGTGTCCTCAAATCTTACCGGTGGAGAGGTCGGTTGATTCAAGATGTTGGTATCGAGCGAGGCGTTCTCACATTTTCTGCCCCTTGGGCCTGGAAGTTTTTACAGACACGGGGATGGAGGGCGGATCGTTATCAAGACATACTTCTTGCCCGAACATGCCCCAGATATATCATCATAAACCTGAGCAGGTGCACGGACGGAAGGCGATTCCGTTTCAAGATCGTGATCTCGTTCTGGCGCCGCGCCCGCGTCTTTACGTAAAGTATAATAGCGTTCGGCCCATCCCGCCATTGTATTTGGGTTGTGGGTTTGAGGCCTCTTGGATGTTCATTGGGATCTCGTCGAGGCCTCTCGGGGCCCTCCTGGAGGTAGCTTTGAAGCCTCTGGGGGGCTGTTTTGAAACCTCTGGGGGCCTCTTTTGGGTCTCTTGGGGGCCTCTTGGGGGCATCTTAGGAGCCTCTTTGGAGCCTCTTGGGACCTCTTGGGGGCCTCTTGGAGCCTCCTGGGCGCCTCTCGGGGCGGAAGCCTCAGATTTTCGGTTCGTGTTCCCCCTCTTGGGCCCCTCACATGTTCTGCCCCTTGAGCGTGGAAGTTCTTACAGACACGGGGATGCAGGGCGGTTCTTTATCAAGACCTACTTTTTGCCCGAGCATGCTTCAGATATATCGCCATCAACCTGAGCAGGTGTACGGACGGAAGGCGATTCCGTTTCAAGATCGTGATCTCGTTTTGACGCCGCGCCCGCGTTCTTACGTAAAGTATCGAAGACGCCTACGGCGAATCACCGCCGCCCCCTGCCTTTGTGGAGGCGCGTATGTGGCCGAACGTTGAGGCCAGACCTGCCAAGCCATCGGACCATGTGTTCCCCGAATCGGTTTGGAAAGCCTTCGGGGAACACGTGGGCGTCTTGATGGTCATCGTCGCCGTCTTGAAGGCCTCTTGGGCGATCTTTCGGCGATCTTGGGGGCTCTCGGGCCGTCGGAAGGCCGAAAAAAGGGAAATGCCCAAATCCAGCAAAAACCTTGGGAAAATCAGTGATTTTGGCATCTTTTGGCCTTCCTGGAGGCCCTCTTGGGGGCCTCTTGGGCCCTTTTGGGCCAGCTTCGAGCCAACTTCGGCCATCTTGGTGGGTTCCTGGCACGTCTGACGCCGTCGGGAGCCGTTTGGGGTGCCTTTCTGGGCCAACGGGGGACCCTCTTGGGGCGCTCCAGGGCCGTCTTGGAGGCCATCTTGGGCGTCTTGGAGGCCATCTTGGGCGTGTTGGAGGCCTCTTGGGCCGTCTTGGGGCCCTCTAGGGGCCTTCTTGGAGGCCACTTGGGCCATCAGGGGGCTCTCTTGGGGGCCTCTTGGGCGATCTTGGGGGCTTCTTGGGCCGTCTTGAGCCGTCGGAGAGCCGAAAAGGCGCAAATGCCAAAATCCTTCAAAAACAAGGGAAAATCAATGATTTTGGCCTCTTCGGACTCTCCTGGAGGACCTCTTGGAGGCCTCTTGGGCCGTCTGGGAGGCCTCTGGGGGGCCTCTTGGGCCGTCTTGGGCCGTCTTGGACTCTCTTGGGCCGTTTTGGAGGCCGTTTTGGACCATCTCGGGCGGACTTGGAGGCCATCTTGGGCCATCTTCGCGACTTGTTGAGGATTTGTCCCGATGCGAATCGGCCAGTTTTTGGGCAGATTTTTTAATTTTTCGGTCGTGGAGCACCCCTATTTTATCTTTTTTGTTGTTGTTGTTTGCGATTTTTCTTGTCTTTTGTGTTTTCTTCCCGGTGGCCGGCGGGTTCTGCGGTAGCGCCCACTGGGGAGTTCTTTGGATTTGAACCAAAACCAAACCTAACAGCGCATCTCCAGCACGCCGTGCACCCTGCAAGCCAGGGGGCGCGGATCGATCGAGACGCCTCGGAGAATCTACGCGCCCCCTGCCTTTGTGAAGCGCCTATGTGGGGCCGAACGTGAGGCCAGACCTGCCAAAGCCATCGGACCATGTGTTCCCCGAATCGGTTTGGAAGGAACAAAGAGCGAGAAGTGGACAAAACACTTGGGTTTGCGCGTCGTTCTTCTTGGTTGCTGAGCCTCCGATCTTTCGGCGATCTTTGGGGGCTCTTGGGCCGTCTCGGGCCGTCGGAAGGCCGAAAGAAGGGAAATGCCCAAATCCATCATAAACCTTGGGAAAATCAGTGATTTTGGCATCTTTTGGCCTTCCTGGAGGCCCTCTTGGGGGCCTCTTGGGCCCTTTTGGGCCAGCTTCGAGCCAACTTCGGCCATCTGGGTGGGTTCCTGGCACGTCTGACGCCGTCGGGAGCCGTTTTGGGGGCCTGTCTGGGCCAACGGGGGACCCTCTTGGGGCGCTCCAGGGCCGTCTTGGAGGCCATCTTGGGCGTCTTGGAGGCCATCTTGGGCGTGTTGGAGGCCCCTGGGCGTCTTGGGGCCCTCTAGGGGCCATCTGGGGAGCCAACTTGGGCCCATTAGGGGGCCTCTTGGGGCCTCTGGGGCGTCTTGGGGGCTTCTTGGGCCGTCTTTGAGCGTCTCGGAGAGCGAAAAGGCTGCAAATGCAAAATCCTCAAAATCCAAGGGGAAGACAAGGATTTTCCGATCTTTCGGACTCTCCTGGAGGACCTTCTTGGAGGCCTCTTGGGCCGTCTGGGAGGCCTCTGGGGGGCCTCTTGGGCCGTCTTGGGCCGTCTTGGACTCTCTTGGGCCGTTTTGGAGGCCGTCTTGGACCATCTCGGGCGGACTTGGAGGCCATCTTGGGCCATTTTCGCGATTTTTTGAGGATGTCCCGAACGAAACGGCCGTTTTTGCGCACGGTGGCGGGTTCTGCCGGAGCCCACTGGGGAGTTCTTTTGGAAAAAGAACCAAAACCAAAACATAACAGCTCGTCCAGCACGCCGTGCACCCCTGCAAGCAGGGGGCCACCCCTTTGCTGAAGCAAAAGGGGGCGGCGGATCGAAGACGCCTACGGCGAATCACCGCCGCCCCCTGCCTTTGTGGAAGCGCCTATGTGGCCGAACGTTGAGGCATTGACCTGCAAGCCCATGGACCATGTGTTCCCCGAATCGGTTTGGTGAGCCTTTTCGGGGAACAGGTGGGCGTTTGATGGTCATCGTCGTCGGTCTTGGAGGCCTCTTGGGCGAGCTTTCGGCGGATCTTTGGGGCTCGTGGGCGTTCGGGCCGTCGGAAGCCGAAAGAAAGGGGAAATGCCCAAATCCATCAAAAACCTTGGGGAAAATCAATGATTTTGGCATCTTTTGGCCTTCCTGGAGGCCTCCTTGGGGGCCTCTTGGGCCCTTTTGGGCAGCCCTTCGTGCCAACTTCGGCCATCTTGGTGGGTTCCTGGCACGTCTGACGCCCGTGGGAGCCGTGTTGGACGTGCCGGTCTGGGCCAACGGGGTGGGACCCTTCTGGGGCGATCCAGGGCCGTCTTGGAGGCCATCTTGGGCGTCTGGGAGGCCATCTTGGGCGTGTTGGAGGCCTCTTGGGCCCTCTTGGGGCCCTCTAGGGGCCATCTTGGAGGCCACTGGGGCCATCATGGGGCTCTCTTGGGGGCCTCTTGGGCGATCTTGGGGGCTTCTTGGGCCGTCTTGAGCCGTCGGAGAGCCGAAAAGGCGCAAATGCCAAAATCCTTCAAAAACCAAGGGAAAATCAATGATTTTGCCCTCTTCGGACTCTCCTGGAGGACCTCTTGGAGGCCTCTTGGGCCGTCTGGGAGGCCTCTGGGGGGCCTCTCGGGCCGTCTTGGGCCGTCTTGGACTCTCTTGGGCCGTCTTGGAGGCCGTCTTGGACCATCTCGGGCGGACTTGGAGGCCATCTTGGGCCATCTTCGCGATTGTTTGAGGATGTCCCGAGCGAAACGGCCGTTTTTGGAGGATTTTTTCCGGTCGTTGAGCACCCTTCCGGGTGGCCGGCGGGTTCTGCCGGAGCCCACTGGGGAGTTCTTTTGGAAAAAGAACCAAAACCAAAACCTAACAGCTCATCCAGCACGCCGTGCACCCCTGCAAGCAGGGGGCGGCGGATCGAAGACGCCTACGGCGAATCTCCGCCGCCCCTGCCTTTGTGGAAGCGCCTATGTGGCCGAACGTTGAGGCCAGACCTGCCAAGCCATCGGACCATGTGTTCCCCGAAGCGGTTTGGAAAGCCTTCGGGGAACACGTGGGCGTCTTGATGGTCATCGTCGCCGTCTTGGAGGCCTCTTGGGCGATCTTTCGGCGATCTTTGGGGGCTCTTGGGCCGTCTCGGGCCGTCGGAAGGCCGAAAAAAGGGAAATGCCCAAATCCATCAAAAACCTGGGAAAAATCAGTGATTTTGGCATCTTTTGGCCTTCCTGGAGGCCCTCTTGGGGGCCTCTTGGGCCCTTTTGGGCCAGCTTCGAGCCAACGTCGGCCATCTTGGTGGGTTCCTGGCACGTCTGACGCCGTCGGGAGCCGTTTTGGGGGCCTTTCTGGGCCAACGGGGGACCCTCTTGGGGCGATCCAGGGCCGTCTTGGAGGCCATCTTGGGCGTCTTGGAGGCCATCTTGGGCGTGTTGGAGGCCTCTTGGGCCGTCTTGGGGCCCTCTAGGGGCCATCTTGGAGGCCACTTGGGCCATCAGGGGGCTCTCTTGGGGGCCTCTTGGGCGATCTTGGGGGCTTCTTGGGCCGTCTTGAGCCGTCGGAGAGCCGAAAAGGCGCAAATGCCAAATTCCTTCAAAAACCAACGGAAAATCTTGATTTTTGCACTCTGTGTCTTTTGCACTCTTCGGACTCTCCTGGAGGACCTCTTGGAGGCCTCTTGGGCCGTCTGGGAGGCCTCTGGGGGGCCTCTTGGGCCGTCTTGGGCCGTCTTGGACTCTTGGGCCGTTTTGGAGGCCGTCTTGGACCATCTCGGGCGGACTTGGAGGCCATCTTGGGCCATCTTCGCGATTTGTTGAGGATGTCCCGAGCGAAACGGCCGTTTTTGGGCACGGTGGCGGGACGGGCCGGAGCCCACTGGGGAGTTCTTTTGGAAAAAGAACCAAAACCAAAACCTAACAGCTCGTCCAGCACGCCGTGCACCCCTGCAAGCAGGGGGCGGCGGATATAGTGGCGTTCGGCCCATCCCGCCACCGTACTTGGGTTATGGGTCTGAGGCCTCTTAAATGTGCATTGGGATCTCGTCGAGGCCTCTCGGGGCCCTCCTGGAGGTAGCTTTGAAGC
Source organism: Prorocentrum cordatum (assembly GCA_963575745.1). Taxonomy (NCBI): domain Eukaryota; class Dinophyceae; order Prorocentrales; family Prorocentraceae; genus Prorocentrum; species Prorocentrum cordatum. The sequence continues at coordinate 165,421 of CAUYUJ010008780.1, read as the reverse complement.
CTCTGGGGGGCTGTTTTGAATCCTCTGGGTGCCTCTTGGGGGCCTCTTGGGGCCTCTTGGGAGGCCTCTTGGAGCCTCCTGGGCGCCTCTTGGGGCGGAAGCCTCAGATTTTCGGTTCGTGTTCCCCCTCTTGGGGTCGTCTTGGGGCCATCTTGGGCTGTCTTGGGCTCCTCTTGGGCCGTCTTGGGTACCCCTTGGGCCGTCTTGGGGTCCTTTTAGGGGCTTCTGGGGCCGTCTTGGAGCGGTCTTGGGGGACTCTTGAGACGTCTTGGAGCGAAAGGTCAGAAAGTGGAGAACCTCAACAAACATTTAGAAGCCTAAAGAATATCAATGATTTTGGCCTCTCGGGGCCCTCTTGGCAAGGCTCATGGGGCGTCTCGAAGGCTTCTTGGGCCGTCTTGGGGCCACCTTGAGCAGTTGCGCCACAGGAGGCACGCGCCTAGCCCTGGAAGACTTGGCAATTCGGGGTTCTGGCCGCTTAAAGCATCCCCAGGGTTGAGGACTGAGGCTAGAGGGATTACAGTCAAGACGCTGAAATAAGGAACAGTTTGGGTTCGGAAGGGGCTCGATGTTCCTTAGGTTCCTCCACTGCTGTTCCTCTTGCCCTCCTGGGGCACGGAGGCGCTCACAGGGCCAAGAAGGGGTTCCGTTCCTTATTTGGTGTCCCTGCTTTCAGCAGCCCGACTGTAGGTGAAGGACCTGAGGACACTCCAACTCGTGCCTACAAGGGCACGGTGGCGGATCTACACAATACATCAACGGAGGGCAAGTTCAAAGCACTTGCTATGTGCAACGATGTGATGCCGGCTGGCATTTAATATTACCATTCATGCGCATTGAAATCACATGCGTAGATCAGGAGGGGAAAACACATAGACACAATGAATCGTCGATTCCTTCGAAAATATAGGGAAATGTGTGAAGCGGGGGGGAAGAGGAAAACCCAGAAAATGTGTGAAAATATTGGGAATCATTGGATTTGTGCCTATTTGTTTGTGTGTCCCTGGGCCCCTGCAGTGGAGTTCTCATCATGCGCATGTTCCAATCACATGCGTGTGCGTGTGCACGTTTCTCCGTGACGAGGGGCCTCAGGACGGAAGGGTGTGCTGCAGCATCAGCGGTGTGCGTTGGGTTTGCTCCTCCTCTTCCTCCTCCTCCTCCTCATCATCATCATCTTCTTTTTCCTCCCGCCGATGCAGGAGTCCCCACTTCCTCCATCGAACTTCCTCTACGTATCCAGATCCGCGATTCGGAAGATGACCCTCACGAGCCACTCGAAATTTGCCAGCGCAGTGATTGATGTGGATCGTCGTAGCACTGAGCTTCATGCAGCACTGTGGTAGGATGATGTGGCTGGCTCAGAGGAGGGCGGAGCAGTCCAGTCAGGCAGGAGCAGACCTTTGGATACGCGGGACTCCTGCTCCCTCCGAGGGTGCGGGAGGGTCGTTTGGCCAGGACAGGCGTTCCTGGGCCCTCTCGATTGAGCGGCCCCGCGGCGGCCGTGTGCAGCGCGCAGCGTCTGGCCAGGGACGGCCAGCACCGCGAGGGACGCCAGGCAGGGATGGCCCCGGCGCTCTGGTGGCCACGGAGGCGGGCACGGGAAGGTTGGGCAATTCCTGCTCCCAGACCCCGCCCCGTCGTGACAATAACGCCGGGAGGTGTTTTTTAGGAGGAGGAAGAGGAGCAGCAGGAGGAGGAGGAGGAGCAGCAGCAGCAGGAGGAGGAGGAGAAGCAGCGGGAGGAGGAGAAAGAGACCAGCGAGAGCAGTTCTTTTCGGCCTCTGGAGAGGAGGCCCTCGCTGGGCACCGAGGGCCGTCAAGAGACGGCTCGGGATGAGAAGCCGGCCTGGGGGGGAGGGGTCTGGACCTGCGGGGGCCCACGCAGTGAATAAAAACAGAAGAAGTAAAGAAAGAAAACAAACAAAACAAACAAAAAACAGAAAACCTTTCATACTATTTCCTTTACGAAGAAAAACTACGTCGGGGGTCTGTACATGGGCCTCCTCCTCCTCCTCCGCCTCCTCCTCCTGCTCCTTCCTCCTCCTCCTCCTCCCTCCTCCCTCCTCCCTCCTCCCTCCTCCTCCTCCTCCTCCTCCTCCTCCTCCTCCTCCTCCTCCTCCCTCCTCCTCCTTCCGTCTTACCCCTGGCCCTGATCGCCAAGACCCAAGCATCCGCCAACCACGCAGACCACAGAAATAAGAGGGCGCGCACAAGGGCCACCGAGCGTGACAGACAGGCACAGTAGAGCAGCAGGAAAACGGGAAGGCAATGGGAATGCGAAGACTCAATGCGACAAAGGGTATGCCAATTGCAAGACTGAAGGCAAGGGAGGTCCCACTTGGAGCCAGCTTGAGTCTGAGGTGGCCTAGCACTGGTTCCGGCGAGCAGGAAGGAGGGGAAGGTCCGAGATGTTGGGTTCTACGAGTTTTTTTCATGTTGTTCGGCCTCCAGGGGCCGTTTTCGGGCCTCCAGACCGTGAAAAACAGATCCGGAGTGAAAAATAGCACCACATGGACCCCGGGAGGGGTCAGGGAACGATGCCTTGTCAAACGAGGCTTGCGTGATTGGCGGCCTAAATTCGGAAGATTGTCGAACTACAGTTCGGAACTTTGGCTCAGCGCGTCGGGGTGCCAGTTCTGGCCCACCACGCTTCGGCGCGACACGCTATCCACTTCCCAACCCCTCAGGCGTCAACGTCCCGAACTTTTCCGAGCCTCCCGCCCAACGGAGCGGAGCGACAAGCTATCCACTCGCAAGACATAGCGTGTCGCGGGGGATGATGAATGCGAGCAGAAGTGACGAAATGGAATGCGACAGTGATGCAATGAAGCCTTCACCGAGAGTTGTGAATGCAGGTATCCAATGTGTCGACAATGATCCCCTGGTGGTGGGTCCCTGTACTGAAACTTCACGGCCTGTGCAGAATAGAATTGCCTGTGGCACTAACAACCCTCACCCGATCGAACCATACACTTCCTCATCAGGCCAGTGCCATGGGAGGCAACGCTGTGGCAAAGCTGATGGATGACAGTGAAGATGCGGATGAATCGTAGGTGGACACAAGGCTAGTGAGTAGACTGGCAGCCTAAAGTTGGGAGGTTGGCGTACTTGATTACATACTGAAAGTGCATATCTGAGCCATCTTGAGGCCTCCAGAGCCCATCGAAAGAGAAAAGGCGAGAAGATACAAAAACATTGAAAACACACAAAGGCTTTGAAGGATGTTGGCCTCATGGGGGCCTCCTTGGGAGGCTCGAAGGGCACTTGGGACCGTGTTGGGGCGAGTTTGAGGGCTCTTGGAGGCATGTTGGAGGCTATCTTGAACCATCTTGGGATATATTGAGCAATTTTGGAGGCCATCTTGGGATCTCTGGGGTCCTCTTAGAGCCATCTGTAGCAAAAAAGACCATCTGCCACCTCGTGAGGCGGGGGGTCGAGACCCAGGAGGAGGGGGGAGGGAGGGGAGCGGAGGGGGGGGGGAGGGGGACGGGAGGGAGGGCGGGAGGGAGGAAGGGAGGACAAGTAGGGCAGGGAGGGAAGCAGGGAGAGAGCAGGGGAGGGGGAAAGGGCGGGAGGGAGCGGAGGGGAGGGAGGAGGAGGGCGGAAGGGGGGGCGGGGGGGTGAGGGCAGGGAAGGGAGGGGGGGAGGGAGGACAAGGAGGGGAAGGGGGGAAGCAGGGAGGGAGCAGGGCGGAGCGGCAAGAGCCCGCCTCGGCATGTAAAATGTGGCCCGGCGCGCGGCCCAAAGCCGGCGGCACGCTGGGGAAGCCCTTCGGACAGAGGGTCCGGCCATACCATCGGATAGGCGCACGAGTGGGCTCTTTGCCGAAGCCATCGCCATGAATCCAGGAGGCGCCAACATGGATCAAGGCGCGCGGATTAGTGGCGGGCTCCGTTTGGCGATGGATCGCGCCGACCCTCGTGTTTCGGATGGGGCCCAAACCAGATCCGCGGATCACTGATCCATGTTAGCGTGTGCCCGAATGACGAGGAGGAGGAGGAGGAAGAGGAGGGGGGAAGAGGAGGGCGGAGGAGGAGGAGGAGGAGAAGGAGGAGTCGAACCTCGAAAGCATGGAAAAACATCGAGAGCCCGATCCCGAACCCGAAGGAGCGGGTCCTGAGGTTTTTGAAATCGTCTTCTGGGCGGCCACCCACGGGTCCCAGGACTGTCGGAACGATTCAGGGTGAAGAGTTTGGTTCCTGGGGGAAGGCCCGGGTGTCCAGGACCCGTTTCCCTGAGTCGGCTACGCGTAAGAGTGACTTTTCGTTGGAGTGACCTTTGGTGCGGGCCCATTGGGGTCCCCCGATCGACGAACGCGATGCGGTAGTAGCGTCTTGCGCGCTCGTGTTCGGCCCCCCGCGGCCCCCAAAGTTCCGCGCACCAAAGGTCCTTCTTACCCAGGGTCACTCTTGCGTGTAGCCGACTGAGGACCCGCTTCCTTCATGTCAATGTGAGAACCCACAGGGGTCTGGTGAGGCTACGGGCTGCGCACAGACAGCCCCCTAGGTAGTCCTGGCCCCGGGCTACTCGGGGGGGCCTGTTGAGGCCAGCCAGGGCTTCTCGGGGGGCCTGTTGAGGCCAGCCGGGACTACCGGGGGGGGATGTTCGTCCGCAGCCCGAAGCCTCACCACACAAGGGTCATCGAAGCCATGATCTGCGCGCTCGTATTTGGCATCCCCGCGGCCCCCTGAAGCCGCGCACCAAGGGTCGCTATTGCCTGAGGTCACTCGTGGGTGTAGCCATGCCGTCAGCCTCACCCCCCATCAGCGGCAGCAGGAGGTGGAGTAGGGCGGGGGAATACGGATCCCCATCCCCTTCCTATTCTCGAGGATACGGAAACATGGACTTAAGGCGCGTGGATTAGCGACGGGACCCGCTTCCATCCAAAATCGGCGCGCTCCGTCGCCAAATGAGGCAGCACTATCCTCATGCCTCGGGGCGTATTGCCTGCTGCCCCTCCGCCTCCCCTTTCGAGAGGGTGCGGGCCTGACAGGGGCCCACGGCGCTTCGAAAAAGTTGCGCTGGAGGTTTCCCGCCATTCTCGGCGTCAGGAGGCCGCCCGTGGGCCTCGAGCCCGTCAAAAAGCAGCGCATGATGAAGCACCTGTCCGGGGGAAGAGGTCGGAGGTCCAGTGGCGGGGTGACCCGAAAAATCGGAGGGGCTCGATGTGCACCGCGTCGATTGGTCAGGCAGGGATCCACGGAGCTCGGCGAAGGAATTCGGTCTGCAGACGCTCCAGCGTCCCACCAGTCGGGCAGATGGGGCGTCTATACACGGAGCTTCTTGGCCGACCACACGGCATGGCGTGGCGTGGACAGGCAACCCCTCCCAAAAAAGTTTGGTCGTCGGGGGGGTGGTAAAGAGGCTCTTGCGTGCCGGAAGCTCGGCGAAGGAATCCGGTATGTACACGCTTCGTCGGCCCTCAAGTCGGGCAGGTGGGGCGTCTCTGCGCGGAGAGCTTCTTGGCCGCCCACACGGCGTGGTGTGTACATCCAGCCCATCCCAACAAAAGTCAGGTCGTCGGGGGGCTGGCAGAGCGCGGGGCGTTGGTCTCCTCCTCCTGGCCACCCGCGCACAGCGCCGACCCTTTTCGAAGCCTCCTGGAGGCTCCTCCTCCCTCCTCCTCCTCCTCCTCCTCCTCCTCTTCCTCCTCCTCCTCCTCCTCCTCCTCCTCCTCCTCCTCTTCCTCCTCCTCCTCCTCCTCCTCCATGTGGCTCGCAGTGCGGACCCTACCCTCTCGGGCATTTTTGCCCCACGCGGCGGTGCGGCTGCCCGCGGCGATCGCCCCCAGTCCAAACACGGGGCGGCACGAGCGCTCGCGCTCGGGAGGCGGCGCAGCCAGGCCCACAAGGAACTCAAGGTGGAGAACGCCCGTGGCCTGCTGGACTGGAGTCGGGCCTGTCCTTCTACAGGAGGAAAATTCAAAAATAGTCCAGATCGTATGGGGACGATGTTTTATTTTGTTGGCCCATAACTGAATATGTTTTGACAATGTTGTATTGTTCCTCCAATATCCGCCTGCATGAGGACATGCCCGACCGAATGCTGGACCAGCACCACGGCAGTATGGCACCGATCCAGTGGATGACACGCAAGCATTGCCAGCAGTGATGGTGGCAGTCGCAGATGGAGGCGCGCGACTATGGGTGTTCCTGCGGATGCCGGGTCGCTCGACCCAAAGGAGACAAGCAGCAGCCAGACCCCGCCACCAAGGGCGACAATCGGCAAGGGCGGCAAGGGCAAGGGCAGCGGCAAGAGCAACCAGTACGACGGCGGCAAGGGCTCCTCGCACACGCAGGGCATCGAGCAGATCGCGGTGGCCTTGAAGACGATGACGAACTCACTGAACAACCTTCAGATGGCCAGTCAGGTCGGCTCCGACGACGACGCCGACGTCAAACTCTCACGCGCTGAGGCCCGCGGAGGCGGCGAAGACGCTGGAGGGCGCAAGCAGGAAGTACAAGTGGGCGTTCGGGGCGAAGCTGGCCACGGGCACCGCGGCAGAGAAGGCGCGAGACCTCCGCACCACTAGAGCGGACAAGGTCCTGCGCGCCGTGGCGGAGATCGAAAGCACCCAGCAGGAAGGAAAGGAGAAGCCAAAGACCATCTTCGACCAGTTGCTGAACATTGACGATGACTTGTTGCACCCCTTCGGAGGTCGAGGTCGCCGAGGTCGAGGCGCAGTTCAAGTACGATGCAGACATTGGCGAGGAAGGCCGCAAGGCGGGGGACAAAGCCATGCGGCAAGTTCTCGAGCACCTTCGACAGACGGCACGCACGTACAAGGGGCAGCTCAAGGACCGCTTCAAACAGGCGAAAGAAGCGCATCACCATCTCACAGGCGTTCAAGAAGCGGAAGGCAGCGCAGCAGGAGCAGCAGCCAGGGGACAGGGAAGCGCCGACACCTCCTCTATCCTCGGCAGCGGCACCTGAGGCGGCGGGAGCGGCAGCGGCAGGCAGCAGCGCGGACGCCGCCGACGCCACCAAGTCCGACGCCGACGCTAATTTGGAGCGCAGGAGAGCCACTGTGGGCAGGGGCAGCGGCGGCCCCGAGACCCCCCCTTTTAAGACAAGAGGCGGGGGGGCAGGAGACCCGCCATCGACGCCGAGCTCCTGGACCGCACCATTTTTTCGCCGACGTCACCACGCGGGGGCCCACGGCCATGAGCTGGATGCGACGCGATGGACTTCGACAGACGCACGACATGCACGATATTGTCATAAGGCGGGCTTGTCATATGTTTTCACGGTTGCGAGGAGAAGCGATCGCGGCGAGTCGAGGACCCACGGTGGCATTGTTGTCATCACCGAGGGCCACTTGAAGGCTACCGCATTCCGACACCGAGCCAAACTAGGCATGGCATCGAGCGCGACTGCTCATCGGGGGCCACGCAAAATCGACATGTGCGACTGGACACCAGTCACCCTCTACTTGAAGGGCGCCTCCCTGCTCTTCATCTCCCTGCACCTGGACCCAGACAGACGGGATCAACGCCAGGAAGTTTGACCTCGCGCACGGCCTTCCCCCACGCCACCCCCACGCCGTGGATCATCTGCGACGAGTATAACCTATTCATATCATACGAGGCACTCGACAAGACGGGCCAGCCGAAGGCGTTGAGCGCGACAGGCGCAGTCGCACTCCCTCTCGGCAGCAGCGCGCGCTTCTCGTGGGACTCCACGCCCTCCAACATCGACCATGCGCCGGTGAATCAGAGTGGGCAGCAGCTCGTTCGGGGCACGCACCTCGGAAACCACGCGCGGGCTCGGTCACCCCCATCAAGGCGGCGGCAGAGGTCAACGAGCGCAGGAGGCCCCAGACGCCAAAAGCGCTCACCCACTCGAAGTAGCCGAAGAAGACCAACCCCAACAGCAGAGCGACCAGGAAGAAGAAGAAGAAGAAGACGAAGACGCAGCGAAGACCCGAGCGGCTCAACGCGAGCTACCCGGACTACTTAGACACGGCCGGGCCCCTTCGGAGCATCAGAGACCCAATCGATGCGATTGGAAGCACCGGGGCCGGATTCCTCTCGCTTCGCGGGGCGCACGTCCGGAGCACGCACAGTCACGTCGTCGCGGGGCCTCTTGGGGGCCTCCCGGGGGCCTCCTGGAGGCCTCCTGGGAGTTTCTCTGGGCCTCTCGGGGACTTCTTCGGGCCCCCCCCCCCCCCCTCTTTTTCATGCTCCCCCCCCCGTCTTGCCTTCCAGCGCCGGTTCTAATCATGGGCGCCGCCGCGACAAACTTCCACCTGGCTGGCGCTGCGCCGCAGTTCGCCCAGGGGGGGGGATAACAGTACACTCCAGTCGTTGCGTGGTCTTGTGGGGGCTTCTTCGAGGCCTCTTGGAGGTTTCTTGGGGACTTCTTGGAGGCCTCTTTGGTTTTTTGGGGAGCTCCTTGGGGGCCTCTCGGGGGCTTCTCGGGGCCTCTTGGGGGCGTCTTGGGGCGCTTTTGCGCCGTTCCGCCCCTTCGGGGGCCGTCTTGGGGGCCTCTCGCGGCTGCCCAGGGGTCCTCTTGGGGTCCTCTTGGGCCGTATCAGAGGATTTCTGGACCGCCTTAGGGGCCTCTTTGGGCCGTCTTGGGGCCCTCCTGGGCCGCTTGGGGGCCTCTCGGGGGCTTCTCGGGATTTTTTTTTGAGTTTCTGCGGCTGCATGGGCGGCCATGGCCTTCTGAAAGCCCAGCAAGAGAAAACGCTAAAATCATTCTTTAAAAAATATTTGCTATTACCTAACAGTTTTTGCTGATAGGTTTCTAGTGGACTCAAAAGAGAGCAGCAGATGACTCCACAGGGGATCTGGGCGGCATCCGGGGAGCTGCGTCCGAACTTGTGTCCGAATTCGTCTTTCGCAAACAGTCAGACATTTCGTGCTCTTCGACCTCCCAGAACTCCATTCCCGGGCCACATTTTGGATGCCCGGACCCAACTGTAGGCCACTTCGTGGTCTTCGAGTTCCCAGAACTCCACTCCCGGGCCACATTCTGAATGCCCGGAGCCAACTGTAAGCCACTTCGTGGTCTTCGAGTTCCCAGAACTTCATTCCCAGGCCACATTTTGAATGCCCGGAGCCAACTGTAGGCCATTTCGTGCTCTTCCACTTCCCAGAATTCCATTCCTGGGCATGATGTTGAATGCCTGGGGCCAACTGTAAGCCACTTCGTGTTCTTCTAGTTCCCAGAACCCCACTCCTGGGCCACATTTTGGATGCCCGGAACTAACTGTAGGCCACTTCGTGTTTTTCGATTTCCCAGAACTCCATTCCCAGGCATGATTTTGAATGCCCGGGGCCAACTGTAAGCCACTTCGTGTTTTTCTAGTTCCCAGAATTCCACTCCTGGGCCACATTTTTGATGCCCGGAGCCAACTGTAGGCCACTTCGTGCTTTTCGACTTCCCGGAACTCCATTCCCGGCCCACATTTTGGATGCCCGGAGCCAACTGTAGGCCACTTCGTGGTCTTCGACTTCCCAGAACTCCATTCCTGGGCATGATTTTGAATGCCCGGAGCCAACTGTAGGCCATTTCGTGCTCTTCCACTTCCCAGAACTCCGTTCCTGGGTATGATTTTGAATGCCCGGGGCCAACTGTAAGCCATTTCGTTTTTTTCTAGTTCCCAGAACTCCACTCCTGGGCCACATTTTGATTGCTGAGGCAGGCTGATGCTGCGGCCGAGGCAGGCTGAGGATGAGGCAGGCTGAGGCTGAGGCCGAGGCTGAAGGCAGACTGAAGCTGAGGCTGAAGCAGACTGAGGCTGAGGCTGAGGCAGGCTGAGGCTGAGGCTGAGGCAGGCTGAGGCTGAGGCTGAGGCTGATGCAGGCTGAGGCTGAGGCAGGCTGAGGCTGAGGCCGAGGCTGAAGGCAGACTGAGGCTGAGGCTGAAGCAGGCTGAGGCTGAGGCTGAGGCAGGCTGAGGCTGAGGCAGGCTGAGGCTGAGGCTGAGGCAGGCTGAGGCTGAGGCTGTGACTGCGACTGCCGTTGCCACTGCGACTGTCATCGCGAATGCGACTACGACTGCGAGAACAGCAGAATTCTACAACTGGATTCTCATCTGAATCTTAAGGGGAATGCTTCCAGATATGCTCCTACACATCGCTGTTAGGTTGCTTTGCCGGGATAATTTTTACCTAACAGCTCTTGCTGATAGGTTTCTAGTGGTCTCAAAAGAGAGCATCATGACTCCTCAGGGGGGTCTGGGCGGGACCCGGGGAGGCTGCCGCCGAAGCCAAAATTGTTTTGGACATCCTCGCAAAATCGCTCTTGGTGCTCCCAGAACTCCATTCCCGGGCCACATTTTGGATGCCCGGAGCCAACTGTAGGCCACTTCGTGCTCTTCGACTTCCCAGAACTCCATTCCCGGGCCACATTTTGGATGCCCGGAGCCAACTGTAGGCCATTTCGTGGTCTTCGAGTTCCCAGAACTCCATTCCCGGGCCACATTTTGGATGCCCGGAGCCAACTGTAGGCCACTTCGTGGTCTTCGAGTTCCCAGAACTCCATTCCTGGGCATGATTTTGAATGCCCGGAGCCAACTGTAGGCCACTTCGTGTTCTTCGAGTTCCCAGAACTCCACTCCCGGGCCACATTTTGAATGCTGAGGCAGGCTGAGGCTGAGGCAGGCTGGCTGAGGCAGGCTGAGGCTGAGGCTGAAGGCTGAGGCTGAGGCTGAGGCAGGCTGAGGCTGAGGCAGGCTGAGGCTGAGGCTGAGGCAGGCTGATGCTGAGGCAGGCTGAGGCTGAGGCTGAGGCTGATGCAGGCTGAGGCTGAGGCAGGCTGAGGCTGAGGCTGAGGCAGGCTGAGGCTGAGGCTGCAGGCTGAGGCTGAGGCAGGCTGAGGCTGAGGCTGAGGCAGGCTGAGGCTGAGGCTGTGACTGCGACTGCCGTTGCCACTGCGACTGTCATCGCGAATGCGACTACGACTGCGAGAACAGCAGAATTCTACAACTGGATTCTCATCTGAATCTTAAGGGGAATGCTTCCAGATATGCTCCTACACATCGCTGTTAGGTTGCTTTGCCGGGATAATTTTACCTAACAGCTCTTGCTGATAGGTTTCTAGTGGTCTCAAAAGAGAGCATCATGACTCCTCAGGGGGGTCTGGGCGGGACCCGGGGAGGCTGCCGGGAGGCTGCCGCCGAAGCCGAAATCGCTTTGGACATCCTCGCAAAATCGCTCTTGGTGCTCCCAGAACTCCATTCCCGGGCCACATTTTGGATGCCCGGAGCCAACTGTAGGCCACTTCGTGCTCTTCGACTTCCCAGAACTCCATTCCCGGGCCACATTTTGGATGCCCGGAGCCAACTGTAGGCCACTTCGTGCTCTTCGATTTCCCAGAACTCCATTCCCGGGCCACATTTTGGATGCCCGGAGCCAACTGTAGGCCACTTCGTGCTCTTCAAGTTCCCAGAACTCCATTCCTGGGCATGATTTTGAATGCCCGGAGCCAACTGTAGGCCACTTCGTGTTCTTCTAGTTCCCAGAACTCCATTCCTGGGCCACATTTTGAACGCTGAGGCAGGCTGATGCTGCGGCCGAGGCAGGCTGAGGCTGAGGCAGGCTGAGGCTGAGGCCGAGGCTGAAGGCAGACTGAGGCTGAGGCTGAAGCAGACTGAGGCTGAGGCTGAGGCAGGCTGAGGCTGAGGCTGAGGCAGGCTGATGCTGAGGCAGGCTGAGGCTGAGGCTGAGGCTGATGCAGGCTGAGGCTGAGGCAGGCTGAGGCTGAGGCCGAGGCTGAAGGCAGACTGAGGCTGAGGCTGAAGCAGGCTGAGGCTGAGGCTGAGGCAGGCTGAGGCTGAGGCAGGCTGAGGCTGAGGCTGAGGCAGGCTGAGGCTGAGGCTGTGACTGCGACTGCCGTTGCCGCTGCGACTGTCATCGCGAATGCGACTACGACTGCGAGAACAGCAGAATTCTACAACTGGATTTTCATCTGAATCTTAAGGGGAATGCTTCCAGATATGCTCCTACACATCGCTGTTAGGTTGCTTTGCCGGGATATATATATATATTATATATATATATATATATTATATATATATATATATATATATATATTGCCTCTGGAGGCACTCTTGGGGGTCGTCTTGGGGCCCTTCTGGGGCGTCTCAAGATTTTCCTGGGCCCTTTTGGGGCCATTATGGACCGTTTTGGAACCGTCTTGTTGGCCCGTCTTGAAGCCACATGGAGCCGCCTCGAGGCCTTATTGGGCTTCCCAGAGGCCCCACAGTCCCGAATCATCGATTTTACATTGGTTTTGGTACGTTTTTGAGCCCCGAATGGGGGCGGCCACTTTGGGTCGACGGATGCGGCGTAACCCCTGGGGGGGGAAGACATTATAATGGAACACGATACAATATGTTGCAAATATGCAATCTTTGGATACATTGAATACGTTGCATTATGACGTTCGCCGGAAAACGTTGCCGCTCAGCACGTCACCTCCAGACGTGGATTCCTTTCGCTTCGCGGGGTGCACGTCCCGAGCACGCTCAGTCACGTCGTCGCGGGGCCTCTTGGGAGCCTCCCGGGGGCCTCCTGGAGGGCTCTTGGGAGTTTCTTTGGGCCTCTTGGAGACTTCTTTGGGGTCTCTCCCCCCCTCCTTTTCATGCCCCCCCCCATCTTCCCTTCCAGCGCCGGCTCTAATCATGGGCGCCGCCGCGACCAACTTCCACCTGGCTGGCGCTGCGCCACAGTTCCCCCGGGGGGGAATAACAGCACACTCCAGTCGTTGCGTGGTTTTGTGGTGGAGGTTTCTTGGGGACTTCGTGGAGGCCTCTTTGGTTTTTTTTAAGCCCCTTGGGAGCCTCTTGAGGGCTTCTCGGGGCCTCTTGGGGACATTTTGGGCCGTCTTGGGGCGTTTTTGCGCCGTTCCGCCCCTTCGGAGGCCGTTTTGGGGAGCCTTTCGCGGCCGCCTTGGGGTTCTTTTGGGGTCCTCTTGGGCCGTATCAGGAGCTTTTTGGACCGCCTTGGGGCCTCTTTGGGCCGCATTGGGGCCCCCCTGGGCCGTTTGGGTGCCCTTGTCGGGCCTTTTTGGGGCAATTTCTGCGGCCGCCTGGGCGGCCATGGGTTTCTGAGAGTCGAGAAAGGCGAGAACGTTAAAATCATCCGAAAACAATGGGAAAATTAAGGATTTGGGCCTGTGGAGGCACTCTTGGGGGTCGTATTGGGGCCCTTTTGGAACATTTTAAGAGTTTCTTGGGCCTTTTTGGGGCCATCATGGACCGCCTTGGAGCCGTCTTGGCCCGTCTTGAAGCCATATGGAGCCATCTTGAGGCCCTACTGGCCCTCCCAGAGGGCCCAAAGTCCCGAATCATCGATGTTACATCGGTTCTGGCACGCTTTGAGCCCCAAATGGGGGTGGCCATTTTGGGTCGACGGATGCGGCGTAGCCCCTGGGAGCGGCTGGGGGGGAGACATAATAATATAACACAATACAATATGTTGCAATTTTGCAATCTTTGGATAGATCGAATACGTTGCATTAAGGCGTTCGCCGGAAAACGCTGCCGCTCAGCACGTCACCTCCGGACGTGGATTCGCCTCGCTTCGCGGGGTGCACGTCCGGAGCACGCACAGTCCAGTCGTTGGGAACTTCCTGGGGGCCCCTTGGAGGCCTCTTTGGGGCCTCTTGGGTCCTCGCGGGGGGGTCTGGGAGGCCTTTTCGGGGCCTCTGGGAGGCCGCCTGGGGGCCTCTCGGAGCCCGGCGTGGGCGCCTTGGGGGCGATCTTGCGCTGTCTGGTCCCTTCGGAGACAGTCTTGGGGCATTATTGGGCCGTCTTGGGGGCCTCTTGGGGCATCTCGGCGGCTTCTTTGGGCTGTCTGGGTGCCCTCCTGGGCCGTTTTCAGACCCTCTTCGGAGCCTCTGGGATTTTTTATGAAGCCATTTTGGAAGCTGTTTGGGCTGTCGTGGGCCTGCGAGGGTCGAAAAGGCGAGAACGCTAAAATCATTGTATTAAAAATTATGTTAACTATACTAATAACAATAATACACGAATAAGAAGAATAATTATATATATACATACTTACATACATACATACATACATACATACATACATACATACATACATACATACATATATAATATATATATATATATATATATATATATATATATATATATATATATATATATATATATATATTCTCATACGCACCTCTCCGAGGGAGTAGAGCTCAGAGGGGATTAATGCGTCCGTGCGTGCGTCCGTCTTTGATTTTTCTGGCCGTTTCGCTCGGGACATCCTCGAAATTCTGAAAATCGGTGGCACCCCTCACGCAGATCGTGACGGAGAGGTCCAAAAACACATGGGAACTTCAACATTTTAACATAAAACCTTCAAAAACACATGGTAATTTCAATAATTGTGACCCCGATTCTCAGAGAATGGCGGTTTCGCCTGAGACATCCTCCCAAAATCGAGCCCCAGACCCCTCCTCGGAGCCTCCTGGGGGCCTCCTGGAACCTCCTGGGGCCTCCTGGGGCTTTCTGGACCTTCTGGTACCCCAGACCCCGCCTCGGAGCCTCCTGGAGTTCTCCTGGGCCTGCTGAGGCCGCCTGGGGCCTCCTGGGGCCTCCTGGGGCTTCAGAACTACATGCACACACAGAGACACAAATCACGCCCAACACATCACACGCTAGACAAACATAACATACACACACACTCACAATCCTGGGGCCTCCTGGAGCCTCTTCTGGTATCCAAGTCGGGCCTCCTGAGGCTTCCTGGGGGGCTGGTACACACATCGCAAGGTGTGGCAACCCCACTTGCGCTCGAGTGCGACTTCGCTGTTGCATGTCACTCCTGCTTCAAACGCCCCTTCAGCTTGTTGCATGAGCCTGGGCACACACGTGCCACTTGTATATATATATATATATATATATATATATATATATATATATATATAATATATATTATATATATATAAACAAACAAAAATGGCTTCTGGAGGCGCAGTTGTGGGCGCTCGTGGGGCCCTCCTCGGGGTTTATTGGGTTTTCTTGGGGCAATGTCGGGCCGTCTTGAGGCCGTCTTGGCCCGTTCAGGGGCCATTTTGGGCCGTCTGGACGCCCTCGTGGGGCCCCAAGAGGGCCACGGGGCCCAAATCATAGATTTTCCATAGGTTTTGGTTGGATTCTGTAGGTTTTTGATGCGCAGAAGGGGAGGGGCCGCTTTGGGTCGGCGGAAGTGGCGTGGCCCTTGGGGGGGGGGGACATAATAATGTACCACAATACAATATGTAGCCATTATGCAATCATTGGATAAGTTGGATACGTTGCATTATAGCCTCCGCGGACGCGCCTCCGGCCACACGTCACTTCCGGACGTGGATTCCTCTCGCTTCGCGGGGTGCACGTCCGGAGCACGTACAGTCCAGCCGTTGTGGGGCTTTTTGGAAGCCTCCTGGGGGGTTCTTGGAAGCTTCTTGGAGGCTTGCTGTGGCGTTTTGGGGGTCTCCTGGGGGCCTCTTGGCGGCCTCTTGGGGGCGTCTTGGGCCGTCTTGGGCCGTCTTGGGGCGCTTTTGCGCCGTTTGGCCCCTTCGGGGGCCTTCTTGGGAGCCTCTCGCGGCCGCCTTCGGGCCCTCTTGGAATCCTCATGGGCCGTCTTGGGGGCCTCTTGGACCGTCTTGGGGGCCTCTTTGGGCTGACTTGGGGCTCCCTGGGGTTGTCTTGGGGCCACCTTGGGTGCTTCTTGGGTTGTCTTGGGACCATTTTGGAGGCTGCTTGGGCCGTCATGGGCTTCTGAAGAGCCGACAACACCGAGAACGCTGAAACCTTTGAAAAACTAACAAAAAATCATGTTTTTGGCATCTGGAGGCCCTCTGGTGGGCTTTCTTCGGGCTCTCTTGGGCCATCTTGGGGGCGTTTTGGGCCCTCTTGGGGCCATCTTGGGCCGTCTTGCGGCCGTCTTGTCCCGTCTTGAGACCATCTTGAGCCGTCTTCACGCCGTCTTGGACCCTCAAGAGGCCCAAGGAGCCGAAATCATCGATTTTCCACTGAGCACGGCGTTCGCGGACGCGCTGTTCGTGCACCCGTACAACGCCCCGAAGAGCAGGATTCTGACGCTGCGAGCGGCGAATGCGGCAGCCAATGCTGGGAAGCAGCTCCTCTGGGTGGTGGCGCGCGATGTCCCCCTCACTCGGGACGACGCATGCAGGTCGACGGAGTCGCTCGCCCACGCCAGGCAGAATTGGCTCATGTACCCCGAGAACAAGACTGGCGGAGTTCCGGGTGCGCTGCCGATCTTCGAGGGGATGCGGGCGCGGTTCACCGCCACGGAGAACGCAGAGGCGGGAGCCTGCAAGCACTCCTGGGGTACCGTGACGGGCTGGGTCCTCCACCCCGACGACTCGAAGTTGGTGAAAGACCACAGGTCCGAGCCGGAGCTGGTCCTGCAGCACGTGCCCGAGGCGATCATGGTGCAAATTCCCGGGAATACGGCGCCCCGCTTTGGGAATCAGCCCGCGGGTGTCTTCCCCGTGAAGCAGAAGGAGGTGTCCTGGGATCGTAGTCCTGGCTTCAAGGCCATGGTGAAGCGCGCGGGGTTCCCGCTGGTCCCGCACTTCGCCGCCACGGCCCACTGCGTCACCGGCGCCACGCTGCCGCAGGCCATCATCGACCTCCTGGACGCGCGCACGACGCCCCGTTCGTCCATGGCCCCCACGGGCTACGTGGCCATCAGCCGCACCAGGAGGGCTGACGACCTGATTATCACGCAGCCCTTTTCGCCGATGCTTTTCCGGCAGGGGCACCAGACTGGCCCGCGGCTCCTGCGCTCCATGACAGCCGGGGAGTTGACGACGGAGCAGGCGAAAGCCGGCTGGGCCAAGGCAGAGAAGGAAGCGGCTTCCAAGTCGTCCAAGAAGGTGGTGGACGCCACGTTCCAGCGCGGCGACTGCCACCAGCGGAAGAGAGCGGGGAATTTCCCAGGCAGTGGCATGAGAACGAGCGACCCCGTGGACCACGCCGTGGCGGTGCCGAGCCAGGGCGCCTGGAGGAGGCGCGCCCTCTGCGTGCAGAAGCAGGCCGGAAAGGCTGGCATCGGCGTGCAATCCGCCCGTTCCGCCCCCTTCTCCTCAAGAGGGGCGGACGTCCTCGAGCGCTGCAAGTGCGGGAAGCAAAAGGCATTGGTCCACTTCAGACTCGGAGAGGTGAACGACCTGAAGGCGCGTGGGGACCTCGACCGCGCCGTCTGCATCGGCTGCGCTCCAAATCGGCTGCACTTCAACGTGCAGTCGGAAGTCCGCCTGTTCAAGTGCGCGCAGTGCGCGGTCCAGAAGCCGACGGAGGAGTTCGACGAGACATTCTTCAAGCAGCACCGCGGGGCGAAGGACCTGATCTGCACTGACTGCATGGACAGGAAGACGAGGCCCCTGTGCCGGGGAAAAGAAGGGCTTTGCGGGGCCAGGCCGCCACAGCGGTTGAAAAATGGGCACGACTATTATTGTGAGAGCTGTAAATACCCGCCGTGCTCGGCGCGCGGGGTGACGCCGCGGCCGAAGATGGATAAGTACACTGCGAAGAGGCTGCCGCGGTGGACATGCGCGGCGTGCCGCAAGAAGAGCGACGCTGCTCAGTGCGGGGCGCGTTCTGCCGCCATTCCCTGGAGAATCATTTGGAGCTCCAGTCGAGACAGCGGGGAAATCCTGTGCCGGAAGTGCCAGGGGAAGGCATGAGTTGTTCTCGCGGTGGAGCAGCCTGACCCCGCGTGACCAGGCGCCCCACCGCGGTGCGCCCAGCCAGCCGCCTGCGTAGCCGCGCGGAGCCTTATCGCTAGAGCCCCGCTGCGCGCGAATCATTCCCGCTGCCCGAGCCCTGTCGCGTTGCGCAAAGTCGCCACCAGCAGCGGAGCGCTGAGCCTGCCCGACGGCACACAGGGCAAACATGTTTGTCCCATTCAGGCGCAGAGACTGCGAGGTCGCTGATGCCGCGTGGATCTCCTGAAAAACAGATGTTGGCTTGAATGGCATGCCGTCTCCTGTAGTCCTCTGCGGTGGCGTTTCCTGTCGTCTTCTGCGGTGGTCTGCCGCGCCGTCCTGCAATCGTCGAGGCATCCATATGGAAACGTCCTGGAGTGGTGAGTTGGGAGCTCCTTGGGTCCCTTTCAGGGACTTCTGCCGGCTTTTGGAAGGCTTCTCGGGCGCATTTGAGAACCCCTGAAAGCCTCTTGGGTTTTTTTTGGGGCGTCTTGGGCCGTTTTGGGGCGCTATTTCGGAATCTTTTGGGGGGGTCATGGAGGCTTCTTCGGGGCTTCCCGGGTCTTTCGGGGGGCCTCTTGGGGGCGTCTTGGGCCGTCTGCGGACGCTTGGAGCCGTTTGGTCCCTTCGGGGGACTTCTTGGGGGCCGCTCGCGGCCGCCTTGGGGCCCTCTTGGGGTCGTCTTGGGCCATCTTGGGGTGCTCTTGGGCCGTCTTGGAGGCCTCTTGGATCGTCTTGGGGGCCTCTTTGGGCCGTCTTGGGGCCCCCTTGGGTGCTGCTTGGGCTGTCTTGGGGCCATTTTGGAGGCTGCTAAGGCCGTCATGGGCCTCTGAGAGCCGGGAAAGGCGAGAACGCGAAATTCTTTCTGAAAAAACTTAAGGAAAATCTATGTTTTTGGCCTCTGGCGGCGTTCTGGTGGGCGCTCTGAGGGCCCTCTTGGGCAATCTTGAGGGCTTTGTGGGCCCTATTGGGGCCATCTTGGGCCGTCTTGGGGCCGTCTTGTCCCGTCTTGACACCATCTTGAACCGTCTTCACGCCCTCTTGGATCCCCAAAAGGCTCAAGGTGCCCAAATCATCGGTTTTCCATCGGTTTTTTTAGATTTTGAGGCCCAGAAGGGGCCCTCCTCCTGAGGGTCGATGGAAGTGGCGCGACTCCAGGGGGGGGTAGGGGGGGACACATAATAATGCAACAGGATACAATATGTAGGAATTATGCAAGCATTGGACACATTGGATCCATTGCATTACAGCATCCGCGGACCTGCCTCCGGCAACACGTCACTTCCGGACGTGGATTCTAAGGCTCACGCCACATCCGCCGACCCTTTTTGTTTCATCAGGGGCTATCGCCGGCGTTCGGGAGCTCTCTCGGAGGCTTCGCGGGGCGGCCTTGGGGCATCGTGGGTTGTCTGGATGCCATCTTGGGCGTCTTGGAACGGTCTTTCGGCGAGTCGGGGTTCTCTTGGACTGTCTTGGGGGCTTCTTGGGAGGCCTCAGGGGTTGTCCTGGAGCTCCGGAGTGAGGCCAGGGAAGACCGATCTCCCCTTGGTGAGTTTGGCGGGGGACGGGGGGGGTGCAACCCGGAAACCGGGGGAGTGGAATTGTTGGCTCGGGGTGCCCACGGGGCGAATATAGGGGGGAAGACCCTCACGCGCCTAGAGACTCCACGGGGTCGGGGGGATGTTTCGACGCGCTAGTCCCAGAGCTATCGACTTTGGAAGGTCGTGGAGCCCAAGAAGCGTCCCCGCAGGCCGTAAGTTGCAACACACGTCCGTATTTATTTTGAAGACGCTGGATGTTTAGCCTGCGGAGGTTTCCAGACGCTCCGACGGGCCCTCAAAGAGCCACGCGCCGCCTCACCCAACTGTCCACGCAACAAGCGGAGCAACCAAGGAAACGCGTCGATTATATGAGGTACGGGCGGGCTGGCTGAGCTTGACTCGCACCTGCGTTCGTGCATGTCAGCTGCAAGTGACACGAAGGTGGGTGGAGACGGCGTGGACAGGCCCTTCGGGGGCGTCAATGTGTTTTTTTCTCGGGATCCCTATCAGTTGGAGCCGCCGTCGGGGACAGCAATCAATGCACTACCCACGTCATTTTGGAAAAAAACGCGAGGAAGTACGCGCCGGGTGCCACGGAAGACAACGGGCAGTATATCTTTTGGGGGGCAGGAGGCGAAGGGGCGGTGCAAGGGATGACGGAGTTGACGGAGTGCGAGCGCGCGGAGGAACAGGACGACTGGTTTCTTGGAGTGCAGGACGAGTTTCGCAGAGGAGAGCTGTCCGAACGCACGCATTATTTGTTGCATGGCAGGCCGACGGATGTCCCGGGATCGCGGGTGAACGGCGCACCGTTGCGCGGGAACGCGCGCTGCGTCAGAGACGCTGAAGCAATTAGGCAGCAGAGCGGACTAGAGTGCGAGAAGTGCAGAGTCGAGCGACAGAAGGGAAAGCTCGTCGCGACATCGCCGGAAGACGCGCGGTTTCGCCGGGGGAAATTCGTGAACGCCGTCGCCATTTATGCGAATCAGGACATCCGGAGCCACGCGGGGAAGCAGAGAGCGGCGCAGCAGGCAAAGGAGCGAAGGGAGCAGCTGCTCTGGGTCGCCGCCAAAGACCGCCCATGCCACGGCGGGGTGCAGAGGCGGCCGCACAAGGTGGAGAACAAAATACGGTGGCTGTGGTACCACGACAAGGAGTGCGCGAGCATGCCGGGTTGGCTACCGCCGGCGAAAGGGACGCCCGTGGCTTTCGGGGGCCATTTGGATCGGTCGAAGAAGCAGCTGCTGCGGGGGCGCACAGCGACGATCCATGGATGGGCACTGCACGAGGACGAGGTCCTGGGAGATGAAGACGAAGAAGTCTTGTCGCATTTACCGAGAGTGATAGTGTTGGATTTTCACGCGAAGGAGTGGCGCCTGCCAGGCTGGGAGCCAGCGGATATGGTTCTTGGATGGGTATCGGAAGCATCCAGTTTTGAGTGTGAAACGCACCCAGTTCATGATCACCCCGTCTTTGGCAGCGACGGCGCACTCTGCGCGAGGCCGGGCCACGGGGCCGCCATAGCGGACCTTGAGAGAGGGGGGCGCGGCGTGAGTTGGATGTCAAGTTACGTTGTCATCACGCGCGCGCAGGCGAGAGAAGCTTTTGATCTATCGGCCTTCTGACTGGAAGCCGCACAGCGAGGGTGAGATGCCTGGCGCGAAGATCCCATTGCGAATGCTCCGAGGGGAGGCCGTGGATTGGAGGAAGTGGGAGGCGAGCGATGCCGCCAGAGGTTGTTGGTGGAAGCGCTCTCGAAGTATGAGTTCCAGAGAAAAGAGAGGCCGGCGCACTGTAAAGAACGCACGGAAGAGATGAAAAATACTTGGGACAAATGGTGCACAACGCGCAGAGGGCGGGCAACGAAAGCGGGATGCGAGCGGCGGAAGCACGGATGCAGCGGGCGACGACGGGGCGCCGAAGAGGAGTCGGACAATGTACTGCGCGAAGTGCAGCCATGTGAAAGCCGAGCAGAAGTCGCGGAGCAGCAACGCGAAGTGGAACGAGAGCGCGGGCACAGTTCGGCGCGCGAACGACAAGCGCCTGGCGCTTTACGACGGAGAAAGGGACATGTCGGAAGCTCAGAAGAAGCACAACGCAGCTGACCAGAGGTTGCGTCGGAAGTGCGTGGAGGATCGGGAGAGGGCGGTGCTGCGCGCGATTTTCGAAGCACGGAACCGAAAGCGAACAGCAGAGACGGACGCGAAGCCGCTGACGCGCTGCGCGCCCGGGCGCGGGGCGTCTTCCTGGAAGGTCGGCCATTTGAACCGCGACCAAGTGAAGGGCCACCGGTCGACAAAGGTAGCAAAAGTGGCGCACGGAAGTTGTGCCAAAAGGGGCATCACCGCGAAAAGCGTCGCCGTGGAGTCGAAACGGTCGAAGCGACTGCTGGCGCGCGCAGCGCGCGAGAAGGAGTTGGAACGGCAGCAGCGCATAAGCGCCAAACAAGAGAGCGAGCACTTCACGAGGAAGAGTAAATTTGCATGCGCGGGGCGCATCGCAATCGGCTTCACGGCTCGCAGCACGCATGCGCACGAGTGCTTCGGCACCTGCAAGAGGAAGCTGCCGAAGTCGAAGTTCACGGTTGGACCGCATTTCGGAACCGTGGAAAGACGCACGTTGCGGTGCAAGGCGCGCGCGTGAGATCCACGTGAACGCTCGAGACAGCGCCCGAATGTTGGGAAAGGGGAAGGGGAAGGGGGGGCAGGAGGGGGCGAGAACAACGATGATTGAGGTGAGGGGGGCGAAAGCACAGGAGGAGCCTCACGCCGGCCTCGGCCCGGGCCCGCGCTGCCGCAGGGCGAATGGCGTCATAGTTGCCGGGGGCCGTCGCAGACGCGCAACATGCCCGCAGCGTCGCCACCGCCGTTTCTGACAGGACTGCTAAGCTGAGGGCCGCGTTGGGGCCCTCTTGAGAGCCTCTAGGGCCCTCTTGGGGCGGTCTTGGCGATCTTGTGGGCAATTGTCAACGCCGCGTTGACCGAAGAGGCGTATATGCCCAGAATGATCGCGTCATGTAGGAATGAGACGATTTTGGCCTCTGGGGCTTCTCCCCTTGTTTTGTTGCGGCGCGCGCGCTCATGAGTCCGCGGCGCATTTGGGAGGCATCGTGGCTGCCGGCCGCGGGCACCGCGGCTGCCGCCCATTCCGCCACGCGTCGCGCTGGGCTTTGTTCGACCATGCGACGCGGCAGAAAGGGAGAGGAGGGGGAGAAGGAGGAGGACGCGGTGGAGGAAGAGGAGAAGAGGGAGGTCATGGAAAAGGAATGGCGATTTTGGTAACTTAGTGTTTCCTGAGAGGCGCACTGGGGGGCCCGTGGGGATGTCTCGACGGATTCCCGGCGCCTTCGGCCGCCCCCTTGGGCCCTCTTGGGGGCCTCCGGGGGCGGAAGGCTCGGATTTTAGGTTCGGGCCCCCCTTCTTGGGCCCCTCTCGGGGCCGCTTGGGGGTTCTCTCGGGCTGTCTTGGGCGCCTCTGCGGCCGCGTTGGGGCCCTCTTGGGAGCCTCTTGGGCCATCTTGGAGCGGCCTCGGCGGCCTCGTGGGCCATTGTCAACGCCGCGTTGGCCGAAAAGGCGCATATGCCAAACAAATACGTTCCCCGATAGGAATGACACGATTTTGGCTTCTGGGGCCCCGCTTCGGCAGCCCAGCCGCTTGGAGGCCTCTTGGAGCGTCGCGGCGCCCTCTAGGCCGCCCCGGGCCCACCTTGGGCGTCTCGAAACGATCATTCGACGACTTTGTGCTCTCTTGGGCCATCTTGGGGGTGGCGTCGGAGGCCCCCAACCGAGCCCAGGGGGCCCAGACCGCCTCGGGTGAGTTCGGCGGAGGGTCGCCCACCACAAGGAGGGGGGGGGGGGTGTCAAATTGCCGGCTTGGGGCTTGGGGCCCTGGGGGGGAATCATGGGGGGGAACAATCTCACGCGCCTAGAGACCCGCAAGGGGTCGGTCGATGCGATGGGAAGCGCTGGGACCAGATTTGACACGCTGCCCCACGGCCTCGGGACACTCTGCTTGGCAGGCACGCACTGCTCACCCCGACACACCCGAGGGGGGGAGAGGGCACCGACCTGCCAAGCAAATCAGTCACGCCCAGGCAAGCACGCATTGCCCACTCTCCACTACAAGGGAAGAGAGTACCGACTTGCCTGGAACATCGTTACCACAGCGATATACGACACCACATCCAGGGGATCAGACGAGGGATGTTTCAAGGATGGACATACCAGAGTTCGACCCCGTCGACGACCTGGACGAATGAGGCCCCCTGGAGGCCGCCGAGGACCACCTAGCTGAAAGGGCAAGGGGATCACGGGTGCTCACCCCATGCACGACGTGGACTGCGGCGAGGCAAGCTCGACGGACTTGGAGACGAAGGCCCAAGGGGGGCCAGACCGGAGGACGATCGAGGAGACCTCGGCACAAGCAAATAGGGTGGACGCCACGACCATGGCATGCACCTGAGAAGTGGCAGCGCACTTGCAGCCCCTGGACACGACCGGCACGCCCCCCGAGTACATCAGGAAGAGCGCGGCATGCCAGACGGATCCCCACGGCGCTGGATAGCTGGGAAGGCGCTACTGCCACTTCATCGGCTCGCTGGAGCGCTTCCACTGCATGGCCTACAATGTCGGCACCTCAGATCGCTCATTTTTCTGCGGTCGCGGACACCCTCGCGCATTCAAGATGACGCAGATTAGAAAAAGGTGAAAGACGAGCACGACGCATCGCGCAGAGCTGGCCCTGTGGAATCGGGCAGACAGGGCGCTATCTACAGTAATCAAGCTTCGAGAACGGGGGCGGGGGCTTCAACGAGAAGCAGAACTGGCCAGGGCGGAAATCCGGCTCGCTCGGGAAGGACTGCCACCAGTTGGGAAGGGAGCCTCGGACACCGCAGAGCTACATCAAGAACTCTGGGAAGACCGACTCGAGTCGCTGGAGGGCAGACCTGCGAACACGCTGCAGGGCATGGCTAACCAGGCCGAGCAGGAAAAACGCATCGCAGTTCGGCGCGACTTGCACGACTGCAGGCGACTGCACAGCGAATGGTTCACCCAGGCACAGAAGAGCACAGGAGTGCTGCGCAAGATCGCCAAGCCACCATCACGACGGGTGCAAGAGATAACCACGGAAGACGCCAGGACGCGCAGCCCCTTGGACACGGTCGACGAGGAGGCCAGGATCTTCCAGAATATCTGGGTCTGCAGCGAGGCACCCGGCAACGAGCACAAGGCGCATTTCATTGCACTACGGGCGATAGCGCAAAAAGAGCAGCACCACGACCCCCGGACCATAGAGGACTCCGACAGACGCTTGAAGGGCGAGCCCGGCAGGGGCAAGGGAGCGGACATGACTTGCGCGAGCGACATCAGAACAGCGCCAGACGCTGGGCGACAGGCGCTGGTCGACCTCTTCAACGACTGCGAGGCGAACCTTACCTGGCCATGGCAGCTCCTCCTCTCTGTCGCCACGATCATGCCAGAACCAGACAGTGGAGACAGGGTGCCAGCACGACAACCCCAACTGGCTCGTCGCCGGCAGCTGCTGCACGGGGGCCGAGCGCGCAGCTGGGCCGAACAGCGCGAGGGGGAGCGGGACGCGGCGGTCGCGGGCAACAGCTGCCTCAGGGAAGCGCCGCGCAGGCTGATCCTGGACGAGTGAGCCGACACCGTGGATACGCATTAAACAGTAGCGCTTGCAGACATCAAGAAGTTCTGCGGCAGCCAGAGATTAGACGAGGTCGTGCCAGCCGCCCCGGAGACGCGGTTTCCAGGTAGGAAAGGGGTATGGTATAAAGGGGCGCGTTGTTAATTTCGTGCAAAGGGAAACATGGCGATGTTGTTTATCGCAGATAGCATCGTCATTTCCACGATTGGCACCATACCCCTTTTATGCCACACCCCTCTCCGACCTCCAAATCTACCCCACGATGCTGCAGCACTCAGACACCAGAGTGTTCCGCGCCCACGGGGCATTCTCATGTCTTATCTACGCCGACAGGTCCATCCTCGCGGGCCCAGGACACTCGAACAACGTGGCCAAGACGGCGACATATGCAACCATGGCGCGCGATCAACATCCCACGACCTATTCCCAGGACCTGGCTCGACGACGTCAGCATCAGGATAGTTGGCAGCAGGGGCCAGGTCATCAAGGTCACAGCGCAGGCGACTCACGAGCTGCGCACGCGCTTCGGGCAGCAGGGCCCAAGGACGGCGCCCCTGGCCACGAACTTCAAAGACGCTAAAGACTATCACGGCGCAGCGAACCGCACAATGAGCGGAGGCGAAGGCAAGCACGGAAGGTCGGAACTCGGGAGCCGACAGAGCCACCCGAGGAACTACGACACGGGCCACACGCGGCGCCAGATGGGAAAGGAGCGCGCCGCCGCTTCGGAGCTGCGGGCAAGAAGCCGCGCCGCCCTTGACTTCGACGCCGAGCAGGGGTGGCCCAACAGGGCGCCATGGCATCACTGCAGCACGGCACGGAATTCCACGGCACGGCACCACATTCCTTCCAACGGGAACGACGACGCTACGCGCAGGCATTTCGCAAGCCATGGCGACGGCGTTGCCCGGCCACCTACCCGGCCGTGGAAGGCACCGACCCAGCGCGCGCAATATTGGAAGGACAGTTCAGCCGTTGTTCTAGCTTCCGGGGGCACAGCCCCGACCTGCGAGCACAAGCGCGACGAGCTTGGCCAAACTCCCCTGCACGCCAACTTCGAGAAGATGCGGACAGCAGAGAGGGCCAAGAACCGCCATGATCCTGACACTGGGATTTGGGTTGGGACTTAAGAGGCCTTGACATCTAGTTAGATCGTGAGGAACGAGTGGAAGTCCCCATTGGAAGGCGAGCAGGACGGCCCCACGGACATGCTGCACGCGCTGGTGAACGACGTCTCGTTCCTGTGGGGGACGGCAGCCAAACACCACGACGGAGGAGACGCACGGCGGAGTGGACACCACCGATCTTCGACGACACTACGATTGGCTACTTCGAAGAGGCCACTACAGAGAGCACGGCACATTCTTGGTGGCAGCGTGCGCGGGCACGTGGACTCGAGTGCGAAAACAAGCATGCTTTGTCACGGGCTGCGCAGACTGCGAGCGTGGCTGCGGGGAATCGGACGACCACCGATCTTGGAAATCTACGACAGGCGCGAGCACAACCACAGGATCGACAAGACGGACCGACTCAAGCGGCACGCAGCACAGGGACATCCAAGTAGCCCCTGCTTTTTAGGGGCGAGGCATCACTCCACGAGCATGGTCAGCACCCCTCGATTGCGACGATGCGGAGCAGGCCAACCACATCGGCGAGTGCACCCAGGAGGACTGTACCACAGGACGGCTCGCCGATCGTAGCACGCGTCGACGGCTCGGGGGGGCAAGCGAGGCGCCGACTAGAGGTGCCGACTCTGCGGCTGGGCCCGGGTAAGGCTGCAGCTACGCGGAGACGACTACGAGCTGGCCGCGGGCAAGTTCGCGCCCTAACCAGGACGGCGCCACACGATTATGGGCGCTGCTGGCCTGCTTACGAAGCACGGCAGGAGCGCTGCACTATTGGGCGGACAGCGAGCTGGTCTACACGGGTCGGTACAACAGGCGGCTCGGGCAGCGTGGCGAAGTGGGCGCCAACGGCGACATTTGGCAGCTCATCGAGCAAGAGCAACAAAGACGGGGCGATTCAAAGCTCACGTCAACAGCCACCTGACATGGGAGGATGCGGAAAAACAAGCTTTCATCGACACGAGCGGACCCGTAACGACCAAGCCGGTCAGTTCGCAGATAAGGCGGTGGAATCTCACGAAATCGATGACACGTAGATGGGGTGCTACGACTGGGCCAATGCGACGACAGCCCCGGTGAGAAGACGCATCATGGCAGCCACGCAAGACCTCCTCGACCGACGACCATCTGACGGACACGACGTACGAGCACAGCGCCTGAAGCAGGGACGCGAAGCCAACAGCCGAAGCGATGACCCAGTTGACGGACCTCCAGCGCCTGAAGGACGACGGCCTCCGACAAGACGCATGCTCATTAGACCCCGACGAGGACTGCGATGGCGGTGCGAGTGCTGCGAGCAGAGAGTCGAACACAACGACAACTTCGAGACGCTGGCAAAACGATTTGCAGTGGGTTGCAGCAGACCGCCACAGCATCAGAGCACCCAGTTCAATCAGAATGGCTTGGTCGCTCACCACACACACCCGTTGATCTTCCTGACAGTTGAGAAAAGATGGTTCCACAGACTTTGTGGCGCATCGTCAACCGAGCACGCGTCAGCCAAGATGAAGGACGAATGCGGTGGAGGGCCAAGATACAGCAGCCTAAAGTACAGGCTCCAGTAGTGCATGCGCAATGCAGAGCACGAGGCTTGGACTACGACGAGGAGATCCACAGCCAGGCCGCCAATCCAGCAGCGCGACGGAGAGCACGGCGGAGAGCCAGACTTGGGGCACAAGCTGGTCGCAGGATTGGGCTGCGGAAAAGGGGGGGTGCCTGACCGGCGCGGCCCCCGAGCGACGGCCCCCCGCGCCTCACCCCAACGCGCAGGGAGGCGAGGCAGTCCTCACGGGCGCGGCCTAGAGACCACGGCCCCGCGCACTTCATTCAGGCGCGCGCGGAGAAGGGGTGGGCCTCGGGGTCGCGACCCCGAAAAAACGCCCCGCGCGCCCCCGCCAGACGCGCGCGGAGATGGGGCGGCCCCCAGGGGCGCGGCCCCAAGACGACGGCCCCGCGCGCCTCCGCCAGACGCGCACGGAGAGGGGGCAGGCCGCAGGACCGCGGTCCACGATGGGGGGGGGGGCCGCAGCCGTGGGGCTTGCCGACCCGCAGCGCGCAAGGGACCAAATCTTTAGAAAATGTCCTCCTTATCCTCCTCTTCCCCCCCCCCTCTTCCTCCGCCCCCCCCTCATCATCGTCACCATCCTCCTCCTAGGACAGCCAGGAGGCGATGGCGAGGGTTGGGGGGAAGCACGCGCAGGGGGAACAGAGGTTTGAGTTTTCGGCGGTCTGCTTTCGAGGGCAAGATGGGCACAGGCGCGTTAAACTAGCGGCGGGAGCGCTACAAGGATACCCCTGGGCAGTAAGAGTTCTGGCAAGGGACATCGGGAATTGCTTTGAGATGGCACAACATGAATATGTCCATTCCGATGAAGTTACTGCCCAGCTCTGCGCCGTGGACGCGCCGCCCGAGGGACACGGGCCCTTGGAGCTGGACTAATCGTGTCGCAACTACGCGGGTGACGCTTTGCGCAAGCTTGCTCCGAGCACGTCGGAAAGTGCAGCAGTTCACCTCCGTCGGCAGTCGGTGCTCCATGATCAGATCCTCAGGCGATGTCTGGCTAAGCGCAGCTACATGTTCAACCCCATCAAAAGCGAGTCAGTCGTCTCCTTCCAAGGGCGGGGGCAGCAAACTCGCAAACAGACCATCAAAAGCAAGGTCCCCTATGGCAGGCACCCCTAGCGACGCGGCAAAGCACTTAGGAGCACTGGTCAGGTATGACAGCCAGTTCAATAGTGCATTGCAAGCCCAACTAGAAGCCACCACTGCTGCGCATTGGTCAATGGGCAGATACCGGTACACCCCTCGGATCCCAAACGTCGAATGGCGTGCACTATGATTTAGCAAAGTTATTGGGCCTGCTGCTGCCGCCCCTAAGGCCTTCCCCCCACCTTTAAGCAGATACAGAGTCCACAATATAGGGTAATCGAGATCGGTCGTCGCGCACTTCGAGAAGTTGCCACGGAGTGGCACATTGATCATCGTCGCTCACTTCCTGCTCCGCGCGTGCTTCAGCTCTGGCGCGTCGCCCCACTGGAAGTGGAACCAGTGGGGCCAGAAATGGGCGGTGCAGTCTCACTACCACGCGGCCGACCAGGGTGCTTGATGCTTCGCCATTCGGGCTGGGCGTGAGATAGGCATCCAGGTCATTGACTCGCAGGGGAAGCTCACTCCCCATGCGTCTCCATGGGCACACAGGCTTGTAGCCGACGCCGCCAGCCTTCGCCAGTTGCGAGGGGCATTAGGACATAATCGACGATTGGGACTCCCGACCCTTGGCGCTTTTCGACGATCTTGATCTATCGGACTGGTTTGGACGACTGGGTATGACTCAACTCTGGGCCGCTTCCTGGACAGCGAGCGCCCCCCCCCCCCTGGGCTTCAGGCCCATTCCGCCCCCACAGGATCTCCAACGAGACCCCCGCGATCAAGATGATGACGGTGAACATGTATGTTGCATTGCAGGCTGTCGCCGAACGTTTGCAACTCAACGCCAGTTTACTAGTCATCTCCAGCAGGGTCATGGGCTGCATAGTACATTTGGGCTTCTAACTACGGACAACCAGTGTTTCGTCTGCGGGCAAGTCTTCGAGGCCAGAAACTCGGCCTACAAGCACGTCATCACATCATTCCGCACGGGCATATGTGCAGCGGGGAGTTCTCACACATGTAGAACATTTGGCGAAGGAGATGCTTCGACGTGCACGCGCGGGCCCTGCAACACCTCTGAACTCGAGCGCGACGCACTTCATCCGCATTCTCGCGAGCACTTCCTTATTCTACCAGTCGTCTGCGACGCCCGACGGTCTTCCAGCACCGCCCCCACCCGCAGGGATGGCAGCGGCATCGAGCGCACCCCAGCAGCAGGCCATGCAGGAGCCCAAGATGCCCGCGTGGGCTCCCCCTCTCGGCAAGGGCACCAGAGCTCAAGATAACGACGGCGAACCTCCTCCCGAGAGCCCGCGCAAGGAGCGCCCCGGCAAGATCAAGGCGGACACAGAGAAGACAATGGCAGCGACGCAGCTTTGGCGTCTCAAACCTCTCGCGCTGGTCCTTACCAAGCTATGCATGGCCAACTCTCGCGACGTGGCCGACCTGATTGGCGCCCGGTTCAGCTGGTCCCCACTGCCCGCGGCCCACGTGATTGCGCTCGCCCTACAGGAGGCTGGCAAGCAGTACGCGACGACATGCAAGGAGGCAGGCAAGGAGCATGGTCAGGGCCCACCGTGGCCTTACATGTGGACGGCGCTGATCGGGATCCCACTCACCGAGAATACCACGCCAGAGAATGCCACGGGAGCACTCCAGGTCTACTGGGACGCGAACGCAGCCAATGCGAACAGCATCTTGACGGCGCTGCAGGACCAGGCCAGACATTGTCGCCTGAGGCCCACGTACTTCAACAAGAAGAAGAAGGACAAGACCAAGTTGTTCAAGCTGCAGTTCATGCTCTCGGCGGAGGTCCCGACGGCGACAGTGAGTTGGACTGGCGAGAACGCGGGCACTGCCCACAAAGCCGTCTGCCAGAGTCTTCTGGCCCACAGCGCGCAGCACAAAGCGGGCGGGCCAGCCAAGGGGGGCCTAAAGCGGGACGCGGAGCGGCTCCTCGGCAAGATTGGCATGCAGAAGGGTCCCAACGAGGTGGTCTGCGACGACGAAGACGAGACGGAGATATGGCCAACCTCGTCAGCATCAGTGGCTCAGCTCGCATGGTGGATATGGCCCGTGATGAAATATTACAGCATTCTGGACTGGCTTCTCTGCAGAATCGCAGCGATGGCCCCACCCTGTGCTCTGTGACCTCAGCGGGCCAAGAATTCCGCGTATTATATGCAGCGCCTCTTCAATTCAGAATGTCTCGGATTGATCTTGCTACGCGTGCATCTAATACCAAAGCCATGCTGAGAACAATGGATCAGCAGATTGCGCCTAGCCGATTCCTCCTTCCTGAGCCAGTTGCTCCTCCTCCTCCTCCTCCCCCTCCTCCTCCTCCTCCTGCTCCTCCTGCTCCTCCTCCTCCTCCTCCGCCTCCGCCGCCGCCGCCTCCTCCCTCCTCCTCCTCCTCCTCCTCCTTCCTCCTCCTCCTCCTCCTCCTCCTCCTCCTCCTCCCCCCCTCCTCCTCCTCTCCTCCTCCTCCTCTCTCCTCCTCCTCCTCTCCTCTCCTCCTCCTCCTCCTCCTCCTCCTCCTCCTCCTCCTCCTCCTCCTCCTCCTCCTCCTCCTCCTCCTCCTCCTTTCTCCGCCTACAATCCGACTCGGTACGACCCGGTTCGCCGACGGGGGCCGCGGCTTCGATTCGATTCGGCTCGATTCGCGGGCGTCGGCGGGGCCAGTTGGAGCGGGGCGTGGAGGTCCGAGCTCAATTCGATTTGGAGGCGATCCGCTGGCGATCCGCTCCATTTCCGATCCCAGACCCCCGACGTCATGACTTTTGGCCAAACAGCTTGCTGAACAGCGTGTTGTTGTGACAGTGGCTGATTCCGATCGAGAGAGGCGACAGCAGAGATATCCTCAAAAGATTGAGTGGTCCAGGCCGTTTCGCTGGAGATATCCTCACAACTTTCTTTTCCGAGTTGACCAGGATTGGGCGCTTGTTCTAAGGCATCTTCGAAAGTCAGAGCTCCGAGTTGACGCGCGAGAGGTGGTCCAGCACGATTCCCCTGCGGCGTCCTCGCAACTCTGATCTCTGAGATTCCGCGCGCGACGTAGTCTAGCGAGTCTCGCCCGAGACATTATTGTAAGTCTGGGCTCCGAGATGTTGCACGCGAGGTGGTCTGGCGCGTTTCGCTTGAGACGTCCCCACAACTCTGGGCTCCGAGATGCGCGAGCGAGGTGGTCTGGCGCGTTTCGCCCGAGACATCCTCGCAATTCTGAGTTCCGAGATGCTGCGCGCGAGGTGGTCCGGCGCGTTTCGCCTAAGACATTCTCACGTTTCGCCTAAGATATCCTTGCAAGTCTGAAATTTGAGATTCCGCGCGCGAGGTGGTACAGTCCGTTTCGCGTAAGTGGTTTTCACAGTTCTGGGCTCCGAGTGCGCGAAGTGGTCAGGCGCGTTTCGCCAGAGACATCCTCGCAACTCTGGGCTCCAAGACGCTGCGCGCGAGGTGGTCAGGCGCGTTTCGCCAGAGACATCCTCACAACTCTGGGCTCCGAGATGCCGCCGAGTGGTGGTCCGTTCGTTTCGCCTCAGACATCCTCGCAATTCTGGATTCTGAGATGTTGCGCCCGAGGTGGTCCGGCGCGTATCGCTTGAGATATCCTTGACATTCCGGGCTCCGAGAGGGAGGAGGGAGAAGGGAGAAGGGGTCAGACCACAACGATTTGTGCTCTGGGAGGGATGAGCGCCGCTTGAGATGAGGTATCCTTGCAACTCTGAGCTCCCAAATGTCGCGCGCGAGGTGGTTCAGCCCGTTTCGCCTGAGACATCCTTACAACTCTTGTAATCGAGTTGGCCAGGATTGGGGTGGTCCGGCCCGTTTCGCTTGAGACACTTTTCCAGCTCTGAGCTCCGAGATGCCGCTCGCAAGGTGGTCTTGGCCGTTTCGCCCAAGACATCCTCACAGTTCGAGGTTCCGAGATGCTGCGCGCGACATGATCCAGTCCGTTTTGCCTGATACGTTTCGGAGCCCAAGTCCTCCAACAATCAAAAACCTCTCTTATCCCTCCTCCCCGATCCTACACCCCGCCTCTCGCCTGCCTCCTCCCGCCTCCCGCCTGCTGCGCCTCTGCCTCCGCTTCGCTGCCGCTGCCTCCGTACGTCCGCCAAGCGCGCCCCGCCTTCTGCTCTCCCCAGACATCCGAGGTCATTATGTTTATTTCGAGGCGTGGGCCATCCCATCTCATCCCAAGGACAGCTTTTCTTTGAAGCTCACTCCTCGAACAGCTTGCTGACCAGGGGTGATGTCACGGTCGTCGTAACTAGTTCCGGTCGAGGGGCGGGTGCCCAGAGACATCATCAAGAATTGCTGGTGGTCTGGGCCGTTACGCCTGAGACATCTTCACAGCTTTCGTTTCTGGGCTGGCCGGAATTGGGCGTTTCGCCTGAGATCTCCTCGCAGTTCTGAGCTCCAAGATGCTGCTCGCGAGGCGGTACGGCCCGTGTCGCATGATGCACCCTCACTCCGAGCTGCCGCGCGCGAGGCGGTCCCATGAGGTTCGTCTGTAACATCCTCGCATATCTGGGCACCGAGATGCTGCGCACGTCCAGCACGTTTTACTTGAGTCATCCTCGCAACTCTGGGCTCCAGGACGCCTCGCACAAGGTGGTCTGCCCAATTTCGCAGAAAACGTCCTCGCAACTCTGGGCTCCCAGACGCCGCGCTTTCGCCTGAGACACCCTCGCAATTCTGAGATCGGACATCCTTCGCGAGAAGTGGTCCAGCCCGTTTCGCCAGAGACGTCCTCGCAACTCTGAGCTCCCAGATGCCGCACGCGAGGTGGTCCGGCCCTTTCTGCGCGCGAGAATGTGCGTTCGTTTCTCCTGGGACGTCCTCGAAATTCTGAGCGCCAGGAGGGAGGAGGGAGGAGGGGTCAGACCCAAACGAAGCATTTGATTACACTTCTGTTGTCGAATTGTGCTCTGAGATGGGTCTGGGCGCCGCCTGCCTGCTCCATCCTCACATGCCGCTCGCGAGGTGGTCCAGCCAGTTTCGCCAGAAACATCCTCGCAACTCAAAGCTCGGAGATGCCGCACGCGAAGTGGTTCGGCCCGCTTCGCCTGAGACATTGTCGCATCTCTGAGCTCCGAGATGCTGTGCGCGAGGTGGTACAGTCCATTTCGCGTGGGGGATTCTCACAACTTTGGGGTCCGAGAGGGAGGAGAGAGGAGAGAGGATGGATCAGACCCGAACAAACCATTTGATGACAGTCATGTTGTCGAATTGTGCTATCGGAGGGGTCTGGGCGCCGCCTGAGACATCCTCGCGAATCTGGCATCCCAAGTGTCGCGCGCGAGGTGGTCCAGCCTTTTTGTTCCTTAGACATCATCGCAGCTGAGAGTTCCCGATGTTTCGCGCGATGTTGTCTTGCCCTTTTCGCTTGAGACATTCTCGAAATTCGGGGCTCCGAGATGCCACGCGCGAGGTGGTCTGGCACGCTTCGCCTGAGCCAGCTTCGCAATTGGAATCGTCGAGATGTTGCGAGCGAGGTGGTCTGGCCCGTGTCGCCTGAGACGCTCTAGCATCTCTGAGCTCGAGATGCCGCGAGCGAGGTGATCCAGCGCGTTTCGCTTGAGACATCCTCACAAGTCTGAACTCCAAGATGCCGCGCGAGAGGTGGTCTGGCGCGTTTATCCTGAGACATCCTCGCTATTCTGGGCTCCAAGGCGCCGCGCGCGAGGTGGTTTCGCGCGTTTCGCGAAAGACATCCTTGCAACTCTGGGTTCCGAGATGCTGCGTGCGAGATGGTCTGGCGCGTTTCGCCTGAGACATCCTCGAAAGCCAGGGCTCCGAGAGGGAGGAGGAAGGAGGGAGGAGGGATCAGACCCAAACGAATCATTTGATTATTTTTCTGTTTCCGAAGTGTGCTCTAGGAAGTGCCTGGGCGCCGCGTCAGACATCTTCGCAACTCTGAGCTACCAGATGTCACGCACGAGGTGGTCCAGCCTGTTTCGCCGCCTGAGACATCCTCGCAATTCTGGGCTCCGGGAAAATGTGCCCGAGGTGGTCTTGCACGTTTCGCTTGAGACAATCTCGAAATCCGGGGCTCCGATCTGCTGCGCGCGAGGTGGTCTGGCGCGTTTCGCTCGAGACGTCCTCGAAATTTTGGGCCCTGGAAGGGAGAAAGGAGGAGGGAAGTGAGGAGAAAGGAGGGGGGAAGGGAGAAAGGAGGAGAAATTTTGGGGCCCTGGAAGGAAGCGAGAGCCAAACCAACCGTTTGATTAGTTTTCTGTCGTCGAATGGCGCATTTGGGAGGAGTCCTTGGCGCCCCTGGCCCGACGGAGGAGGTCCGCGGCGCCCAGGCGCGGGCGCGAGTCCTGCGTAGATTCCTCGGGTTTCTCGGGGGGCGCCCTCTCCAGGCCCAGGGGGAGGGTGTAGGGGGAGGGGTAAACCCCTCCCCGAAGGGGAAGAAGGGGGGTTGAGAACAGAGCGGGCTCTCTAAACCACTCACGCCCAAAGGGCTGGTGGGATTCCTCAGGTTTCTCAGGGGGCGGCCATGCTTGAGCAAAAATCGTGGAGGTGCCTGGGGCGAGAGCGCGATGAGCAGGGAAAGGGCAGGAGAAGGGGCAGGAGAAGGGGAGGAGGAGAAGGGAATCACGGAGGAGGGAGACAGGACCAGGCCCAAGATATTTGTTTGAGGGCATCCCTGGCGAGGATGCTTCCCTGAAGAGGCACCTAGAGTGTGAAGGCATCCCTGGCATGGAAGAGGAAGCGGAGACGAAGAGGGACGAGGAAGAGAAGAAGGAGGAGGAGGAGGAGGATAAGGACGGGGAGAACGAGGAGGAGGAGGAGGAGGAGGAATGCGAGGACAAGGACGAGGAGCAGCATTGCGAGAAGGATCAGCAGGAGCACTGCGAAGAGGAGGACGACGAGCAGCACGAGGAAGAGCACGAGGAATACGAGGAGGAGCACTGCGAACAGGAGGAGGAGGAGCAGGAGGAGGATCAGGATGAGGAAAAAGGGAATGAGGACTACGATGGGGAGGTATAGTAGGACGAGGAGGAGAATGAGGAAGAGAACGACGATGAGGAATACCACCAGGAGGATGAGGAGGAAACGTAGAAGGAGGGGGACGAACAGAAGTGAGACGAGGAGATATCGAAGGAGGGGAGGAGGAGGAGGAGGAGGGGGAGGAAGAGGACCAGGAAGATCAGGATGAGGAGGAGGAGGAGGAACGAGAGGAAGAGAGGAGGGGGATGATGAGGAGGAGGTGTAGTGAAAGGGGGGAGGGCGAGGGCGAGAAGGAGAATGACGTGGATGCGGAGGAGGAGGAGGAGGACGACGACGACAATGACGAAAAGCTCGACGACGACGCCGAAAGCGCAGGCGGATCAGGAGCAGGAGGGCGCGCGAACAATCTGAGGAACCACCGTGTCTCAAAAAATGCGGTGTGGGGATACATCTCCGTGACGACAGTTTCTTTCAATTTGCCTTTTGGAGTGACGCGCTCATGCGGAGTAGTTCGGAGTAGTTTTACTAAAACTACTCCGCGCGCAATCGCATCCCGCTCGATATTTTATATGGTTTGGCGCGGAGTAGTTTCCGATCCCGTTTGGGGGTAACAGAGTTATTAACGTCTCCGGGATCGGAAATTATTCCGCCGAATAATCCAAGCATCAGGTCATGTTAGGAATATTGAGAGGGATGGGAGGGATCTTCATCATAGCAAATTGAAGATTTTTTGACACGGCTGTGTTTTGGACCAACTTGTGATGTTGGGTCCTCGTTTTGAAGAGACGGTCCCCGCGTTCACTTCTCCTCCTCCGCCTCCTCCTCCTCCTCTTCCTCCTCCCGCTGCCTCCTCCCTCCTCCTCCTCTCATCATCATCGTCATCATCATCTTCATCGTAATCATCATGTTCATCGTCATCATTGCCATCATCGTCGTCATCATAATCGTCGTCATCGTCGTCTTCATCGCCATCATCGTCATCATCACCATTATCGCCATCATCATCGCCACTATCGTCACCACCATCGACACCCTTTTCGCCACGCCCCTCACACGTTTCGTGGCCACAAAAGGAGTTCCACCGAATGCCCCAGTGGCCGCGTCCGCATGCGTCCCCCCCGCCCACAGCATGCTACACACACACACACACACAGTTCATGGCCCCATAGGGAAGTCCACCGAAGGCCCCAGTGGGCGTGTCCCCATGCGTCCGCCCCGCCCACCGCGTGCTCATTCTGGCACACCCCTCACACCGTTTGTTGCCCTATAGGGAGCTCCACCAGAGGTCCCAGTGGCCGCGTCCGCATGCGTCCTCCCCGCCCACCGCATGCCCATTTTGGTACACCTCATCACACGGTTCGTGGCCCCATAGGGAGCTCCACCGAGGGCTCCAGTGGCCGCGTCCGCATGCGTCCACCCCGCCCACCGCATGCCCATGTCGGCACACCCCTCACACGTTTCGTGGCCCCATAGGGAGCTCCACCGAAGGTCCCAGTGGCCGCGTCCTCATGCGTCCTCCCCGCCCACCGCAGGTTCATTTCGGCACACCCCTCACACGTTTCGTGGCCCCAGCAGGAGCTCCACCGAAGGTCCCAGTGGCCGCGTCCGCACGCGGTGTCCCTGCCCACCGCATACCCATTTCTGCACACCCTTGACACGCTTCGTGGCCCCATGGGGAGCTCCACCGAAGGTCCCAGTGGCCGCGTCCTCATGCGTCCTCCCCGCCCACCGCAGGTTCATTTCGGCACACCCCTCACACGTTTCGTGACCGATTGGAAAGCTCCACCGAAGGCCCCAGCGGCCGCGTCCGCATGCGCTCTCCTCCCCACCCACCGCATGCCCATGTCGGCACACCCTCACACGCTTCGTGGCCCCATAGGGCGCTCCACCGGAGGTCCCAGTGGCCGCGTCCGCACGCGGTGTCCCCGCCCACCACATGCCCATATCTGCATACCCTTGACACGCTTCGTGGCCCCAGTGGGGAGCTCCACCGAAGGTCCCAGTGGCCGCGTCCGCATGCGTCCTCCCCGCCCACCGCATGCCCACTTCGGCACACCCCTCAGACGCTTCGTGGCCCCAGCAGGAGCTCCACCGAAGGCCCCACCCCAGTGGCCGCGTCCGCACGCGGTGTCCCCGCCCACCGCATACCCATTTCTGCACACCCTTGACACGCTTCGTGGCCCCATGGGGAGCTCCACCGAATATCCCAGTGGCCGCGTCCTCATGCGTCCCCCCCGCCCACCGCAGGCTCATTTCGGCACACCCCTCACACGTTTCGTGACCGATTGGAATGCTCCACAAAAGGCCCAAATGACCATGTCCGCATGCGCTTTCCTCCGCACCCACCGCATGCCCATGTCGGCACACCCTCACACGTTTCGTGGCCCCATAGGGAGCTCCACCGGAGGTCTCAGTGGCCGCGTCCGCACGCGGTGTCCCCGCCCACCGCATGCCTATTTCTGCACACCCTTGACACGCTTCGTGGCCCCATGGGGCGCTCCACCGAAGGTCCCAGTGGCCGCGTCCGCACGCGGTGTCCCCGCCCACCGCATGCCCACTTCGGCACACCCCTCAGACGCTTCGTGGCCCCATAGGGAGCTCCACCGAAGACTCCAGTGGCCGCGTCCGCATGCGTCCTCCCCGCCCACCGCATGCCTATCTCGGCACACTCCTCACTTGATTTTTGGCCCCATGGGGAGCTCCGCCGAAGGTCCCATTGGCTCAGTTCGCATGCGTCTCCCCCACCGAGTACAGCGCTTCGTGGCCCCAGCAGGAGCTCCACCGAAGGTCCCAGTGGCCGCGTCCGCATGCGTCTCCCCCGCCCAGTACAGCACTTCCTGGCCCCATAGGGAGCTCCGCCGAAGGTTCCAGTGGCGCAGCCCGCATGCGTCTCCCCCGCCCAGTACAGCGTTTCGTGGCCCAAGAGGGGGCTCCACCGAAGGACCCAGTGGCGCAGTTCGCATGCGTCTCCCCCGCCCAATAAAGCGCTTCGTGGCCCAAGAGGGAGCTCCACCGAAGGACCCAGTGGCACAGTTCGCATGCGTCTCCCCCGCCCAATACAGCGCGTCGTGGCCCCAGAGGAAGCTCCACCGAAGGTCCCAGTGGCGCAGTTCGCACGCGTTTCCCCCACCCATTACAGCGTCTCGTGGCCCCAGAGGGAGCTCCACCGAAGGCGATGTCCACAACTGCGGTCTTCACAACTGCACATGGTTGGGTCCTTCGCCAGGCTAGTTTTGTTTTTACACGTCGACCCCCAGTCCCCAAGAACGGCTTCTCGTCCCGGATCGTTTCTGGATGGGCCCCGGGGTCCGGCGAGGGCCCCCAGAGCCCGAGAATGGCGAATAAAAAACATCCGTCGCGATTTTTCCACGACGCGAAGGGGGTTCGGGATCCGATCCGAGCTGACGACTCGATCCCGGTCGGGCCTGCCACCAGCGCTGTCGCAGTCGCCACCGCGGCGCCAGGTCGGGCCGGTGGGCGGCGGCGGCACGGTCGAGGAGCGGAGTCCTGCGCGGGGGGGGCCGCGCGGGGGGGCCGCGCGGGTCTGCGCGCTGTCGCGCCAGGGTGCTGAGCCTTGCGAGGCTTCCTCGGGGAGGCGCCCCCACAAGCCCTCGCGTCTGGAAAGAGCACGGCGAGCTTCGAGCTCGGCGTGTCGAGGCGTCTTGTGCCTTCGGGGGGGCTTCTCGTCGCCACGGCTGGGTTCGCCTCCCGAATCAGAACGCCCCCCGGGGGAGGTACGTTGGTCGACGTCCGATCCCCCAGGTCCAGATCCCCTCGCGTCCTCAAAAATCATGGCGGACGGTCTTCTAACTCGTTCAGCCTCGGGGGGTCCTCGCTGGGGCCCGTCAAAAGGCGAAGCGGGATAAAAGATTGGTCCCGGGGAGCAGTCTAGACCTTCAGGTCTCCTTGTTGTGGGCAAACCACGACGGCGAGGGTTTGGGAACTGGGAGCAGGGAGCCGTCCACTGCCGAGCCCCGCTGGGGGGCGAAAGGGGGATCCCCGGTCTGCGGGGCTCGGTCGCACCGCACGAGCACAGCCGTTGCTTCATCAGAGCGCCCTGGACGAGTCCACCGTGCCTGGCGGTGCCAGGACAAAGAGTGCTCACACCCATGGCGGTAAGGCGATGCAGCATGATAATAACCACTGTTGCGACATGCCCTTGCTTCGCACCCCTCCCCTCCAAACCCAGAGTTGAAGTTTCCACATTTTGTCCCTGGCCTTTGGCCGACAGCCCAAACCTGTCAACATTGAGTTTGGGGGAGAGGGGGGTATACATTTTGGCCCGACGTGTTTTGATAACTCGAGGCCTTGGCGAGACACGTGTGGACACTCTTAGTCCACCCGCCAGACCTCCACGGCCGTGCCCTCGCGGCCGTCCACGGTCCGAAGGCCCGAGGACCTCACGACCACGGCAGCACGACTGGTTCGCACCGCGGCGGCCTCGGCGGCGGCACTTGGGCCCCGGCACTGGCGGGGCCAGAGGCACCCCCAGCGGCCCGAGTTGCGGGCCAGCATGAGAAGCGGCCTCCGCTGGCGGAGATACGGGAGATCGCTCAGCATCGGAACATCTTCACGGTGCTAGAAGCCAGCGTCAGGAGATGGATGCACTCTCGACGACGAGGACGGTGATCGTGATTTCGTGTGTGCAGAACGCTCATCTGGAAGGGGGTTGAGGGATGAGCAAAGGCACTCCGAGGCGTCGTCCGTCTCGAACAGGGATCGGCCGTCTGCGGGCCACTCCTGATCAGCAAGGCTCTCGAAGACAGCTCTTACCCGGCAGGTAAAGAGAGTAGGATTCAGGGGTCAGTGGACCTCACGACGAGGGTATCAGGCGCGTAGAAGATCAAGACATTCGACATCTCGTTGCTCCTTTTCGAGCCTCCAGAGGCCGCAAGGGACTTCCAAGACCTCGCAGTACCTCCACGGACCCCAGAAGAGGAGCGCACGCTGTTCGGAGCCGAACAGAAGATAAAGTCGTGGCCACCAAGACTCTGAAGATCGCTTCCGACTTAGCAGGTGTGATTGTGCTTATTCAACGTGATCCCTATTCCTCATCAAGAAGTTAGTTGATGACATGCGTCCGTGTATCCGCGTTTCGCAGCAGCGTCGATCGTCATGTCATCGTCGCTCGCTCAGCCCAGCGATTCGGAGGTCGAAATCTCTCCTTCCAAGCAGGTTATATGCCTGCTTGTGCGGGATGAGCAGTCTGGAAGATCCTGTTGGCGAAATGCTGGACCGAGTCGGCGTGGTGTTCCCGCCCAGCCCGAATAGGCGTGGTGTTCCCGCCCAGCCCTACGGTAGTTTCATGCGGCGATGGCGCGTCGGCGACGCCGGTGAAGGCATTCAAGGTGAGCTCTGAATGATAGAACGACGCGGACATGGCAACACCACAGGACCCGACGGAATTCAACGTTGAACGATTGGGACCGCGATCGATTCAAGGTTGAACGATCGACGCGGAGTCAAAAACCTCTGCGCGCGCCGACGCCGAACGAGCCTGCCGTACCCTGCCACTCCCCTTTTGATGTGCCTACGCTCTCCAGGCCTCGGTGATCTCCAGAATCAAAACGCTGCGGTAAGGGGACAAAAAGGTGGAACCCCATTCGTCTTCGACCCCGCGTTCGCCCCTCCCCCCTCCCCTCAATTTCAAAGTTGGATTCGGCCTCCTGGAGGCCCTGGGGGGTAAACTTTGTTGGTCCTCTCACGCCTATGCTGCCGAATGCTTGAGGCCAACTTTGAAATTGGGGGGGCGTGGTGTCAAGGGTTCCACTTTTTTGTCCATCTACGGTGCCTCCCTTGCTCCTCGGCTTGGCGGGAGCCGCTCTGGCTCCAGACCTTCATTGGCCCGTCGTTCAGGCCACAGGGCTTGTGATAGTCTGGGTGCCGCAGCTCTCGCGTACGCTGCAGGCTGGGGAGCAGCTGCAGCTTCGTCGAGCCCCTGTCCAGAGAAGTGCCGGCATCTCGCTTAGGCGAATCATTTCGACGTACCTAGCTGCGGCGTACGGGGCAACAGTCGAACTGCGTGCTCCGTCTCTGCAGAGAGTACTTGGAGCTCATGAGGACCAGG
Organism: Prorocentrum cordatum; assembly: GCA_963575745.1. NCBI lineage: Eukaryota > Dinophyceae > Prorocentrales > Prorocentraceae > Prorocentrum > Prorocentrum cordatum. The sequence continues at coordinate 123,738 of CAUYUJ010008780.1, read as the reverse complement.
GCGCCGGCGCAGAGCAGCGCTCACAAGAGCACGCGAGCGTCCCAGGCGCTGATCGCAGATGTTGGTGTGTCACGCACGCAGGTTCTGCAAATCCCCTCGTCTTGATTGTCCCGATCAGGCAATTCTAAGCGGACCTAGCTCAGAACTCCCCCCATGCACATGTGATCAAGCCAGCGGATTGGAAACATGCAAGCGTGTATAGTACTTGGCGCCGCCCTATCCTCCTCTTATGTTCATTAACCCTCCATCGTCATCCTCATCCTCTTCTTCGTGCAGCTCCCCTCCTGCTCTTCCTCCTCCTCATCCTCCTCCCATTCCTCCATCCTCCCTCCTCTGCACGTCTACCCCCTCCCCCTCGTCTGCTTCCCTTGCCTCCTGCTCGCTCCTCCTTGTCCTCGTCCCTCTCGCCTGCTCGTGCCCAAGAGCCCAAGAGAGAGCCGGCACAGTGTGCAGTGTGGTCGGGCTGGCAACAGCCCGCCCCAGCTTGCACGACCCCGGTGTTTTTGGACCATTCCTAGGGGCGCGAAGATAATCGCGCTTCGCGCGTCGCGGCCTGGGCCGCTGAGGTGCCCTTCTCTCCAGGGTGGTGGCCCTGGGCGCGGAGATAGCCGCGAGTCACGCATCGCGGGGCGCGATGCGCAAAGTTAGGCGACCCAGGTGCTCACTGAAGGATGCAGCTCGCCACAACGATGAGACATGGTGGTTTTGGGCGCGAGGGTCTGGACTTCTCGGCGAAGTCTTGGTGGGTCCAGGCCTGGGGCGCGACGCGGGCGATCGCCAGCCACCCTGTCGGAATTTCGCCAGGCGATGCTTGACTCTTGCCGATTGCTTGACTCGGTCACTGCGTGTTGACTAGACCTGTCGCCGTGCATGCTGTGCACGCAGACTGCGAAATGCAGGCGCAAGTGCGCCTCCTTCCGCCCCCCCTCCAGGGCGAGTGGGCCGACACCTCGTCGCAGCACTGGCCGACGCAGGCACCAGGGCCGGGGACGGGACCCACCAGACTGCCTTTGTCATCGGGAAAGCGTGAGACTCGAGTACGCCAGAACTCGAGATGCCGAATCATTTTGACGAGCCGTCCTGGACTTCGACGCTCCAGTTTCCGTGGGCCCGCGTCAAATTTCAGAGTTGGTCTCGTCCTCTGCAAGTTGGCCCCATCAGACCTCACCCGAGTCCCTCGAGCTCGAGTCATACCCTTCCCCGATGGCAGAGCTCGGCGGAGGCAGGTGCGCTCGAGCTCTGGCCCGGCAGGCAGCACGTCCAAGAAAGCAGGGGCTCCCGTGCTGCGTTCTCCGCAAGGGGGGGGGGCCTCGGCGGGCGGGCCGCGGCACGCAGGTGCCCCGCCCGAGTCGGAGCGGTCTCAAGTCGGGCACGCCCCTCTGCAGGAGGAGTACGGCCAGACCGAGGTATAAGATCGAGGTCGGTTCGGGGAGGGCGCCCTCGTGTTCTTCGTGTCTGTTGGATGTTCTTGTGCACCCTGGTGAGGATGCCCTTAGATGCTCTGTCTGTTTTGGCCAGCGGAGGGTCTCATGTTCTTGAGGGGTGTTCTTCTGGCCTAGGTCTGTCTGTATTCAAAAATAGTCCAAAAATAGTCTGGAGACGATTGTTTGAGCATGTTTGAATCATGCTTGGATATGTTGTGGCAGTTCTTCCTTTTTCGTCGAAAATCCCCCCGTAGGAGGACATGCCCGACCTAAGAGTAGTGGAGAGGGGGAGGAAGGGAGAAGGATGTCCTGGGTTTTCATCACGGGTGGGGCTGAGCCCCATTCATACAGCCGTGATCAATTCTGAGCATGTACGCGCACATTGAAAGTGCCGGTGCTTCTGAGTGACGCGCGCGTGGCCCATGTGGTTCTTTTTTGACACGGACGGTAGCTGTTATCAAATCAACAGATGGCTCAAAGAATCAGAGCTTACACATTCTTGATGCAGTGATGAAGTAAACAGCCCAGCCCGAACTCACAGTAACAGAGTAGCGCGAGGAGGATGAGGAGGAGGGTTGCAGATGCATTGTCTGTGGTGTCGGCTTTGCCAACCACGTTCGCTCGTCTCGGGGGCTCTCGGGATGCAGCATCACCTATTGTTCCTGTTGCTCCTCCTTGTCCTCCCCCTCCACCCCTTCGGACTACGGTGGGGGCGTTGGTTAAGGGATGTGTCCAGGGGGCTTCAGACCCTGGAGGGTTCCTTATCTGATGAGGGCGGCGGTAACATCCACTGCCAATCCGCGAATGGAGTTCCACTGGCTTCAGGCCCTGGATTCCTTATCCAATGCTTCCTTATTCAATGCCCCCAGCGTATAAGCTCCTATGAGTTCCGCTCTCTTTGGATGGAAGTATTTCGACTGGTCGTCATTGTTGGCTTCCCACCTCCTGCCCTGCCGCTCTTCTCCTCACTCCTCCTCTTCTTCCTCATCCTCCTTCAATTTCCTTTCCCTTTCCCCAATGGGACCCCCGTGAACTCCCTGGGACACATCAAGAGCTGCGAGAACTTCATGAGCTTCCTCGGGCCCCCTCTTCCTGCACTCCCCCTCCTCATCATCCTCCTTCATGCTCCCTTCCATCTCCCCTATTCCTGCACTGACCCTCTTCTCCCTCCCCCTCTTCCCCCTCCACCGGGAGTGGCAGAGCGCCCTGGCACGCAGCCGAGGTGGTGCTGGAAGCACGACTCTCTGGTGCTGACAGGCGCTTGCAGAGCAGCCACTAAGGACGACGCCGACGACGATGACGGAATAGCCGACGACGACGACAACGACTTTGAGTAGAGGAGCGATGCAGCGAGTGAGGAGGAGGAAGAGGACAAGGAGGAGTATTTCTGGAAAGACTTACCTGTCGATGAATCCCCCCCGACCATCCCTTTCGGGCAAGGAAGTGCGCGCCAGAAGCGAGTCGGCACGCTCAGACCGAACTTCCTGGCAGCAGCACTGGCAGCGGAGTGAGCGCGGAACGCGAGCCGGCACGCCAGGGAGCGAGCTTCCCGGCAAGATCCGCGGCAGTGCGAAGCGTTTCAAAGCGGGAGCCAGCACGCTCGGAGTGAGCCTCCTGCCAGCAGCGCTGGCAGCTCGATTCGCGACCCTTGCGAGCCAAGCACGCGTGGCGTGCGCGTCCCGGCAGCAGTGGTGGCAGCGCGAAGTGCACTGGAAGCAAGCTGGCACGCTCACGTGGCTCACTGGAGGGGCACCGGAATGACAAGGGAGAGGCACGGGCCTTGCAGTGGGAGGTTCATGAAAAGAAAAGTGGTTCGCATTGCAATGAGCGTTGGAAACAAGCCTTTACATTCGGAGTGAGTTTTCTTCTCCTCGTCGTCGTCGTCCTCCTCCGCGTCTGCCTGATCTTCCTCCTCCCCATTCTCATTAACTTATCTTCTCTTCTTCTCCTCTTCCTCCCCCGCCGCATCAATTTGCCTCCGCAGGGACGCAGGGACGGGCAGGGGCGCGGGGAGAGGAAAAGGAGAAAGCGGTGGGGGCGGAGGAAGAAGGGGCAAGGGTTGAAGTTGAGCCCAGCCAACCTCGAACCAACCCCTAACCATCCGCCCAGCCAATCCCCCTCTGGATTTCCCAGGTTTGGAGCCCTAGACGCCTTTCGAAGATCAGATGACAAGGGCAGAGGCAGAGAGGCGGGAAAGGGGGAGAGGGAGATGGAACCAATGGAAGGTACATAGGATGAGTTTCTCGGCCCCTACGTGGAGGCTCGGGCCCCTGATGCTGGAGGCTGGCCAGCTTGATGTCAGTTTGTGATTATAGCATGATGCCCCCCCCCTGGGCCTGATGACCCCGAGGCTGATGAATAGACCCCGCGGGGCGCGAAACATTTTTGTAATCACGCGCGCCAGAGGGTCGCCACGGTCGCCGCCGAGGGGATCGTGACCCCCCGTGCACGGCAGCCTCAAAACAAGTGATTATCGTAAAGAGGATGTTATAGGGGTCATATAAATCCGATGACAACTTGTGTTCCTCTTTCAGGCTGATTACTGAGCTGCCACAGTCGTCGTCCGTCGTCTTTCGTCCGTCGTCCGTCGTCCGTCGTCGTCATCGTCATCGTCGTCGTCATCGCCGTCGTCGTCGTCGTCGTCGTCGTCGTCGTCGTCGTCGTCGTCGTTGTCGTCGTCGTCGTCGTCGTCGTCGTCGTCGTCGTCGTCGTCGTCGTCGACGTCGTCGTCGTCGTCGTCGTCGTCGTCGTCCGTCGTCCGTCGTCTGTCGTCGTCGTCAATTACGGCGGACATAAGGAGCACCCCCCCATGGGACATCCGCAGTGCGTCGACGTCGGTGTCGACGAAGCGAGCAGAAGCGCCGAGATCCATGGACCTGCGAGGCGCTGGAGGGTGGGCGGCCTGGGTCCTTTGTGGTTCGGGACCGCGGGGGGCAGAGCAGTGAGCGAGCAGGCCCCCGACGAAGCCGGCACGAGGACCGCAGGCCGGCCTGAAAACCAGACAGAGGGGAGGGCCGGCCCGGGGGGCGGCCAAGGCTAGCCAGCCCCCAGAATTGGGGAGGGCCACGCTGACAGGGTGGAGGCCACGGGCAAAACCTGCCCAAAACCTTGCAGAAGGCCGGCGATCCGTCCTGCCGGGGCAGGGGATGCAACGGCGGGGCAGAGGCCTCCACCTGGACAGAGGCAGGGCGGAAACCCCGAGGACAAGCGGGTAGGCGGCGTGCGGGAGCCAACGGCGAGCAGCAAGACCAGCACACCAGAGGGCCAAGGCAGCAGCCACCGCCAGGAGGGACAGGCGCGAGCAGCGCAGCGCGCTGCGCCCGTGAACACCGGAGGACCAGTGGCTCCGAGGCGGGGGGCAGGGGGACCGAGCACAAGGAAAGCATGAGCGCCACCCGAGGGGGCCAGGGCGCGCGCGGGGGGTAGCACCGACGGGTGCAGCGAGGGGCGGAGTAGGTACCGAACAGGTGCAACAGCACTGGGCGTGGAGCAAACGACCCCACAGGGGGGGGGGGGGCCCGAGGCGGTGGGGCGGAGGAAGACGCGAAGGCGCAGGCAGCGGCCAGTGGCGACCGCGGCCAAGCGTGCGGGTAATAGGCTGGGCGAAAGACCGGCGGGCCTCAGTCGGCCCAACCGGGGGGGGGGAGCGCCGAGCAGGTGCACGGGCGCAACGGGGAACAGGCGAACCCTTGGCGGGGCGACTGGCGCCAGTGTGGAAGGGGGCACCAGGCGAGCCGCTACCAGTGTCGAGTCGGCGGCGTCGAGTCGGCGTCGGCGTCGGCGGAATCGTCAGCGCAAGCGTCGGCGGTGGCATCGGCGTCGGCGTCGGTAACACGCGCTGACACCAGTGTTGTAGCTGACGACGTCGGGCTCTAGCGTAGTCTCTTGACTCTCGCTGAGCAGCGCCGGAGCCCGCTGCCACTGGTTGTCCTTTCGCATGCGCTGATCCCAGCGTTGCGCTGATGACGCTGGGCTTCAGCTTCGCCTCCCATGTCTTGTTGAGTACCGCCAGAGCCCGCCACTGCTCGCAGTCCTCGCAAGCACTGATCCCAGAGTTGTAGCTGATGACGTCGGGTCCCAGCTTCGCCTCCCGCATTTCCTTGAGCAGCACCAGAGCCTGCTGCCACTGCTCGCCCGTCACGCTGGCATTGAAGCTGAAGAAAACGCGTTCCAGCCTCGCCCCCCGTATCTCCCTGAGCAGTGCCAGGGCCCGCTGCCACTGGTCGCCCTTATCGCAAGCGCTGATCCCAGCGCTGTGACTGATAGCAATGGGCGCGAGCTCTGCCTCCAGCATCTCACCGAGCAGCAACAGAGCCGGCTGCCACTGCTCGCTCTTCCCGCACGCGCTGATCCCGACGCTGTAGCTGACTAGGGCTGACCCGCGGCCTTCCGGCCGCGGAATCTGCCCGCCATGGCGTGGACGTGGAAGTGGAGCGTCTCTGGGGCCTCGCGGGTAAGGAGTGGTTGGAAAGGGACGGCGTAGATGGAGGAGGTGGCCGTTGGAGGTGGAGGCGGGCGAGGGATGCAAGCAAGCAGGCCTGGAGGCAAGAACGCGGTGGCGCCTCTTGGGCGTCTCTGGGGCCGTCGTGGAGGCCTCCTGGGCCTTGTCGGGGCCGTTTTCGGCGGTCTTGAGCTCTCTTGGAGCGCTCTGGGGCCGTCTTGGGGGAACCTTGGGCCGTGTTGGGAAGCTCTGGGGGCCGTATTGCGGCGGCCCTGCCGGGCCGTCTGTGGGCGGCTCTTCGGCTACATGTCTTGACGTTCCGTCGGGCCGGTGTGGATCCCCTGTGGGAGCCTCCTGGGCCGTCTTGGGGCGGTGTTGGGGGCCTCTTGGGCCGTCGTCTACGCCATGAAACCCGGAAAGCCGGAGATGCTGACATGTGTACGGCTTCCGTCGGGAAAGCGATAATTGTGGCCTCCTGGGGCCCTCCTGGGAAGCCTCTTCGGCGTCTCTTGGGCCGTCGTAAAGGCGTCTTGGGCCGTCTTGGCGCCGCAAAAGGCAGTCTTGGCTTGTCGTGGAGCGCTCGTGGAGCGTCTTGGGGATACCTTGGGCCGTCCTGGGAGCCTCTTGGTGTTGCCCTGGGGCCGTTTTGGGCGCCTCTTGGGCTTTCTTGACGCCCTCTCGGGCCAGTTTTCGTGCGTCTTAGGGGCCTCTTGGGCTGTCTTGGGGCGGTCGTGGGGGCCTTGAACCAGCTTCTGCGCCATATTCCCGACAAGCAGCGCAAAATTGAACGCTTGTCTTCGGGAAAACAATGATTTTCGCCTCTGGGGGCCATCCTTGGACGCCTCTTGGGCGTCTCTGGGGCCGTCGTGGAGGCGTCCTGGGCCGTCTTGGGTTTGTTTTCGGCGGTTTGGGGCTCTCTTGGAGCGCTCTTGGGCCGTCTTGGGGGTGTGTGGGGCCGTCCTGGGCGCCTCCTGGGAGCCTCTTGGAGCCGCCTGGGGGCCGTGTTGGGCGCCTCTTGGGTCTCTTGACGCTCTCTCGGGCCAGTTTTCGTGCCTGTGGGGGCCTCTTGGGCCGTCTTGGGGCGGTCGTGGGGACCTCTTGTCCCATCTTGTGCGCCATCTTCCCGACGAGCAGTGTGTGCTAAAATTTGACGTTTTTCGTTGGAAAAACAATGATTTGGGCCTGTGGGGGCCATCCTGGGACGCCTCTTGGGCGTCTCTGGGGCCGTCGTGGAGGCCTCCTGGGCCTTGTCGGGGCCGTTTTCGGCGGTCTTGAGCTCTCTTGGAGCACTCTTGGGCCGTTTTGGGGGTGTCTGGGGCCGTCCTGGGCGCCTCTTGGGCCGCGTGAGCGCCTCTGGGGCGTCCAGGGCGAACCCGTGGACTTCGTCTACGTCATCTTGGGCCAGACTTGGCTCGAAAAGGCCGTCTTGGGCCTGTCTTCGCTCGAAATGGCGAGAAGGTGGAAATCTTTCAGACACCATAGAAGAATCAATGATTTCGTTTGCCGCGGCTCGTCTGGAGCGTATTCGAGCGGTCTTGGGCCGTCTCGGAGGCCCTCTTGGACCGCTTCCTTCTCTTCGTCCGCCTTCCGCTCTACCTCCGCCTAGACAGCCTTCGGAGCGTCACAGCCGGCTATGGTGGGTCTGCGGTGTACGTCTCGCCGCTGGTCAATTTTGAAAGCATCTGGGGCCTTGAAAAAAGTTGCCCGGAGGGCTCTGGTGACTTTTTTCCGGTTGCCTCTTCGAAGCCTGATGGCGGGCGCTGCCGTCTCCTTGGGAGCGGTTAGTGGGCCTGGGCCTCTTGGGGGCTCTTTTCGAGCTCCTGGGGGCCTGTTGGGACCTCGTTGGCTGTCTTGCGGCCTCCTAGGGGCCTCTTGGGGCCCTCTTGGGCCGTCTTGCGGCCTCTTGGGGGCCTTTTCTCTTGAAGTTATTTTGGGCGCCTCTGGGGCCGTTCCCAGGCTGTCCCCCCGAGCCTCTTCCGGGGGACAGCCCAGGAAATCAATTGTGCTTGCGTGCTGTGCGGGCTGTGCGTGCGTGCGTGCTCCTGTGTGAGAGGTCGGAAGGGTGTCCCGACGTCACCGCTCGCTCCTGGGAGCTGTGCCTGGGAGAGCTCTCTACGCTGCGTCTCGCTCTTGGGAGCCTTGGTGAGAAGAGCTTTGTGCTTCACCGATCGCTCTTTAAGTGGGCGTCTCTGGGCCTTCTTGGTGGTCCTTGTGGTGGGTGCCATTCTGACGTTTTTTTGGGTTGCTCTGGAAGCGTTTTGGGACGCTTTGGGGCTTTTGGGGGCCGTCACGGGGCGTCCGGGAGGCCTCTTGAGGCTGCCTGAGGCCGTCTTGGGAGCCTCTTGGGGCCCCCTCGGAGCTCTCTTGGGGCCGTCTTGGGGTTTTGTGAGGCCGTTTCCAGGCTCTCTGGCGTCGTCTTGGGGCTCTTATGGGCCGTCTTGGAGCCCTCTTAGGGGCCGCTGGCGTCTTCTTGGGGCGATTTGGGAGGCCTTTTGGCGTGTCCTGGGCCGCTGAGGAGCACACAAGGCGGGCATGCTGAAAATATACGCTTTCCCATGGGAATTTGACGATTTGTGCCTCTTTGGCGCGCGCTCGGGGCCCTCTTGGGGCGTTTTTGCGGCCTCTTGCATCGTCGTGGAGCCCCCCGGAAGGCTTCGGGCCCTCGTGGGCCGTCTCGGGACCCACCGAGGCCGTCATGGAGCGCTCTTGGACGGTCTGGGGCCCCTCTGGAGCGCCTCTGGGACTGGCCTTTGCGATGAGCGATTCGGCCCCGTGGTGGCGCCGTAAAGGGGCGATTTTGTGCACACGAGGCCCTGTGAACCCTTCTCGCACGCGGTTCCTCCGGCCATACAGTATAGATGGCGTCTGGATCCAGCTTCGCCTTCTGCATCTCGCTGAGAGGCGCCCGAGCCCGCTACCACTGCTCGCTCTTCTCGCACTCGCTGATGCCAGCGTTGCAGCTGATTACGTTTGGCTCCAACTTGGCTTGCCGCATCCGAGCAGCGTCAGAGCCGGCTGCCACTGCTCGTTCTTCCTGCACGCGCTGATCCCAGCAGAGGAACTGACTGCATCGGAATCCCGCTGCGCCTCCCGCATCTCGCTGAGCAGCTCCAGCGCCTGGTGCCACTGCCCGCCCTTCTCGCACGCGCTGATCCCAGCGCTGTAGCTGATGGCGTGGGGCTCCAGCTTCGCTTCCCACATCTCGCTGAGCAGCGCCAGGGCCCGCTGCCGCTGCCTTTTTCGCACGCGCTGATCCCAGCGTTGTAGGTTAGATGGCGTTGGGCCCCAGTTTCGCCTCCCACATCTCGCTGAGTGGCGCTGGAGCCCGCTGCAATTGCCGACCCGTTTCGTACGCGATGCTCAGCGCTGTAGCTGATGACATCGGGCTCCACCTTCGCATCCCGCATCTCGCTACGCAGCGCCTGAGCCCGCTGCCATTGCCCGCCTTTCTCGCACGCGCTGGTCCAAGCGTTGTAGTATAGACTAGGGCTGACCCGTGGACTACGTCCACGACATCTGCTCGAGGTGGCGAGCGGTGTCTGGGCAAGCATGTTTGCATTTGCCCGGCCTTCTACTGTTGCTGAGTGCTGCTTGTTGCCACGTGCGGCCTTTCGTTTTGCTGCCTCCTGCGGCAACGGCTTGCTACGGACTGATGCATGTGCTAGTTTGTGCTTGGTGGTGGGTATGTGCCGCCTGCCAGCTGCTGTTTGCTGCATGATGCTGCGTGGCACTGGTCCAGCTGCTGCTCGCCGCTGCTCATGTTCCCTGCTGCCGGATCATCATCCTCTTTCTCCGTCCCTCCACCCTTCTCCCCCTCGATGTTCCCTCGGGCCAATCGTCGTCTCTACGACGATGCTTCCAAGAGCACGAGTGTCCAGGGTCTCTTGGGGCTTCTCTTCACCTCTTGAGGGTCTCTTGGGCTGTCCTGGCGCTGTCTCGGGTGCCTCTCGGTCAGTCTTGGGGCCGTCTTGGGCCCTTTGGTCCGCTCTTGGGCAATCTGGGCGTCGCTCGGGCCATCCTGGGGCCAGCTTGGGGCGTCTTGAGGACGTCTTGGAAGCCTTCTGGGGCGTCTTGGTTTAATCTTAGAGGGTTGCAATGTGTCGAGGGCTGACCCGTAGACTCTGCACACGAAAGCAAGAATGTCAGCATGTGTCTGTTGTCGTTTGGTCTTGCTGCTGTTTCATTGCAAATGCGCGCGTGATTCCTTTAGCCTACACCGTTTTGCCGTTTGCGTGATGCTTGCTTGGATGTTTGCTTGCATGTCCTGCGAGTTGCTCCTGTTTGCCAGGGCCCTCGGAGCGTGAAAAACAACTCCTTCGGGCGTACGGTGAGCTTCTCGTCTCTCGTCCGCTGCCCGTGTCTTGAGAGCAACGTTGGAGCCTCTTCTGGTGGCCTCCTGGAAGCCGGTCGGGGCCCTGTGGGGTTCTTTTCGACCTCTTGGGGCCGCCTGGGGCGCCTCGTGGGCCGTCTTGGGGTTGTCTCGGAAGGCTGTCGGGCCATCTTCGAGCCTCCTCGGCCATGTTGGGCGCATTCTGGGCCATCTTGGAAACCTCCTGGGTGCTTATGGAGCCTTTTCCGGATCCTCTCGTACGTACGGCCTTGGAGCGTTCGTGGGAGCCCCGAGAGCCGTTTTGGGACGGTCTTGGCTCGACATATGGCGAGAAGGTGGAAATCTTTCAAAGACCATCGAAAAATCAATAATTTCGTTAGCCGCGGCCCGTCTGGACGGCCTCTGGGGCCGTGTAGGGGCCATATTGGGGGTGTTGGGCCGTCTCGGAGCTCTCTGTGAGCCCTCTTGGGCGGCTCTCGGGGCCCGTCTGGGGGCTCCTGGGCTCTCTCGCGCCGTCTTGGGGCTCTCTCGCGCCGTCTTGGGCGGCTCTCTCGCGCCGTCTTGGGGCTCTCTTGGGCCACTGTGGGCTCCTCCAGGAGCCGTCTTGGAGCACTCCTGAGCCGTCTTGGGGCCCTTGCCTGAGCCTCTTGAGCCTTGGAGCATCCGTGGAGTGGGGGCCCAGAAGCCGTCTTGGGCCGCTCTGAGCTCGAAATCGCGAGAACTTGCCAATCAGGCAAAGCTTATTAAAACAAATCAATGATTTTTGGCCGCCGCGAGCCGTTTGACGGCCTCTTGGGCCGTCTTGGGGCCATGTTGGGGCGCATGGGCTGCCTCGGAGCTCTCCGTGAGCCCTCTTGGGCGGCTCTTGGGGCCCGTTTAGGAGCTCCTGGGGGCTCTCTCGCGCTGTCTTGGAGCTCTCTTGGCCGTCTTGGGCTCCTCCGGGGCACCTGGGGGCCTCCTGAGGGCCCTTTGGGCCCCCCTTGGACCGTCTTGCGGCCTCCTGGGGGCCTCTTGGGGCTCTCTTGGGCCGTCTTGGGTGCCCCTTGGGCCGTCTTGGGGCGGTCTGAGGCCGTCTTACGCCTCTGGGGTCGGCTTGGGGCCGCCTTGGGGCCGTTGGGCCGTCTGTGGCCGCTCTTGGGGCTGCCTTGGGTCGTGGGCGCCTCAGCAGCGGTCTTGGGCCGTCCTGGGGCCGTCTTGGGGCCGTCATGGGGCGCTCCTGAGGTGTCGTGGGGCGACATTGGGGGCGTGACTTGTTCCCCTGGACGCTTTGAAAACGAAAAGCACGAGAATTGCGAAAATGTACGTTTCCCCTAGGGATTGGGACGGTTTTTGCTTGTGCGGGCTCTCTCGGGACTTTTCTTGGAGCCCACTTGGAGCTTAGGGAGCCTCTTGGGCCGACTGAGGGCTATCTCGGGCGTCTGTGAGCGCTCTTGGACCGTCTCGGTGGCCCTCTTGGGCCATCCTGGAGCGTCTCGGAGCGCGCCGGGGCCTGCTGGGGCTCGCAGGGGCCTGCTACGCCATTTCGGTCCGAATCACCTTTTTCGCACGCGCGGTGCCCTGCATTGTAGTATAGACGACATTGGGCTCCAGCTTCACCTCCCACATCTCGCACAGCAGCGCCCGCGCACGATGCCACTGCTCGCCCTTCGCGCACGCGCTGACCCAGCGCTGTAGCTGATGGCCCTGGGCTCCGACTTCGCATCACGCATCTCTTTGAACAACCTGCGACACTGGGCTCCAACTTCACAGCCACCGTCCGGCTGAGCTACGGCAGGGCACGCTTTCACGGATCGCAACTCTCACACGTGTTGATCCCAGCGTTGTGGCTAACCAGGGCGGGCCCATGTAATGGCATCCAAAGCGGCTTCATGCACGATGGAATGCGACTGCCAAGTTCAAAGTACTGTTGTCCGTCAACGTAGTCGCAGTGGTTGCCCAGCAGGGCCCCACATGCACTTTCTCAAGATGTTCGAAAACGCGAAAGACCGATCTGCAGATAGCCCAGGAAACCTACCAAGTGGCGAGACGACATCTCGACGCTGTGATGCCCAGATCGTAGCTATTTTCGTTCGGCTCGAAAGAGTTATCCGACATCTCGCCGAGCAGCAACAACGTCTGTCGGCGCTGATCGCATCTCCCACGCGCATCCCCACAGCTATTGACGCTCGGCTCAAGCTTCACCTCCCGCATATCGCCGAGAAGCTCCAGAGCCCGCTTCCACTGCTCACCCTTCTCGCAAGCGCTGATCCCCGAATTGTAGCTGACCAGTGTGAACCCGTGGAAAATCCACGGCCCGCAGATCCAGGCATTGGTCCCGAACGCGCACGTGTCGGAAGCTCTGGAAGCGTCAAAAGTAATGTGTTTTTGCTAATCGCGCGAGGCCTGGGCGCGATTAGCAGAAACACATAGGTTTTCAGACGCAATCAGAGTAAGGGGGCCCGAACGATCTTACAGAGTCCCTGTGCGCGAGGGTGGACGCGTGGGGGCCAGAGTAGGGCGCTACGTTGGGGGGCCTCGTTTGAGGGCCACGTTTGGGGGTCTCGTCAGGGGGTCATGGTTGGGGGCAACGTTCGCGGCCCTGCCGGGGGCCATGTTTGGGGGCCGCGTGCGGGGTTCGGGGGCACATGTGACGGTCGCGTTTGAGGGTGTGGGGTTCGGGGGCAGATGTGACGGTCACGTTTGAGGGCAATGGTTGGGGGCTGTGCGTGTTGGGGCCACGTTTGGGGGCGCCTGGGGGCTACGCGTGGGGTTGACGTTCGGGGGCCACGCTTCCTGGGGCGGTAAGGGCGACCTTCGGAGGCTTTGTGTGGGGGCCGCTTTTGGGCGTCCCGTTTGGAGGCCGCGCGTGGGGCCGATGTGTAAGGGGCCACGTCCAGGGGCGATCTCAGAAAGCAGTCGGGGAGCCCCGGGGGCACTGACCTGGAAGCGTGAAAAGGAATGAGTTTTTGCTAATCGCGCTGGGACTGGGCGCAATCAGCCCAAACTCAAGGGTTTTCAGGCACCGTCAGAGTGAAGGGGCCACGTTAGCGGGCCCGCGCAGAGTGGTCCTGGGGCCATCTTGGGGGTCTCGGGCCGTCGAGATGGCCGTCTCGAGAGCTCTGGCTGGTCGAAGCCAGCAGAACCGAGAGAGCAGCGGGGAGGCTCCCGATACAGCCAAGGGTGCGGGTGCTGGTATACGGAGGGCCCCCGAACCGGCTGCAGTGGCCTGCGGGCAATCTCGCCGCGGGCATGGGTAATGGGTAACAGATCTCGTGGATGTTGGTTGGGATCGCGTGGTTGGCCTCTCGGGAGCCTCTGGGAGACAGTTTGGGGGCTTCTTGGTAGCAGTTTGGGGGGCGTCTTGGGGCCTCTTGGGCTCTCTTTGGGGGCCTCTTGGAGGCCTTTTGGGGCGCTTGGCGGCCTCTGGGGGGCCTCTTGGAGCCTCTGTGGGGTGTCCTGGGGCCTCCTGGGGATGTCTTGGGAGCGTCCTGGCGTTTTCTTGGGGCCTCTTGGGGTGGAGGCCTCGATTTTTCGGTTCCAGGTCCCTGTCTTGGGCCTCTCTTGGGGCCTTCTTGGGGCCCTCTTGGGCCGTCTTGGGCGACTCTTGGGCTGTCTTGGGGCCCTCTTGGGCCGTCTTGGGGCCGTCTTCAAGGCCTCTTGGGCCGTCTTGGAACGGCCTTGGAGGCCTCTTGGGCGGCTGTGGAGCGCCGGAAAGCCGAAAAAGCGAGAAGGCCAGAAACATTGAGAAAACAAAGAAAATCAACGGTTTGGGCTTCCGCGGCCCCTCTTGGAGGTGCACTTCGAGCGCTGTGGGGGCCTCGTGGAGGCGTCTCGGGCCGTCTTGAAGGCGTCTTGAAGCCATCTTCAGCGTCTCGGATACACTCTTGGACCGTCTTGGGCCGTCTTCGGGACCTCCTGAGGCCGTCTTGGAGCGATCTGGGAATCCTGCATCAGTCCGCGAGCGGTCCGGGGGCCTCCCGGGCCCGTCGGGCAGCGGCCCGGAGGCTCTCCGGGCGGCCCGCGAGCTCTCTAAGCGGCCCGGGGCGCTGCCATTGCTTGACCTTTTCGCAAGCGCTTCGCCCGGAATTGTAGTACAGATGCCGTTGGGCTCCAGCTTCACCTCCCACATCTCGCTCAGCAGCGCCCACGCCCACTGCCACTGCACGAGAATTGCGAAAATGTACGTTTCCCCCAGGGATTGGGACGGTTTTTGCTTGTGCGGGCTCGGGACGAGGAGGCGGCACAAGGCTGCCTCCCAGCGCAAAAGGGTGACCCCGAAGGGCGACGACGACCCGGCTGACAGGCTAGACCCCGCGCAGTACCCAAACGGCCACTCTGTTTAACTACGGACGAACCCTTTTCGGCGCCGGCTCCGCCGCTCGCCCTGCGGGTCGACGGCGCACGGGCTGGCCACTGGCTGCCGGCGGCGGCGGCGGAGGCGGCGCCACGGCCACCCCCCGAAGCGGCCGCAGGCCTGCGGCGAACCACTGACGCTACCGGGCCCGCCGGTGCTGCCGCCGCCGCGCCACTTCGGGTCTTGCGGCGGGGCAGCGCCCTGATAGTATTTTTCATGGTCCAGGCGCCGCGGGAGTTTAACTCCCCGTGGAGCGTCCTCCACCTGCATGCCGCACCGTCGACAGGTACGACTGGCATCTACCGACCCTCGACACTTCTGTTCGTGTATGGACCGCGTCCCTTCCGGCAGAAGCTTTCCGCACTTCCTACATTTGTCCCGTCCCGGTGGCACGACCCATTGATGCATGGGGCGCACACACTTTCGGAAGTGGTTCCTCATCAGTCGTGCTGGCATCTCGGCCCCGCACTTCTTGCACCAATCTTGCTCTTCCTCCTACACCTGCGCCTGTCCCGGGTCTGGGCGGGACGGGACGCCAGCTCGGGAAGCGAACATCTGCGAGAGTCGGTGCTGATGAGCCCCTGGGCCCCTCGGTCGTCGCATCGGTCGGCCAGCTCATTGCCGTGGTCACCCGTATGGCCATAGACGTGCGTCCAAGACAAAATTCGCCGCTCCTCCACATGCCTCGTTAGTTCTCTTACCTGTACAGCCAATTCCTCGCTCGCTTTCGGTTCCCACGCTCCTTGGGCTGGGCAATCTTTGCTGCGCATTTCGAATCGTTAACGATCTCGACGGGCACGTCGCCGGCGCCCACCGCCTCCCGCAATGATCACAGCATGGTTTCCCTTATGGCCGATAGCTCCCTGGTGTTATGCGTCTGCTCCCGCGCCCCGATCCACTTCGGGCCCCAGATCTCCGTGACCATGGGCGCATAAAGGCTGTAGTCCGGCACATCGCTGTCTACCGGGCCCACAAACATTGCGGCCCCCCATATTGCGACCACCAGGCGCCCTGCAATGGTGATCTCCTGCCCCGAACCATCCGTGCACACCACCCACCCCAGAGGCGGGGCAGGGCAGGCCCATGTTGTACTGCGACGACACCCCACACCGCGGCTTGCCTATCCTCCCTCGGTTTCTTCCGCGCCGGGCACTTGTCGGCCCGCATCCGCTCTCTGCTCGGAAAGTATACTTCACACTCCCGACACTGATTCACAGTCCCCGTGGTGATCAGGTCCGGGTCGCACACAGCATGTTCCGCGTTGTAGTGAAATCTCATGCTGTTCGGTGATCCACATGCAACCCCGCGCACGGGACATTCACACGGGTTCGGTGCTGGATCCGACCATTTTTTCGCGAGCGCATACCTTTCCGCCGCCTGCCGCAGAAGCGGACCCGGCTGCCCAGGCCACCATCGATTAAAACTAGCCAGTTGCTCTGGTGTGAGACGCGGGACCGCCCCTACAGTAGCTACCGTCCGCTTCCATTTTTGCGCAGCTGTGCCTTCGGAAACCAATCCAAAAGCGATAGCTTTGCATGGTCCAGGACCCGATCCAACCACCTGGGCTGTAGGATCCCCACCGCTTTCCGGCTCGGACCCACCCACCCGTATAGCGCTTGCTTGGGTCGCCTGCATATCGGCATACGAGCCACATGTCCGAGCCACGCGAGACTCTGTCTAGCGATGATATCCACCATACACTCCCATCCTCCAGCCGCGTACAGCTGTGCGTCCGTAACTTGAAAACCTTGCAGCCCGTATACGTCCATGCCCATGGATTTGCGAACTGCGAAATGCGCTGCACGCTGCGCTGCCTGCACCTGTCTCTGCGTCCACGTCCCGGATTTGCAAAACGCGATCATGGTGGGGACCGCCGCCGCCTTCATGATGGTCAACCGCAGATCGCTCCGAGCTCCACTCTGGTCACCGCGACCGTACGCGCCTTCGGACTTCCATGCCTTCGTTACCTCACACACTTTACCCCTCGCCTGGCTGACTCGCCACTCGGGATCCTTCTGATGCCTACCATCTTCTGCGATCACCCCTCTCACGTGACGCACGCCAGCCACCTCCCCGGGCCCTCGCACTCCGTGCGGTCTGCGGCCCTGCGCGGACACTCGCAACTTTTACATTTTGCCCCGGTTCACTTTCTCCCCCCAGTCCACCAAGGTTGCTAAGAAAGTCCATTCTGCCCCGATGGACCTCTTCCTCCCTGCCGCAAATGCCAGTATCATCCGCGTAACCGAAGTCTCCGATTACGTCAGTATACACATCTCGATGCTGCCCTCCATCGGCCCTCACATACTTGATAGGAGAGTTCTTAACCAGGTCCTCATTGATCCGAGAATCAGAGTGAGGGGGCCGAACGGTCATTCATTGTCCATGGGTGCGTGGCTGAAGCTCGTCAGTGAGTGAATTGTGAGGAAGTCTCAGGCGGGAGCCCCCTCCCTATGGGGCCCGCACTTCATGTTTGAATCCGAGCGGGTCCTCCGCAACGTGCAACTGTCGTTACTTTTGGCCTCTTGAGATATGAATATGGAGGAAGTCTCGAGCGGGAGCCTCATCTGTGAGTGAATTGCGAGGAAGTCTCAGGCGGGAGCACCCTCCCTATGGGGCCCGCACTTCACGTTTGAATCCGAGCGGGTCATCCGCAACGTGCAACTGTCGTCACTTTTGGGCTCTTGAGATTTGAATATGGAGGAAGTCTCGAGCGGGAGCCTCGTCTGTGAGTGAATTGCGAGGAAGTCTCAGGCGGGAGCCCCCTCCCTATGGGGCCCGCGTTTCATGTTTGAATACGAGCGGGTCATCCGTAACGTGTAACTGTCGTCACTTTTGGGCTCTTGAGGCCTGAGTATGGAGGAAGTATCAGGCGGGAGCCTCGTCTGTGAGTGAGTTGTGAGGAAGTCTCAGGCGGGAGCCCCCTCCCTATGGGGCCCGCACTTCACGTTCGAATCCGAGCGGGTCATCCGCAACGTGCAACTGTCGTCACTCTTGGGCTCTTGAGATATGAATATGGAGGAAGTCTCGAGCGGGAGCCTCGTCTGTGAGTGGATTGTGAGGAAGTCTCAGGCGGGAGCCCCCTCCCTATGGGGCCCGCACTTCATGTTCGAATCCGAGCGGGTCATCCGCAACGTGCAACTGTCGTCACGTTTGGGCCTTGAGATATGAATATGGAGGAAGTCTCGAGCGGGAGCCTCGTCTGTGAGTGAATTGTGAGGAAGTCTCAGGCGGGAGCCCCAGGAGGAAGAGGAAAGGGCAAAGGGTAAGCTAAACAGATTCTCATGTGGGGTCCTACCGTCTGAGTAATTGTTCAAACAAAACACGTTTGCACGAACCCCTTGCAAAAAATGAAACGAAGTGCACACGCGCGCGTCGTCGCGCGCGCATGCCGAAATCCTTCAAAAACCTTCGGTGCGGGAAGGATTCCGCAATCGAGTTTCCAAAAAACATACAATTCAATCGCTTCGCTCATTCCGCCGGCCCATATTGCAGCATCACTGGCGCTTGCCTGCGTGCCCGGGGGGTATTTGGGGGGCCTCCTGGGGCCGGTTGGGGGGCTTCTTGGGAGCTTCCTGAGAGCCTCTGGGGGGTCTCTTGGGGCCTCTTAGGGGCCTCTTGGGACCTCCTGGGGGCTTCTTGGGGCCGAGGGCTGGAAATGTTGTTTCGTGTTCCCCCTCTTGGGGCGTTCTTGGGGCCCTCTTGGGCCGTCTTGGAGACCTCTTGGGCCGTCTTGGAGCCCTCTTGGGCCGTCTTGGGGCTCTCTTGGGGGCCTCTTAAGCCCTCTTGGGGCGATCTTGGAGTCGTCTTGGGCTGTCTTGGGGCTTCGGGAAGCGGAAAAGGTGGAAAAGCCAAAATATGTCCAAAACCTAAGGAAAAGCAATGAATTTTGCCTCTTGGGGCCCTCTTGGGAGTACGCTTGGAGACCTCTTGGAGCGTCTGGGGGCCATCTTGGGCGTCTTGGAGCGATCTTGTGGCATCTCGGACGCCTCGTGTACCATCTTGGGGACCTCTTGCGGGCCTCTTGGTTTTGTTTGGGTCCTCGGGGACGTTTTCGGAGCCCTGTTGGTGCGCTTGTGGAGCGCTCGGGGGGACCCGGCCGGGACCTGGTCGGGGTACTTTTCGTCTGGGGACCCCCAGGGGCCGCCCCGCGCGCGCGAAGTAGAAACATTGTAGAGCAGTTACCGGAGATCTTAGCACGCCTCTGGCCCGTTGGGCCGGCGAATTACTCCGACAGAAGGACCCCGCATGAGAATCCTGTGGGCGAATCTGGGAAAAGCCCTCACCGTCGTCCTCGTGGTTGGCGAGGCGTCGTGGCTTGTCTCCTCTGCGTATATTTCGAAACGAACTAACATGATCTGCGGGCCCCATAGGGAGGGGGCTCCCGCTTGAGATTGCCTCGCCATTCGCTCACAAACGAGGCTCCCGCCTGATACTTCTCCCATATTCAAGCCTCAGGAGCCCAAAAGTGACGACAGTTATAGGTTTCCGATGGCCCGCTCGGATTAGTAACATGATCTGCTGGCCCCATAGGAACGGGGCTCCCGCCTGAGACTTCTTCGCAATTCACTCACAGACGAGGCTCCCGCTCGAGACTTCCTCCATATTCAGGTCTCAAGAGCCCACAATTGACGACAGTTGCACGTTGCGGATGACCCGCTCGGATTCGAACATGAAGCGCGGGCCCCATAGGGACGGGGCTCCCGCCTGAGACTTCTTCACAATTCACTCACAGACGAGGCTCCCGCTCGAGACTTCCTCCATACTCAGGTCTCAAAAGCCCAAAAGTGACGACCGTTGCACGTTAGGGAGGGGGTTCCCGCCTGAGACTTCCTCACAATTCACTCACAGACGAGGCTCCCGCCTGATACTTCCTCCATACTCAGGCCTCAAGAGCCCAAAAGTGACGACAGTTACACGTTGCGGATGACCCGATCGGATTCGAACATGAAGTGCGGGCCCCATAGGGATGGGGCTCCCGCCTGAGACTTCCTCGCAATTCACTCACACACGAGGCTCCCGCTCGAGACTTCCTCCATATTCATGTTTCAAGAGCCCAAAAGTGACGACAGTTGCACGTTGCGGATGACCAGCTCGGATTCGAACATGAAGCGCGGGCCCAATAGAGAGGGGGCTCCCGCCTGAGACTTCCTCACAATTCACTCACAGACGAGGCTCCCGCTCGAGACTTCCTCCATACTCAGGTCTCAAGAGCCCAAAAGTGACGACAGTTACACGTTGCGGATGACCCGCTCGGATTCGAACATGAAGCGCGGGCCCCATAGGGAGGGGGCTCCCGCCTGAGACTTCCTCGCAATTCACTCACAGACGAGGCTCCCGCTCGAGACTTCCTCCATATTCATGTCTCAAGAGCCCAAAAGTGACGACAGTTGCACGTTGCGGATGACCCGCTCGGATTCGAACATGAAGTGCGGGCCCCATAGGAGGGGGTTCCCGCCTGAGACTTCCTCACAATTCACTCACAGACGAGGCTCCCGCCTGATACTTCCTCCATATTCAGGCCTCAAGAGCCCAAAAGTGACGACAGTTACACGTTGCGGATGACCCGCTCGGATTCGAACATGAAGTGCGGGCCCCATAGGGAGGGGGCTCCCGCCTGAGACTTCCTCGCAATTCACTCACAGACGAGGCTCCCGCTCGAGACTTCCTCCATATTCAGGTCTCAAGAGCCCAAAAGTGACGACAGTTGCACGTTGCGGATGACCCGCTCGGATTCGAACATGAAGTGCGGGCCCCATAGGGAGGGGGCTCCCGCCTGAGACTTCCTCACAATTCACTCACAGACGAGGCTCCCGCCTGATACTTCCTCCATATTCAGGCCTCAAGTCAGCGAGTAGTGATGATGATGATGATGATGATGATGATGATGATGATGATGATGATGATGATGATGATCGTTCGATGCCGATGATGGTGAGTGATCGTGCGATGGTGATGGTGCGGAGGAGGAAGCAAAGAGGAGCAGAGGAGAGGGAGGAGGAGGAGGAGAGATCCTGCGCGGAGGGTGTGCAGAGAAAACAAGAACCCCACTTAGGATGTGGGGAACAAGAACCCCACTTAGGATGTGGGGAATGGTGATGATGATGAGTATGTGAGTGACTGAGCGTGTGAGAGAGCGCGAGTGCTGATGCTGATGTTGATGATGAGAGAGAGTGTGAGCGAGTGTGAGTGTGAGTGGGTGGTGATGATGATGAGTGAGTGAGTGAGTGTGCGAAGGCAGAAGAGGAGAGGGGGTGGGGTGAGTGTTCCTGCGCGGGGTGTGCAGAGAAAACAAGAACCCCACTTTGGATGTGGGGAAAACACAGGGTTTCGCAACACAGAGATGCTAAAACAGCTTCCGCGAAAGCTCTTGCGAAATCTTAAGAAAACCATAAGCTTGTCGCGCTCATGTCGAAATCTGTCGAACGCCCTTGCGCGTGTGCCGTCGCGAGAATCCCCTGCAAAAAACGGGACGAAGTGCAGACGCGCGCGTCGTCGCGCGCGTATGCCGAAAACCTTCAAAACCCATCGGTTTCGGAAGGATTTCAAAATCGTGTGCCCAAAAAACCTACAAAAACAGAAGGTTTCGCAACACGGATGTTCAACAAAAGCGTGCGCGCGCTCTTGCGTCGTCGTCGTCGTCGTCGCCGTCCTCCCTCCTCCCGCGTCGTTGTCGTCGTCGTCGTCGCCTACGTCGTCCTCTGTTTTTCCTCGTGTTCGTCGTCGTCGTCCTCTTTGGCGTCGTGGTCGTTTCCGTCGTCGTTGTCGCCGTGGTCGTCCTTCCTCCTCCTCCCTCGTCAACGTCGTCGTCCGTCGTCGGCGTCTCGTCGTCGTCCCTCCTAGTTCGTCGCCGTCGTCGTCGTTGTCGTCGTCGTCGTCTTCCCCCCTCCCTCGTCGTTGCCGTCGTCGGCGTCGCCGTCCTTCCTCCTTCTTCGTCGTTCGCGTCGTCGCCGTCCTCCCTCCTCCCTCGTCGTTGTCGTAGTTGTCGCCGTCGTCGTCCTCCCTCCTTCCTCGTTGTTTTCGTTGGCGACGTCGTCGTCATCTTCGTCCTCGTCGTCGGCGTCGGCGTCGGTGCCGTCGTCGAAGTCGTCGGAGACGTCGTCGGTGTCGTCGTCGTCGTTGTCGTCGGTGTCGTCGTAGTCGGTCTTAAGAGGTTTTGCAAACCAAGTTGTGGGTGGGTGGGTGGGATGTTTGCGCGAGCAGTGGAGATGACGACTTCAAGTTCAGCAGAGTGGATTGCACCGCATAGATTCTCCCTTCAAAAAGAGATATAGACTCTACCATCCCCCCCGGCGTTATCACCCCCCCCGCGTCCTATGTAAATCACATATGATTCTGACCACATGTCCATCCTAAATTTGAAATCACAATGTCCCAGGCCAACCGGGTACCCCCCCCTGAGGTTCCCTTGAAAAAAACACTACGCGGTGACATTTGTTGTTTGAACATAACACGTGTTCACGAATCCCTTGCAAAAAATTGGACGAAGTGCGCATTCGCGCGTCGTCGCGCGCGCATGCCGAAATCCTTCAAAAAACTTCGGTGCCGGAAGGATTTCGCAATCGAGCTTCCAAAAATCATACACAAACATATGGTTTCGCAACACTGATTTGCTAAAAAAGCTTCCGCGCGAGCTCTTGCGAAATCTTCAGAAAAACCATAGGCTTTTCAAGATTTTCACAAAATGCTACCAAACGGGCTTCGCGCGCGCGCATGTCGAAATCTGTCGAACGCCCTTGCGCGTGTACCGTCGCGAGAGTCCGATGCAAAAAATGGGACGAAGTGCAGACGCGCGCGTCGTCGCGCGCGTATGCCGAAATCCGTCAAAACCCATCGGTTCCGGAAAGCTTCTAAAATCGTGTGTCCAAAAAACTTACAAAGACACAAGGTTTCGCAACACAGATTTTCAACAAAAGCGTTCGCGCGCGCTCTTGCGTCGTCGTCGTCGTCGTCGCCGTCCTCCCTCCTCCCGCGTCGTCGTCGTTGTCGTCGCCTACGTCGTCCTCTGTCTTTCCTCGTGTTCGTCGTCGTCGTCCTCTTTGGCGTCGTGGTCGTTTCCGTCGTCGTTGTCGCCGTGGTCGTCCCTCCTCCTCCCTCGTCGTCGTCGTCGTCGTCCGTCGTCGGCGTCTCGTCGTCGTCCCTCCTATTTCGTCGCCTTCGTCGTCGTCGTCGTCGTCGTCTTCCCTCCTCTCTCGTCGTTGTCGTCGTCGGCGTCGCCGTCCTCCCTCCTTCTTCGTCGTTCGCGTCGTCGCCGTCCTCCCTCCTCCCTCGTCGTTGTTGTCGTTGTCGCCGTCGTCGTCCTCCCTCCTCACTCGTCGTCGTCGTCTTCGTCGTCGTCGGCGTCGTCGTCGTCGTCGCCGTCGGCGTCGTCGTCGCCCGCGTCGTCGTCGTCGTCGTCGTCCTCGTCGTCGGCGTCGTCGTCGCCGTCGTCGTCGTCGGCGTCGTCATCGTCGTCGTCGTCGGCGTCGGCGTCGTCGTCGTCGGCGTCGTCATTGTCGTCGTCGGTGTCGCCGCCGTCGTCGTCGTCGTCGTCGTCGTCATCGTCGTCGGCGTCGTCGTCGTCGTCGGCGTCGTCATCGTCGTCGGCGTCGTCGTCGCCGTCGTCGTCGTCGGCATCGTCATCGTCGTCGTCGTCGGCGTCGGCGTCGTCGTCGTCGTCGGCGTCGTCATTGTCGTCGTCTGTGTCGCCGCCGTCGTCGTCGTCGGCGTAGTCGTCGTCAACGTCGTCGTCCTCCTCCTCCCTCGTCAACGTCGTCGTCCGTCGTCGGCGTCTCGTCGTCGTCCCTCCTAGTTCGTTGTCGTCGTCGTCGTCGTCGTCGTCGTCGAAGTCGTCGGAGCCGTCGTCGGTGTCGTCGTAGTCGTCGTCGGCGACGTTTTCGTCGTCGTTGTTGTCGCTGTCGTCGTCGGTGTCGCTGTCGTCGCCAAGAGCCATTTGGTATCCACCGTCGTGGTCTGAAGATGTCTTGCGACCAAGTTGCGGGTGGGAGGGTGGGATGTTTGCATGAGCAGTGGAGAGGACAGCTTCAAGACAGTCGAAGTGGATTGCACCACATATATTTCACCACATCTATTGCACTGCATATGTTGCGCCACATCTATTGCACCACTTAGATTGAAAAACATAGGCCGCACCAGATAGAATGCATTACACAGACTGCCCAAGATAGATCGCACATCGATTGCACCATTTAGGTCCTACCACATAGACAACACCACCTATAGTGCATCACATATGTTGCACAACATAGACCGCACGACTTACATTTTACAACACAGTTTGCACAAAATAGATGGCATTACCTAGATTCTTAAAATCACATAGGTTCTACCACCACCACCCCCGGGATGAAAAAAAAACCGGGAACCGATGCAAAACACAGGATTCAGGCCCAATGTCCATCCTACCTGTGAATTCATACTATCCCAGCCAGGCCAGTACCGGTCCCCCCCGCCATCCTCTGCCAAAAAATGCGCACACAGTCGTTTATCAAAAGTCATAAGTTTTCAAGAATCCCTTGCAAAAAACGGGACGAAGTGCACACGCGCGCGTGGTCGCGCGCGCATGCCGAAATCTTTCAAAAACCATCGGTTTCGGAAAGGTTTTAAAATCGAGTGTCCAAAACAGCATACAAAAACACAAGGTTTCGCAACAGGGGTATTTAGAAGAAGCATGGGCGCGCGCTCTTGTGAATTCTTACTGAAACTGTAGGTTGTTTCAAGGCCTTCAGAAAATTCTACCAAACGGGCTGTGCGCGCGCGCATGTCGAAATCGTTCGAACGCCCTTGCGCGCGTGCCGTCGCGAGAATTGTTTTGCAAAAAATGAGACGAAGTACACGCGCGCGCGTCGTCGCGCGCGCATGCCGAAATCTTTCAAAAACCGTCGGTGTCGGAAGGATTTCGCAATCGAGTGTCCGAAAATCATACAAAAAAACACAGGGTTTCGCAGCACGGATGTTCAACAAAAGCGTGCGCGCTCTCGCGAATTCTTAAGAAAACTATAGGTTTTTCAACGTTTTCAGAAAATACTACCAAAAGGGTTTCGCGCGCGCGCATGTCGAAATCGTTCGAACGCCTTTTGCGCGCGTGTTGGGGTGGCACGATCCGTGTCAAATAATACCATGCGAGCCACTCTCGCGCGTCTGCCGCGCGCGCATTTCGAATTCTTCTCAAAACCTTCACCG
Organism: Prorocentrum cordatum; assembly: GCA_963575745.1. NCBI lineage: Eukaryota > Dinophyceae > Prorocentrales > Prorocentraceae > Prorocentrum > Prorocentrum cordatum. Next base: position 99,031 of record CAUYUJ010008780.1, on the reverse strand, counting down.
ACGCGAAGACGCCGTCATCATCGTCGGCGTGATCGGCATCGGTACCGTCACTTTCCGTGCCGTCGTCGCTGTTAGCATCGTCACCAACATCGCTACTAGCATCACCATCGTGTCTTCAAGTGTCGACGTTGCCATGATACCGCACCCGCCCAAGCCGCCGACTCGCATTTAAGTGCCCGCTCGGATGTGCCGAACGGTCAGCACCACCGCGGCCGCGTCGGTCGCGCCAAACTACTTGGCCGCTGCGCGCGCGCATGCGCTGGCTGGCGCGGTCACAGAGATGCACCAGCCAGCGCCAAGCACTCATCGCAATTGCCGCCGAATGAGGTTTGCCAACCAAGTTGTGGGTGGGTAGGTGGGATGTTTGCGCGAGCAGTGGAGTGGACAACTCACTGAGAACAGAAACTAGTTGCACCATCTAGATTCCACCGCAGAGATTGCACCACATAGGTTGCACCACAGGTTGGTCCTCGTAGATTGCACAAGACAGAATACTGGGAACACACTGTTTGGGGTTTACGCTGGCTGTTCTAGAGAACCGTGCCCTTCGAAGGAGGAAGAAGCAAGGAGGAGGAGAAGGAGGAGGATATGGAGCATCATAGCAGCAGCACGATGGAACGAGAGCAAGCACATCAGCAGGATTTGCAGCAGCGGCAAGGACACGTGATGCGCACGCACTTGCAGACGCGGGCGCAGGGGGAGGCCCAGGCGCACGTTGGGCACGTGCACGCACGCACGCACGAGCACCGACGTTGGTTTTGGACATGCAGTGCAGGAACAGACACGCGCGCATCCACGTTGTCGTGGTCCGTTCGTGTGTTCAGCCTCCTCGCTTTCGCCCCCCCCACCCCTGACATCCAACACATCAACCATCCACGTCTCCTCCACATCGGCTCCAGATCCTCTCTGGAGCTACTGCGTTGTTCCAAGGCTCCGGTAGAGGTCGGTCCTCGTTTTGAAGCCGCTGCGCCACCCGGCTCCTCTCGTCCTTTGTTCTTTCCGTCTTTCCCGTACCTTCTTCCTTTTCGTGCCGTTGTGCCTCCTGCGCCGCCCAATTCGGCACACCCCTCACATATTCCGCGACTATGGCCACGAGTGGGCACGTTGGGGGCTCGGTGGAGACAACAGAAAAGGCAAGAACATCAAAATCCATGCACCTCCTGTCACACAGGGAGCCCCAGCTACCGCCCCAGTGGGCGCGCCCCCGCGTGGCCACCGTTGCCGCGTCAGAGCACTTCCCACATGTTGCGGGCCCCACCAGGGGCCCCGCTAGTGGCCCTGGCGGACTCGCCAGCACATGGTCCCTTCATCCGTTCTGGCGCATCCATCTCTCTTTCTCTTCGTGTTCAGTACCACCCCCCTGCGCTAGGTGCCATTGCGGAGGGCTGCCCATTTCGCTCGGCCCGTCTCCAGTGACGCATGGGGCGGCAAGTTTCGGTGTTGGGGCCAGAAGATCCTCTGACCTCCCCTCCGCTCCGTCCCTTCCCTCCCCTGCGCCCTCTGCCCGCTCTCCAGGGCCAGCCCTGCCGCATCGTTGCCACACGGTACGTCGGGCCCGGGAAGGGCTCCAAAACACCAGTATCAGTCTCCTTGTAGAGTGGGCTTGGAGTGAGGCGCCTGCAGCTGCGAGAGTGTCCGTGTTGACGTGTGTCGCCTCTCCGCTCATCCGCGAGTGCAGCCCAGCCGCGCGCAGGTTCGGAAACGAGGTCGCCCGATTGATGGCACTATTCCGCCGCTCTCTGCATCCCGTGTGCGCTTACATGTTCTGCCGTTGCTGGGCAAGTGGAGCAGGCAAGGAGAGAGGGGAAGGAGAAATGATCACCATGTTGGACTAGGCCCGAGCTGGAAATCCATACAGGCAGGGATGCAGAAAGACTCTGAGCAGACAGCTGGATGACACTCTGATGGCCCGCAGACCCGAAACAGCGGTCAACAGCAGCACCCTTGTGGAAGATAGGCTGGCGCAAACGGAACGGCACGACGTGTGGCGCGGTCCGTTGGCACGCACAGCATGGCAGACACCACCTTGCACGTGCGCCACAGCTCCCGAGATCCCCGCGCAACGTATTCCGGAGCGCACGTCGAGCTGCCAGAGACACCGCGGGCCCGCTCGTGAAGGCGACAGGGATCCTCCTCGGAGACTCACAGCAGGGCTGCGCCAGGACAGCACCGCAGGAGCGAAGCAGTTCCGAGGGTTTCCTTTCCGAGCGCGGACCGGCTGCGCGAACTAGAGAGCGATCGAAAACTAGAGCGCGAGGAAGCTACAGGGCAGGTGGGCCAGACGGCAACGACAGAGAAGGATAGAAGGCTGCAGACCTAGAGCACGGCGCAGGCACGCCATTACCTGAAAAAACGTAGCCACCAGATTCTGAATCCTAGGGTTTATCGGATTTGTTCGAAGACCTAAGCATCCCCAAGTGCAGCATTTTGCAGAGCGTTCGACATGGCACGCACAGTACGGCACGCGCGGCACGACAGACTTTTCATTGCTAGCGCTGTGGCGTTTCGGCCACCAGTGATTTTGCAACAGCCTAGACGCACGCTGAAGCAAGTTTGGCCACCTCGCGGCGTCGGCGCGACCGACGCAAACGGGACGGCACGCACAGCAGAGCGCAGCACATACATGATCTTGCACGCATGGCAGGGCACGCAGGGCACGGCACCCCATGCACAGACAGGCACGTGTTGCACAGCATGCCCGTTGTAGCATTCGCACGTCCCAACATGCGTTGCACACATGGCATGGCACTTGTTGCACGACGCGCGCCGCAGCGCACGCACGTCACAGTCTCTGGACGCACAGCATGCCATAGCATGCGCGACATTGTACGAGCGGCATGATACGTATAGGTATGGCACTCATGGCACAACATACATACGGCACGCGGCGCGAAGTGCACAGCACGCACGAAACACGGAAGGTACAGTAAATCACTTGAGGTATTGATTGGCATGGCGTGCACAGAACACGGCAGACACAGATGATGCAGCATGCGCGATGTGGATGCCACGGCACGTTTGTGCGGCCACGAAAATTGCGCATGTTGATCGCTAAGTTTTATTCAACGAAAGGTGCAGAACCCAACAGGAAAAAAAATGCATAATTCGTTGAAGGAGCCATGCTCTGCAGCGGCCAGTTGGAACACGTGTGAACACGAAGCGATCAGGCCGCAGGGGGAACACAAGGCACGGGCGGCTGTGTGAGCACAGGCCATTGACAACGAAATATAGCTGAAGGACCTGGACGGGCACCCTCGATGCACAATCACATTCTGCCAGGCAGACGCTAGCAGCTAACAGTCTCTGAGCAGGGTTCCGAAGCATCGGAAGCGTAGGCAACCGACCGCCGAGCTGCACACCACGGAGCCATGGGCCATGGAACCACGGGCCACCGACCACAAAACTATGGGCCATGAAACCACAGACACTGATGTTGTTCGAGCTGAAACCTAGTTAGCTGTGCGCGTATGTGTAAGATAACTTCCCGTTGAAAGCGCAGCCCGTTGTCCCTCACGGAGCAGGCTTCGGCTCCTCGTCTGATCGAAAAGAGTGTTGCCCAGGTTTTAGCACCCACGTCGGTATCGACGGCAGTATGAGCGACAACCCATGGTCGACTACCAGATTGCGAAGGCAGAGCACTTGTGTATAAGTTTGCGCGCAAGACGCGCTTTGTCATTCTGACCACCGAGCAGTTGCATTATGAAATGAAAAAATCGGACGAAGTATTCCTGCACCTTTCCAACCAGATGTTTGACGGAAGAGGGTGCAGAAGAGGAGAGACATTCCGCGACCAGCAGCGCAACTTCTACATCTGGAAGGGCTCCAGCCGCCTAGAGCACGGGGCCGAGGCATGCGCAGAGTCTCGCGCTTTGCCCTGAACCTCGCACTGGCTGCTCTTCGGCCCACCGACAACAACGGTAAGGATGAGCGGGCAGAGTTACCAGGCGCTTTTCGCATTGCGTCAGCAGGCATCCATTTCGACATGTTCGGAAAAATTGGCAAAGATCGGTGTTTGGGAAGAGCCGGATTCGCTCAGAACCAAGATTCATTGCGCGCGCGCTCCATACATGGATGATTTGATGTTGCACTTTATCTGATTAGGCCCGACTCCGACCGTACACGAAGCTGAATGATTGTGAAATGCAGCGGGCCTGTTTCAGTGGGCATTGGGTGGGCGTAGCGAGAACGACTTGTTGCACGGACGGCCCACAGGAAGACGTTTCGCACTAGCGAGTTGAATTGAAAATGTTTGGTGCATCGCTGTGATTTCGCTGTTCCCAAGCCGAGCCACGGAATGCAAAGCCAAGGAATGCAAAAACATCTTTGGCCACACAGCAGTCTTCGATGTTGGTCATCACACGTTGCTTCGTTTCTGGATCGGTGGTTGTGTTTATTTGTTCTCAAGTCTCAGCCTTCCCTTGGGCACGGCATGATAGGGTGATCGCGTCACGTTGAGAGCAAAATCCGTGGGCAGTTTCCGTGTGCGGAAGATGCGATTGTGTCGGGACATGTCGGCGGCAAATTGGTAGTACACGTGGTGTAAGTTATTGAGACGGTGTATTGTGAAAGTGTTTGCACGGCGCTCTCTTCTTACAGTGAATCACCTACGTGTCTAAGTACAGTTGGGCACGCCCCGATCCAGCAGTATGAGTAAATTGAAACTACTGTGCCATGTCCAAAATACCGGTAACGCTAATTTACGCTGTGGTTGTGCCGCACGCACAATTCCAGAACGGATTACCAGAAGCGTTCGTTTCCTATGCCGGAGAACGTCGATGATTGAAGGATTACGCGTTCGGACTACACACATATCCAGACATACCTACATGTATGTGTATATGTAAACATACACATCGAAACACATCTAATACGTGATGCACCGCGCAGGAATGAAAGCGAAGTCCGCATTTGCAGACGTGCTTGAACAGCCTCGCACATGCAATTGATGTCCACACGTGCGCGCATTTACGATATATGCAGGGCTGCATCTTCTGTAATTGGCCCTCAGGCTGAGCCATCTGATTGGGGCAGTTCAGAAGCTTTCTCGGGGCATTGTTGGGTGACGTGTGTGCCTCTCAGAGGCAGCTGTTGGTATTGGTGGGGCCGTCTTGGGAGCCGTGTGCGGACAGCCGTCTCGGGGCAGTATTGAGTTGTTCGGGGCGATCTTGGAGCATACTCGAAAGTTTGGGGGCATGTCGTGGCCATCTTACGGGGCATCTTACGAGGCGCTTCGAAGAGGTCTTTGGACATGTTGGAAAAAATAACAAAACATCAACGAACACACACTTGTTTGGCGTCGCGGCACTGCGCGCAGCGTCGGGGGCAACGGCGTGGCCCGATTTTCACGCGCGTCTGGGATCAACCGAGTCGCTCGTGGGAGGCACAAGGGGTGGGTTTGAGACGCGGGGGGGGACGAAAAGGAAAGTGAACAGCACGCCTGAGGAAAACGGTGCGCAATGGCAAGCCGCAACGGCGGTGCCGTGGTGGACGGGAGAGTCGAAGCCAGCGAGGTCCCAGCCCAGGCAGGTGCCAGGAGAGAAAGCATTGGAGCGCGGAAACACGCGGGGGGGAACCCGCGGACGCCCGCGTGCGAGGGGACAGCGCATTAGCAGGCCAAGGGGGCCAGGAAGGGCAGTGCGGCAGCGCCCAGGCGAGGAGCGCTCGGCACAGGGTGGGGGGAGGGCGCCGCGGCGGCCCGCTGCCCGTACCCCAGGACTGGGGCACGGCCAGAGCGGGAACGGCCGCGCGTTTGGGGCAGGGGCGTCTGGGGGAGGACCGCGCAGCGGCGTCCCTCCAGGCAGTAGGGAGGTCCTCGGGATGGGCCATGTGCACAAAAGTGAGCGACGGGGGCGGCCTGGCCCCGGGGGGTGGGTAGGGGCAGCGACCAGGCAAGGGATTGGGCAGCAACCCGGTGTCCATCGCACCAACGTGGCCGCCAA